>JARHVA010002559.1:1840000-2352500 GCA_037957365.1 Torreya grandis | reverse complement strand
TAGTTATTCATTCTCATGTTATAGATTGGAAATCATTTAATGTTCAAAGGAATTGGATCTATATTTTTAGCATTATAAAATAATGCACAAATTTTATCCTTAGTAAATTTGAGGCTTATAAATTGTAATAGGAAAACCACATGGAATAATATTTATTTCAAGCCTCCCTATAAGAATGCAATCTATCCATCTACTAGTAACATATTCAATTTGGCCAGCACTGTTCTCTAATTTGATAGCCAATGATCATTTTTATGGGTTTATTATAAATGGGTCTCTAAATCCAACAATCAATACATGGATTTATTTTTTATTAAGCTAATCTTTTTACCAAATATTTTTTATTTTTGAGATGGGTAAGTAGTAATGGATGAGGGTTTTATGAAGTTTTTTTGGTATTACTCCCCTTCATCCAGGTTTCACTCACCCACATTTTTAGGTGGATAATTTGGAGGATTGTGTTTTTCTTCATTAACACATTAGTGAACTGAGAGATCATATAAATTTATATTGAAAACAATCAATAAAACCACAACAATTAAAAACCTAGATGAGAAAACATCAAAATTATACAAAAACAATCTTCTACCTCTCTATTTTCATGGAATAATGAATATGAAATCAAAACTCGAGGTTTCATGGAATATTTGAATATCTAAAGAATGATTGTGTAAAATTAAGAGAATTGAATAAAAATTCATCGAGTTTAGGAATATTTGAGGGTGGGGGGGAAGGCATCCATGAGAGAGGTGGGTGGGGGGGGGGGGGGGGGGGGGGGGGGGGTTGGGGGGGTGGTTCGTTGGGGTGGCACATGAGCACTTTCTATTTTATTTTCACTTTAAATAAATGTGCATGAGTTATATCACATAACATAATATTATGTGTATTCATTTTGTCTTGATGGATACAAAGCCTAAATGTGTTCTCACCAATCACCAACACAAACATGTTTGACATTGTATCAACTTTTACATGCATTTTTTCATCATTTTTTCTACCATCTTGGTGCACCAACCCATGCTTCACCCTTAAAATACCACATGAATATAGAGATAGTATGATTTTATTTTTGGTTGTTTCCCTTTGTATAAGTCCTCATGATTATGGAAATCTAAATTTTGATATGAGATAGAAAAATAAAAATGGAAGTATCAATAGAATCACACAAATCAAGATAGATAAATATGGATTTAGACTTTGGTGTACACAAACATAAATTGATTCCTTTGTAGACCATGAGAAAATACCAACACATATTATAGGGGTTAATGCAGACTTAGATGCATGTTTTATGAAGGGATCAAAGTTTATTCTGTGAATTTAAAGCCTCTCAAGATGATTATTACAATGCAAAAGACTCTCAAGATGAATATTTGAATGTTAGAGCCTTTCAATATGATTATTGGAATTAAAATGAAAAATATTGTGATTATGAGACCAAATTAGAAGATTAAACTAGGGATGAAAATATTGATAATATTGAGAAACATAGTATGGACAATCTTGTCAATATTTATAGAATCATAGATGCATTAAGATAAATTGTTTATCAAAATATCCCTTCTCAAGAGGTCACTTCATAAGTTCATCCTTAAATTACTCATGTTTTATACTTATCCCACTATTCCTTCCTCCAAAAATGTTATGTTGTCAAATATTTAAGATGCTTCTATTATTTTCCACCTTATCAAACTTTGATTCATCCAAATTCTCAAAATAATTTAGTGCATTATCAGGATCTTTTAATATATCCCCTTTTCAAAATCCTATTGTTAAAACATCCTTTTTTTCTCAAATCACACCGAATGTTGTTAATACATCCTTTATTTATTCTATTATAATCACCTACACTAATTATTCTTCTGCTCCTATGAAAAATTATGAAATTACCACTATGATCATACCTTGTGTGATTTGAAACAATATGTTAAATCGCTATCTCAAGGGTATTGAAATCTAAATGGTAAGGTCATTTCTAATGATATAATTATAAATACTTTGGTTCATGATGTACTTGTTTATTATTTTCCAATTGGTTTTATTTCTCCAAAATCTGCTTTATTTAATAGAAAAGGATAGCATTCTCATCATATTAGACTACTTACACATATTTCTTAAGCATTACTCATGAGGATTAGTTTTAAACAAAGATATTTATAATTATAGATACTAAAATATGAATTATATAAAATTTCACTCTTGTACACTTTCAAAATATCTATAAGAGATCTACCATTCAAATCTAGACCTTCCTACTACCGAAAGGCTCACATTCACCATCACATTGTGCCTAATTGCTAATGTTTTGGTCTAACCTTATCAAACTAATGACCCAAACCTAATATATAGTAAAAAAAAAATACTTAAAAACATATATATATCCTTCAGTATTATTTTTTAATCCTCAACATCTCTCTAGTAGGCCAAACACTTGTGTCCCACATAGGGACACTTGAATAGATTCAAGTGTCTAAATTATTATCTAGTGTTTGTACCTCAAAAGTCATATAATTTAAAATATTTCAAATCTAATGGATCAAATAATTTTTTCATTTAACCTTTCTGTGAGATATTTTCAAAAGTTTTTTTATAAATACCCAAAAAATACCATTCATTGTCACCAAGTCATATTCAAAAGATTACCAAGCACACATCTAACAATACACATTTCAAGTATTCAAAATTTCATTACTCATGCCTATTTATATATCATTCATAAGATCAATAATATTACAAGTATAAATAATTAAAATAGTATCCCATGAGAAATATTTGTCAAGTTACAAGCTAGATCATTGCATGCCCTTGCATATAGCATATTACACCTTTATGCACACACAAGCCAAAACTTAGGGGCTGATTACATATGTCTGAAGACCCTATTAAATATAATGCATATGTATGAAATTTACATTGATAAATGTCTCCTTGAGGTTATCTTGACATCATGAATTGACTAACTCATTTATAGCATGGTACAATGACATAAGGTGAAGAACTAGGGTTTTATATATAAACAATCATTTATAGATTATGTGAATAAATAATATATATATATATAAAGGTGATATAAAACCTATAAATGGTTTCTCTATAATAAATTTAATATTATATACCAAATATATCCATTTAAATTAGGACACCTAAATCAACCCAAGTGTCCCAAACCTGATGCAAGTTTCTTGGCCTCCATACGTAATATTTATAGAATATGACAACTAGATCATAATATTTTTCCTACTTATTTATACCCCTAAATATCTTATATCTACTTATTAATTTATATATAAGCTAATGATTATCTATTTATAGTTTTTATGCATTCAAATTTTTTTTTCTATGTACTTTTTATATTTATCATAACTCAACATTTTTATTTAAATTTCCAGTTATCTAGGTTTGAATTAATTGGCATGAATTATAATAGTTTTATTCATCCTTTTTTACATTCTATTTTACCCCTTTAACTATCATATACCACAATTTGAAGATGGTTAAACAAAATAAATTTGAGGTACTATGTCATTGATTGAGTGTATACTCTACCATGTGAATCCATACATTTTTTTCCAACTCTATTTAATGAAGTCTTGGCTCATTTTCAAATCGGCATTACTTAAAATATTATAGCTTTGTAAATAACTCAACATATACAAGTGTCCAATTATTACATTAGTGAGTATGTGATTAGCTTAAATATGATGTTAACTAAGATGACTTATCAACCACTAGATAGTAAGATTTAAATTAATTTTATTCATTTTATACTATCAATTATTAAGGACATAGTGACTTTCAACACTTATCAATATTTTGATGAATTTTGTTAGGAAGTTGAGACCAAAAAACAAATAGAGGCAAATATGCTTAAATATAAAGCCAACTCTCTAAATAATGTAGGTTTTCAAAGTAGACCAATTTTTAAGGCTATAAGCCAATGAGTAGGAGTTGTATCATAAAAATAATACTAAAAAGGGGTTAATGATAAGGATAAACCCTATAATTATCTTGAATAAGTTACTTAAGTGTAATATTATTGCTTTACCTCCAACAATTAAATTTGATACTTTAAGACCTTTATAAATATTTTTATGGCCATCCATATTTTTATTGTCATAGACTTCAAGGGTATTCTAATAATTGATGCATCACTTTGATACACAATGATACAATATTTAATTACTGGTGGTCAAATTTAACTATAAAACTCATATATAAGCTAAAGCATGTCAATGAAATCATCTACTTGAAAGGATAAATTAACTAATACTAGTAATGTCTCTATGTATAAAAATCAAAGTATAAAAAAATTACCATGAAATATAAATGACATAAACTTGAGTATTTTATTAGATTAATTGATTCACCCTAAAAGAAAACAATGTTTATTCAAATTATCTTTACGTAATAGACTATTCTACTTGATAATTCACACAATATGGACCATTGTTTCTCCGAGCATTCATGGATGGTAAATAAAAATAAGACATAATGGTTGGCAATGGATATAATTTGAATATATGTACTAAATAGTCTATTTATATCCTTAGAATTAGGTTGGGTGATTTAGTATATACAAGATATGATGGTATTGGAATGGAATCCCTTAGTTTTGATATTTTGTGTGTTAAAATGGGATCAAATAAAATTAACATTCATTTTTATGTTGTTCCTACTATTGGGTCATAATATTCATTGTTTGACCAACCATGGATACATTAAATGAGATATATTCTCTCTATTATTCACCAATGTTAAAAAATTTCACCTCAATTAATATATGAATTCGTTAATTGTGACTTATCACTTGGAAATCTATCTTTATTTGTCTTATTGAATATTTTAAATAAGAGGTTTTCTTGAAGGATTGGTACATCTTGTATATTTTTCTTGTGTAAATTTCATATTTAAACTGATATTATAGTTATAAAACAATATGAAATACGACTAACCTATTTAAATGACTTTATTATAATTTTTAAAAAGATAAGGGGTTATCATTTACTTTATTATATTTTGTATGAAATCCGTGTTTTAACAAATTAACACTGTGTTAATATCTATAGATAGCATGCAATATTATTACTATTAGAACACATCATTATTATCACTATCAGTCAAAATATAATAATATACAATAAATATTTAAGTTAATATTATATTTATAAAAAAATATGAAATATGACTATCCCATTTAAATGACTTTATTATATTTTTTTAATAAATAAGGGGTTCTCATTTACTTGATTATATTTTGTATGAAATCCTTGTTTTAACAAATTAACACTATGTTAATATCTATAGATAACATATAATATTATTACTATTATAACACATTATTATAACCACTATCAATCAAAATATAATAATATACAATAATAGTTACAATAATAATGCATCTGGTTGGGTTGCATGACCTAAACTCCATGATGAAGGAAAAAACATGCTCAAATATAAAAAGTGCCAAAAAATCATGGAGACCCAGAGTTACCAACACAAACATAAATATAAAAAACACATATATTCAATCACATGTTGTATCCATAGAATGAGGATGTCACATATCATACTTTCGAAGTATAGTGATCCAAGAGAAAGGTTCAAGTGAAGGAAGATCATGTTCCACCCAACCATCCTGAGTACAATCTAGGGGGCAAAGAAATAGTGATGCCCCAATTAGTGGGTGGGTGAATAAATATGTGAATATGTCCAACTCTTTAAACAAGTGATCTCCATTTTGATGGGATAATAATACACCACCCAAGAGGTGGTGGTAAAATACAACCCCTTGTTGAGGATTTGAGAGGTAGTTATGAATGTGGGAGTGACTTTGTTATAACCTAGGCACAAAAGGAGGAGAGCCATGAGTTGAGTGGTCTGAGATGATTTGACTCATATTTCAAGGATAACTCCCTTAATGGTTGAGAAAATATTTTAAGTTTTTAAGTTCAAGCACCTCCTTCTTAGGTTGAGCTTGAATCCACATAAGATCCAAAGAGATAATTATTACCTTATCATCAGCATAAAAATGAGAAGATAATTATTCATTATTACACATAGCTAAATTTCTATAGTTATATAGCTAAAATAAAATAATAACTCTATAAAATCTCTAGAGATAACCAATATAAGTCAACCATTGAGAACTATCCCTAAAAAAGACCACATGCCAAGATAATATCTCTAGGTGGAAAGGTTGTAAAATGTTATGAATCTAGTTCTAAATCTAATGCTAAATAAATTAAGATTTTGGGAAAAATTATAGAATATTTGTTTTTATGAATCATATAATGAGATGGATACTTGGGTTGAGAAATCCCAATGTGTAAAATATGTTCCATAACAAGGAGACCTTGGTAGACCAGAAACCAATTAAAGTGAGAGAGATTGGGCTTGAGCTTAGAATTTATTTATTTTTAAGCATTTTGGGATAAGTCTTAGGTGAGGAATTTAAATTAAAACACATATTTAAATTTTCTAATGATAATGAGAACAAACTCACAATTTGATGAATGAGACCTATAGATCAATTTTAAAACTAAGTTTCACAGTTACGCCTTCAATCCTTACACCCATCACAAGGAGGATGTAAACCCATATTATGAGACATGACACTGTGCACTAATTATTAGGTGCACAAAATAGAACATAATTCTAATTTTGGTAGCACATATTTTTATATTATCACATGTTGATGAACCCAATCACATGATGAAGTCAAATCCTTAACAAAATGAATTACTTTGTTGAATAGATGTATAAGTTTTATACTTATCACTTCCACTAAGTGAAGACATGTATTATTCATGATGCAAGAACACCAAATATTAATATAATTTAAATAAATACCACTTTAATATCCATCACCAACCTATTTTTAAAAAAATTGATGGCTTGAAAATAATTGTAGATGCATTTGGAAAAAAATAACCTTAAATTTTGGTTGGGGTAGTCATAATCCACATAAGTTAAAAATGATGTTTTTATAACTATCCTTACCATAGAGAATACCTAAATATATGCAATACCTTATGAGTATTTTTAGGCCACATTACCTTCAATCACTTGAACCACCTATTTAGCACAAAGAGCAATAATTTGGTTATGGATATCGATGCTAACAATACCTCCTATATCTTTAGGAAGGCATCAAATTTCACAATAAACACTATTATAACATTGATTTTTATTAGCATTAGTCCAAATAAAATCCATAAGAACATTTTCTAATTTATCATATGAGGTTTTGGAAGGAACTAGGGAGAATAATAGGAAACATGGGTGGCTACCAAAATCTTTTTTTAAGCCTAAAATTTATCTCCTAGAGAGGGGTTTATATATCCATTAAGAAACATTTTTTCTCACTCTATCAATGACATGTTTCCACAAATTTAAAGGATAAATTTGAAAGGTGAAAGTAATACTAATGAAAATTAATATCTCTCTCTTGTGTATCCATTTTTTATGAAATTACTAAACCCATTTAGGCATAGTCATCATTTTCTATATTTAGTATTGGGTCTATGCCCATTACAAACTAAAACCTAAGGCCTTGCAAAATATTTCAAAGAAATAAAAAAAACTATTGAATGATCTTTCTTGTTCAGTGAGAGTTAAAAAAAGTATTAATATAAAAGTTATTGTTGATTAGATGAGAGGTTTGACCAGGAAGGAAACTACCCTTAATGAACCTTTTTTACACTATATGAGTAATAATATATCCAAACACGTCCACTACCAAAACATATAAGGATATATTTGAAGGATAGTCCTTCTTGATGGATTATAACAACACAAAACCATTTGATTTGTGCCCATTAATAGTGAGGCAAGTTGAATCTTTATAAAATAAGGTTTACACTATAGAATAAAGAATCTGCCAAATCCTAAATCCTTAGAAAATAAATTATAAAGTTCCAATGAATATGATCATAGGATTTATCAAAAAAATTGAGGAATATGGTTCACTGACGTAAAGCTTGAGCGCATTCCATTCATTCACAAGTAGTAGTAGTAGTAGTAGTAGTAGTAGTAGTAGTAGTAGTAGTAGTAGTAATAATAATAATAATAATAATAATAATAATAATAA
The DNA here is from genome assembly GCA_037957365.1 of Torreya grandis. Lineage (NCBI taxonomy): Eukaryota > Viridiplantae > Streptophyta > Pinopsida > Cupressales > Taxaceae > Torreya > Torreya grandis. Next base: position 2,344,411 of record JARHVA010002559.1, on the reverse strand, counting down.
TAATAATAATAATAATAATAATAATAATAATAATAATAATAATAATAATAATAATAATAATAATAATAATAATAAATGTATCTATTTTTAGTGAACCCAATTCACTTTGGTCTAATGAAGATAGACAAGAAGAGGTGGAGACAGTTGACAAGGCCATTAGCTATGATTTTATAAGATATATTGATAAGGGTGATGGGTTACAACTATTAATAAGCCTTGGGTCATCATATTTAGCAATACACTTTATATTTTTTTTATTGATGAGAGAGCCTAATGATTTGTTTTTCAAGGATTCTTTGTAAACTCAAAGATAGTCAAAATCTACCAAATATCAAGTAGATTTATAAAATTCAAAAATGAATCCATCAATACTTGGAAAATTTTAATTATCCTTACATTAAACTCCTTGAAACAACTCCTCAAAATAAATAGGGGCATCATATAGGATCTACTTTATGAGACTTAGCTTTTACGGTGCCATATTCAAACATTATTGTAAAGCCTATGTTATTTCCATCAAATCTTAATTGGATTGAAACACCATTTCATAGTTATCCAAAAAGGTAGAAGAGATTTCAGGTGGATGAGTAAGGTGTTGATGGGTGAGTTTGATGGATTTTATTTTATCCTAGCATTATTTGACCCTTAAATATTTGAATAATTATTATAAGGAATGGTCCTCAACTTTAATGGAATGAAGGCATGCTCAAATTTGGGACCCTCTAATCACATGTCTATAAAAAATATTGAAATTGTGCTTGAGAGAATCATCATTTATTTTTAGTTTTAAGATACAAGGTCTATTGTCAAGGATGAATTTTTTCAAATATTTGATTACAACATCATTGACCCACTTCCAGACTCATAAGTATATTTCTTTGGTGGTATATAAATGTTGTGGTGTGATTGATCACCTCATTACACCACTCAATCTAGTTACAAGCATAAGGGGAAAATAGAGTAATATTCCAAACTATATAAATGATATTGATGGTGCCATTGTGGTAGATGAGGGATGTGTTCAACAATAATTTATTGCATAAAAATTTTAATTTTCCACTATCCCAATTCATTTTATAAGTAATGGGATTATGATAATTTTCAAATGTATAGTTACAATGTTTCCATCATAGAAAGAAAAGGAAAATATATGTTGCTCTCAAAAAAATGAAATAATATAATTGTTCGAGGATGATATTGATGTCATCATGATATTTGTACCATGTTAATCATGATTCATTATTTAAATAATTTTACTACAGGAGTGGATATACTAAGCCCCAATGGTAATTTAAATATATCCACACTTCAATTTATCCCATGCACCACCCCATTAGGAGGACACCTTTTTTTTCCTTTAAAATTTCAATAATATTAATTTATCCAAATATTATCAATTTAGAGAGGAGAATATCGTAAAAAATCCAAATCTATAATGTTATTATTTCAGGTCCATCATTTAGGGTGTAAATATTGAGAACCTAGAAGGAGTGACCATCAATGTCAAGTAATACCAAAATAATTTTATGTGATGGGTCTTCCCCTGAACATGTGATTAATGGGGTGGATTTTAGGGAAAACAAAATATTTTCACCACCATATATATATTCATGAAAAGTGTAAAAGTGAGATGCATCAAATTAAATACTTTGTAGAGCAAATTGTAGAAGAAATCCTAAAATATTAACTTCTTTTGAAAAGGTGAAATATAAGCCTCCCAAATGTTGGAAATTACTGTGCATATATAATGTTTCGGAGTAATTTATGATACCTCAACTATTATAAGATAAACAATTAAATTTTGTGGAATATTCCATGATTAATTATCCCTAACCATCCTCTATGTATTCTCTTAAACCAAGCACAAAAAACTAGCAACCTACATGATTTACATTTTGGTAGAATGAAATCCAAAAATAAAATAGAGTAGTATTCATCCCCATTTTCTTATTGAGGACATTCATTGTCTATGTGAAGTAGGTTATATGATTTATATGTATTAGGAACACCTGTATAGGGTGTCCCATCATGACAATAACTTACTTGTAACTAATTGACTTGAGAAACTTATCTCTAAGAGGCCATTGGTGAACTATGAGAATGCGGCAGGTGAGGGGGGGTAGGGATTTAACATGAGGAGACAATATCCCTATATAACTCACAATAAGATTTGAAAATAAGAGAGATGTTGAATTTCATGGTATCTTTGTTTCTAGTGTTCATTATTTTATAGCCAGTATTTTTGAACCATAATTTTTCTCCACCACATTTTCATTTTCATATGATGCCTAATTGGAAAAAGGATTTGAGCACATGATAAAGGGAAAGTTGTGAATTTTATGTTTTGGATATTGACATCTGAAGTAATTTTCAAATATATTAAAATATGATACTTTATATAACAAGTGGTCCATCCCTACTTGACTATCAATGGAATCTTTCAATTCCTTAGTCAAATTAACCTCAACAAAAACATAATTATTGGGGAATTCAAATTAATTATTATATACCTCATGAAAAATAACCCACCTATGGGTTGAATAATCTCATTGATAAATTACCATATATGAAGTGAAATAATTGGAAGCTCAACCCATATATGCACTTTAATGGAGGTTTATTTAGAGATATTTAAATCACAAGTCCAAGGGGACACGATCATAAGGGTACTCCTTAAGAACCAATACCTTGATGTGTTAATAAGGTATTGTATTTGAGAGAGAATTGAGAGAAAAAATTTAAAGAATAAATAAAAACCCCCTTAGTGAGTTTATGGATACCAGTAATCTATAAATCCATGGGTTCCTAATGATGTTGATTCTAAGCATTAAAATATTAGTCAAAGGGGATACAACCAACATAATAAGCAACAAGAAAATTATTTTGATACCACTGACAAACACTATACACAACATCTAATTTAAAACAAACATTAGGTTAGAAAGGATTTCAATAATCTATACCTCATAATAAACCTTATATAATAATCAATGGGGTCATTTTTGTGGCATCCTTCATAATATATGTAAAAATTGTTGACATAATGGTTGAGGGCCCTTTAAAGAGATATAATCCACCCAAAATGGGTATATTAGTTCACAATAAGTTCATTTTTAACCTTGATAGTCTGATAAGAGAGATATGGTAATGAGTCACAATAGCAAACAAATTAAGGTAAGATAAACATGCAAACCGTAGTAGAGCATTGTTTTCAATTTCAAGATCAATTGTCATCAACATGTAATACTATTAATTAATTACATTAAATATTTATATCAAGAATACATTTTTAGATATATAATCTCTAATTATATTTTACATTTTAAAATATATATTAGATTTATTTTCTTTTTTTTTCAATATATATTAAATAATATAATAAATTATACAAAAATAACTACACACACACACACACACACACACACACACACACACACACACACACACACACACACACACACACACACACACACACACATGAAATAAATACATTCTTTAATAAATAATTATGGTGTATAATTTGAATGAACAATTCTTCAATGATTGTTTTGAGTGACTTTTACATATTATTTTGTCTTTAAAAAATTTAATGGATAATGATTTTTTTTTAATTAATGTCATGTAAAAGGTGCTCATAATCTTGTTGTAAAATTTTAGTTTTACTGTTGGAATGCCTTGGTAAAAATATTATTAAAAATTGAAATAAAATAATTAACATAAGATTAAAAATTACAACAATCAGTCGGAATTAGTTCCTTGCTGGAGGAATAAATATAACTCAAAATAAAGAAACACAAACAAAGCATGACAAGTCAAAAAACAACCAAGAAATAACATAAGAAACAACAATATATTAACCATAGGATTCCACACTATAAATAAGGTTGGAGGATCATCCTTAGGTCGTTTAGAACTCCAATAATAAGGCTTAGATGAGGGAGGATCAAGAGCCTCTCATCCATTCATGGGGTCTAAAGGAGCCAAAGAAATAGTATTTCCCCACTCAAGACGATGTTATACCACACTTCCAATAGGATGGGACAAAGAGCATGGGAACTTCATTTGAGGTATACCAATGGAAAATTTACCATGAATTGGAAATGGATTCCAAACTCCATTTAAGTGGCAGGGGTGGAGAAATGATTATGATTACATGAGTGGCTCCATTGACATCTAGGCGTCAGTGATGGAAAGCCCTATAGTGGAAAATATGAGGGTACATAACTCATAACATATGTAAAACCCCCAAAATAGTCAATAAACTCCTATAAATACCTTAGTTCTATGGACACCTTTTTAACCTATGCTTGAGTATACATACTATCCAAAGATATCACCAAGAGCTTGTCATTAATAGTAAAATGATAAGATTTTTAATTATTATTAAACAAAAATATATATAACTATCCTTAATTGAAATTAAATAAATGTTCTAAAATTTTATTTAAAAATTATATTTATGCCTATCAATTTGTATAATCCACAAATAGGGTCAAACAATATAAAAAAGGCTCAGAATAGAAGGGCTAAAAAAGATTATGTATCCATTTTAAATCATATTAAACTTTGGGACATGTATAAAACATATGCTTGAATAAAAATGGTTTGGAACAAGTATGACACTTGGGTTGATCAAATATAAAATGAGAAAGACACTCTCCAAGAGAAAGTCATTGATAAACTATACACTAAATAAAATGTGTGAGCTTGGGTTCAATATTAGCATACCTTAATCTATTGAGTTGGGTAAGACATGTCTTGGGTGAAGAATTAAGATTCTATTGCATATTGAGCTTACCTAGAGCCAAAGATAATAGGATTATGATTGGATGTAGGAGCATTGGAGAGTAGTTATTGAAATGAGTAACACAATTCAATCTCCAATCTTTCCACCAAACATGTGGATATTAAAGACCTAATTTATGATACATAACATCCAAAATTATCTATTTAATATGAATAATGGTGGGTGAATTTTCATTTTTTAAATTGAATTTATATTTTATAAGAGACCAAGGAATCCAATCACAAATTGATACCAAGTCATTTATAGTTTGAATTCCTTTGTTGTAGAGTCTCAAATATTTCATATTAGGCAACTCTACTATAAGGAGACTAGAATTTGTCATAATAGGAGACCTCCAAAGGTTATGGTTACTCAAATAGATACCATTATGAAATCCATCTCTAACCCATTTTAAATAGGGTTTGAAACATTCAAAATGTTTCCCAATAATTTTAGTAACAAAATATACCTCAATTTTAACTTGGGCAGGAGTGATTATCAATGTGTGGAAACTAATGTTTTTCAACTATATTTACCATAAGGATATCCATATAAAACATAATTCCATAGGATAATTTTCCAAGATTAATTACATTTAACATCTCTAATAATCCTTTTTCCATATAGGACAATGCTCTTCCTATAAATATCAATAATCCCTATACCTCCTTTATCATGAGGAAGACAATAAACTTCTAAAGCAACTATACAGAACTCTCAAGTTTGCTTGACATTATACCAAAGAAAATATCTAATAATCTTTTCCATTTTTCATAGGAAGATTTAGAGGGGTCCTGAAAAGCAGAGAAGTAAACATTAGTACTATCTAGAATCTTAGTAAACACTTGGAATTTCCCTACTAAAGAGGAGATATTGGTGACCCAATACTCAACATTTTTCTTCACTCTATTTATGACATACTAAAAAATTTTCATAGGGGAATTATCGAAGGTAAGCTGAATGCCTAAAATTTTAAAATTATCCCCTTGATTAATACAATCTAATTTTTAGTGGTGTAAACAATTTAGATGGGAATCATACTTTGTTTGAAGACATAGATTTGATTCCCTTCTAGGATGTAACCCGAAGCTTTGAGAAAAACTCCCAAGAAATATAAATCCTCCTTAGAATATTTTTATTTATATTAAAGAGTAGGAAAAATATAATTATAAAAAATGTCATTGATGAGTTTAGATGATCTGTCAAGAAGAATAATGTCCCTGATGAGACATTATTTAAATATATGAGCCAAAATATATCCTCAAGCCTTACTAAATAATACATATAATGTTGGTTCAAAAGGGAAACCTTGCCATATAGATTGTACGAGGCCAAAAATATTTTAATTTAGCCCATTTTTAGCAAGATAGGCTAAGGCATCTGAAAAAAGAGTTGGTACAGTCGAGATAAATAAGAGATAATGAATTTATTGTATCCAGGAGGTTGAAACATAGTAAGAAAAAAGGTCACTCAATCCTATCACAAGCTTTCCTAAATATAATTTGTGAAATATGGTTTGTTATAGATAATCTCTCACTGAATCTATATGTTCCCAAACAAAAATAAGGTTTTCTGATGTTGTGTGTGTGTGTGTGTGTGTGTGTGTGTGTGTGTGTGTGTGTGTGTGTGTGTGTGTGTGTGTGTGTGTGTGTGTGTGTGTGTGTGTGTGTGTGTGTGTGTGTGTGTGTGTGTGTGTGTGTGTGTGTGTGTGTGTGTGTGTGTGTGTGTGCACGCATGTGCACACATGCATATGCATGCACGCACATGCGCGCACACACACACACACACACACACACACACACACACACACACACACACACACACACACACACACACACACACACACACACACACACACACACACACACACACACACACACACACACACACACACACACACACACACACACACACACACACACACATTTAAATATATGTACATATATATGTATCTATACATACATACATTTATATTTATATATGTACTTATTTTATAATATATGAAATTTTGAGAAAATGTATTTGATTGTTGAATTACATCAAAATACCCAAAATGTCAACTACCATTGAGACCTAGAGCCATTATGATAAAAATTTGAACTTAAATGGATATCCATAGCATCACTTAAATCCTAAGTCTAATTAATTTAAACCAATATTTAAACAATAAAAAGACTAGAGGATTAACGATGAAGATTGACCACAAGTAAACTCAGATTTAAAACATTATGATAGATTTAATCATTCACTTGGATGATGGACTAATTGATTATATTGACATGAATATTTCATGGATTCAAAAATTATCTTGTAATTTTTGTAGTTAGTTTATCCATGGAGGAATTAATCTTTTAAATATATTGAGGGATGCAAGATAAATGGTCACCATTCAAAGTTTTTCACCACAAGATCAAGGGTGGAGGATTATCCAAGAAATTAAAATTTTCTTGGAAGCCTCTAGAATAGAGGCTTCTAGAGAGAAAGTGGCTAAGTTAGAGAGGATTCTATAATTGGAGAACTCTAGAATCCATTTAGGCACTAAGTAATATTAGAAGTAGGTTAGGATAGGTGATACATATTTGATTAAGGACTATAGATATAAGAGAGTCTAGGAATAGGCTAGGGTAAGTACGTAGGTGGATCATGGGAATTTTAAATTCCCAAATATTAGACAAGTGGTATTAGTAGATAATAGTGATTTAGGAGAATTAATTGATTTTTGGGGTAGGAATAATTTTAGTGGATAAAGAATAATGAAGTGGGATATTAGATAAATGACTAGAAGGACTGATATGAGGATGAAATTAAATGAGATAAGTGAAATTAGTGTCTATTAATAATAATATTACTGATAATAAATGAAGCGAGTGGATTTAGGTGCATACATTTTGGTCCTCTTTGAGAGGGCACTTTGAGTAGATGAAATGGAGTAATGGTATTTAAAATAAAAACCCTTTAACAGATGAATGTTAGTAGATGATTTTATTGGGTATGATTCCCCCTTGAGGGGGCATGCAGGGAAGAATGAGATGGATGACCACTCAAAAGAGGAAACAAGGGGTGGGATATGATGAAGAGATAAGGGGATGGGATGAAAGATATGAGATAGACAATGATGAAAATTAACTCAACTTAAGTGGTGATATACAAATTTAAGATTCCCTTGGTAAAGATATGCATAAGGAGTGGAAACATGATGATGATAATGTAATAGTATGCAAGCATTTGACATATCCTAGGTGATGTAGGAGCATCACTACCTCATTGTATATATTGGTCTATTTTCAAAATTTTGAGTGTTTTATAAGTTACTCTAGTCATAAAGAGTCTATAGGAGTCTTTCTAATCTTTTATATGTGTGTCAAATTTGAATTTGCGTTGCTTTGGCATTTCCCTACAAAAACCCATGATTTGTATTTTCAAATTTCATGTGTAGTTTAAGATATATCCATCTTGTTTCAAGAGGTTTCAACTTGTTATTAAGTGGTAGGTTTTAATAAATAGTTAAAAATACCCACACGACTCATATGATGAGTTATTTTAATGAATAGGATAGTGGTTAGGAAGTTTTCAACATGCAAAGGGTACTTAAAAATTAGTTATGGATTTTGAAGTCCTTTTTGAATATATAGTTTTTCTAAATTTTGAACCATTGAAGTTCAGAGTGAAGATGGAGGGGTTGGAATTCAAAATAATATTGTAAAATAACACCCAAAGGAGAGAATAAAGATAAGTTTTTGTTCATTTCAAAAACAAGCAATTCATGTGTATTACTAAGATGAGTACTGGAATGTTGATTGTACAAACTAGTAATTATGAAAAGTATGATGAAGCCAGGACTTTGAAGGATTTTGATCACTTTAGTAGAGATTATTTATGTGTTTGAATTTTTATTCTTGGTTATCTATATGGTTCACTATATGAGACTAATCTGCAAACCCTATACTATTGCATCTATTATAAATTGATTTTGTAAATAAAGTTAAGGGGAAAGGAATATTATTGAAATTATCTTGTTGTTGCTATTGATATTAGAATGTGTAATTTATGATTATGAAGGTTGAGATAACCTTGGGTTATTATCCATAAGTCTTGTGGGAAAATATTTAATCTACAAAACCTAAATAATACCCTATTTCCTATTTTTTAAGGTTGAAGAAAGCCTATGTTATAAACAAAGGATTTTGTGTGAAATGATTGATTTACACCCATGTGTTAGCAATTTTTTTCTCATGAAGGTTTTTATTCACTATATTTTATGTTTTTAGTTTGGTAAATACTTTAAAAGATAGCAAAAAGAGCTCTAAGCCACTTGTGTTCTGTGCACCACCAAGAACTAAAGCAAGAAAGAACCAAATAAAGACTATAAGAAACTCATAAACATTTGTAAGTTATACATACAATACTTATTAAAGTTTATTATGTGAATTGAAATATTTCCAATTTTTTTCATACCTATTTCATGTTATAATTTGTTCCTACCAATAAGACAGATTGTATTTATGTACCCAGTCCAATTAAAATGTGATGCGCAACCTATAGACATCTTAAATGGAGAATCCAATACTTTAGATATGAATCTTGTAGTGGAAAAAATATTAACCACCAATCACAATCATATGAAATTTGATCAAATTTTTGGAAAAGATTTTTGACCCTTCTCAAGTCTGTTGAGCCTGCCTACAACCCTGTTCTAGGGTTTTGACATTTAAATTGGGTTTTAAGGAGACTGAACTAGTAAAAATCTTTGAGATTTCATGAAAAGATTATTTTTCAGGTCCTTTAAGTGATTTTTTAGTTTTATTTGGTGTTTCATACATATGTGTACATATTTTACAAGCCTATGTGTAAACAGGGCATTGAAAGACCTAAGAGGCATAATTAGTGACCTTAAGGTGGTTGGTAAAGGGGTATAAAAAATAAATTAAGTATTAAAACTTATGGAAGTGAAATAATATATTAAATTATATATGAATATGAAGCTATTTTTTTAATAAGGGTCAATACTGAACTGTGTAATAAGAAATGCTTTAAAAATGGCTATAAAAGAAATCATGTGACACAGTAAAAAGGAATATAGGTACTAGATGTGTCTTGACAAAGTTTATGGATTGATTTGGGGGTCAAATGGGATTTTATTAGTAGTATTTTGGTGTTAATAAACCTTTTAAGACCATATAAAACATGATTTTTTGTTATAAACCACATTGTAATGTAACATAGAAAATAATATGGGAGATATGAGAAAGGAGGAGTGCATGAATGATATTGAATGAGTTGTGAGGATGAATGTGATTTATGAGAAGAGTCTGAAGGTGGGAGAAATAGGTTTATAAAATATTATTAGAGTATCAAAATAAGGTATAAAATAATGATATTGAGCCAAGTGAGGAAATTGACTACAAGGAGATCAGAACTAGTTGGTGTAGGTAAAGGTTAAGAAGTATCTTTGTATTTTGTTTTCTATTTAACTAATGCAAGATTGTGTGAATCCATCTACATCATGTGGTATTAGATTAGGAGTATTATGTGCTGAGTCATGTTTTGAGATTTGAGATTATTATTTATATATGCAATAAGATTTTATTGAGTATAAGTTGGATGTTACTTTGAGATGTGGTTATGAGAATGCTAATGGAGATTGCAGGAAAAAACGAAGAGGCTACATGTATAAAAGAGAGATAGTACTAAGTTGAAATAAATAAAGAGAGAAGATAGGTGGAAAATCCCTTACACCAATAAGGCTTATTTTGAAGAGCTACTGAGAATATCAAGAGAGAGATCATAAGTGAGTTTGAGTTAGAGAAAGTGTCCAATGTGAAAGGACAAGAAGAGAGAAAAAATACCCAGTGAGAGGTCATGAGAGATTGAGATAAGAGACCAAGAGAGAGGTCATGATGTATAAAGTGAGAAAAGGCTTCTCAGAGAGAATAGGTATAGATGAGAATAAGGAATTTATAGACTTATTAATTAAGATGAAGAAAGAGAGAAAATAAGGAAAGGTTGAGAGAAGCCACCACAAAGAGAAGGTGAATGAAGACATAAAGAAGATGTTAGAGATGGAGGAAGATATAAGTGAGATGAGTTAGTATTTGGATGAGATGTTGATCATGTTAAAGTAGATAAGAGAGAGTGAGACGCCACTTTTTTATGGCTGATGAAAAAGAATCCAATCAAATGCATAATCAAGCTATAGGTGAAGAAAAAAAGGTGCAAACCATGAGAGAGGAGAGAAGGAGAAATAAGTTTCTTTGAAAGAAACTCAAGGAATATATGTAAATTTTTTGGTTAAGTGGGAAACATAGAGAACAATAAAATGAAGAAGAGAAATATATTGAAAAGGACAAGATCGGTTTGAGTGAACAGAATGAAGGACAAACACATTTTGAAGTGCTTGAAAAGATTGAGTTAAAGTAGGTCGAGCTTTTTTTTTTGGCACTAATGGGAAAACAAGGTGATGTAGAAAAGTTTACAACAAAATAACATTAGATATGGAAGAAATTAATGGAATAATTAGATGATTTAAGTCTCATAGGAGACAAAAAGAGCATCATGGCAACTGAGTTGGCATTAGAGACAATTTTAAGGCAAGAGGAAGGAGAGTTGGTAGCCAAATATCAAGCAAGTGAAAGAGAAAAATGTGAACTCTAACAAATAAAATAGGAGTTGATTTTTATTGACCTATTTTCTTCATGTTCATTTCTTTGGAGGTAGAATAATGAGCAGTTATTGCCCATGAACATATTTAAGAAGCAAAGCAAGAGGAAGAGCAAGAGAGAGGTGAATAAAAGAGAAGCCATACCAAGTTTATGAAATAATAAAGAAGTAATAAGTGTCTTCAATATAATTTTGGATCTAGGTGGAAGAAGGATGATACAAATAACCTACAAGTTAAATCATTTATAACTTTCATGGGAAAGTTTTTTTTGTTCCTCGGTAGTATGATGCAAGAGATTCACTACCTCATTATTTATATGGGTCTATTTTTAAAGTTTTGAGTATTTTTAAGCTATTCAAATCATAAATATTTTGTGCGAGTATTTATAAGTTTTTAGATGTGTGTAAAATTTGAATTTGGGTTGCTTTGGCTTTTTCTTGCTCAAACCCATGATTTGACTTTTTAAATTTCATGTGTAGTTTAAGAGATCTCCATCTGGTTTCAAGGGGTATAAACTTTTTTTTAGGTGGTGAGGTTCTAATAAAGGGTTAAAAACACCCAAATTACTTACATTATGATTCATTTTTTTGAATAGGATAGTGGTTAGGAAGTTTTCAATGTGCAAAGGGTAGTTGCAAATTAGTTATGGATTTTGATGTCTGTTTTGAATAGATAGTTATTTTAGAGTTGGAATCATTAAAGGTTAGAGAGAAGGTGGAGGGGTTGTAATTCAAATTAATATTTTAAAATAACCCCTAAAGGAGATAATAAAGATAACTTTTTGTTCATTTTAAAAGAAAATAAATCCTATGGATTCTGGAGATGTGCAATGGAATGTTGATTGTACAAACTAGTAATGAAGAAAAGTATGATGAAGCTACGACTTTGAGTCCTTTTGAGAAATTTAGTGGAGGTGATTTATGTGTTTTAATATTGTTTAAGTAATTTTTTTTGTTATCTATATGGTTAACTATATGAGACTAATCTACAAACCTTATACTATTGCATCTATGGTGAATTGAATGGGTAAACAAAGTTAAGTAGAAAGGAATAATCTTGAAATACTATTATTGTTAATAGTGACATTATAATGTGGTGTGTATTATTATTAAGGTTTAGATAACCTTGGGTTATTATCAACAAGTCCTATGGGAAAAAAATTAATCTGCAAACCCTGAATAGTACCCTATTTCCTATTTTTGAAGGCTAAGGAAAGTTTGTTTTGTAAACAAAGGATTCTTTAAGACAAGATTGATTTACACCAATGTGTTATCAATTTTTTTTTTACATTAAAGTTTTTATTCAATATATGGTATGGTGTTAGTTTGGTAAATACTTTAAAAGATAGCAAAAAGAACTTTAAGCCATTGTGTTCTATGCACCACCAAGAACTGAAGCAAGAAAGAACCAAAGAAAGAATGGAGGAGACCCATAGACATTTTAAAGTTATGAATAAAATATTTATTAAATTTTATTATGTGATTTACAATATTTAAAATTGTTTTCATACATATTTCATGCTATAAGTTACTCTTACCATTAAGAGAGACTATATTTATACACATAGTCCAACTAAAACATGATACACAACCTATATACATTTTAAATGGAGAATCCAATACATTAGAAATGTGTCTTGTAGTGACAAAAATATTAAACACCAATCAAATTCATTTTAAATTTGATCAAGCTTTTGGAAAAGGTTTTTGACCCTTCTCAGGTCTGCAGAACCTACATACAACCATGTGTTAGGGTTTTGATATTCACATTGATTTTGAAGGAAATTGATTCAGTATAAACATTAAAAAAAATTGAAAATATTTTTTTGGTAGGTCATTTAATTTATTTAGGTGTTTTCTTTGGTGTTTCATACTTTTGTGTACGTTTTTGAGAAGCCTATGTGTAAATAGGGCATTGAAAGACCTAAAAGGTCTATCAGTGACCTTAAGGAGGTTGGTAAAGGGATCTATAGAAACAATTAGGGATTAAAACATGGGGAAGGGAAATAATAGATTAAAGGGTATCTGAATATGAATCTAGTTTTTTAATAAGGGTCTGTACTATATTGTATAACAAAAATTGCCTTAAAAAAAAGGCTATAAAAGAAAGTTTGAGACATAGTAATAAGGAAGATAAGTAATATATATGTCTTGATAGAGTTTATGGATTGCATTAAGGGTAAAATGGGATGGATTAGTATGATTATGGTGTCAAAAAACCTTCTAAAGCCATAGGAAACCTGAATTTTGTTATAAACCTTATTATAATATAACATGGAAAACAATATGGGAGATAGGAGAAGGGAATGCATGAATGTATTGAATGAGTTGTGAGGATGAAGTTGATTTGTGAGAAGGGTATGAAGGCAAGGATAAATAGGTTTCCAAAATATGCTTAGAGAATCAAACTAAGGCTAAGAAGATTGATATTGAGCTAGGTGAAGAAATTAACTACAAGGAGATTAGATCTAGTTGGTATAGGTAGAGGTTAAGAAGTATCTTTGTATTTTGATTTATATATAACCAATACAATATTATTTTAATCCCTCTACATCACTAGGAGAAGACACATGCCAAGGAGAGTTTTAGACCATAATGATAAAAGCCACAACAGTTTGGCATATCCCAAGTAAGGATAAATGCAAGGTAGAGATATAGGCTAGGATAAGATAATGATTTGATAATATAAAGTATGAGTGTAGCTCAAGGATGAATTCAAGTAATATGATGAAGGAAACAAGAGAGAATAAATTATATGATTGAGTGACCAAAATATGAAGGGGAAGAATTAGAGTTCATTGCATCGAATCAATGAAGCATAATGTGATTAATAGTGATAATGATCCTAGCAAGGACATATGCAAGGGAACAATAAAGGTACGGTCCTATTCATGCCCCTAATTGATGAATGAAAATTTAAAATTTAAATTATGAATTGAACAACAAGTGATATGAAATAAAGGATAGAGGTTGTGATTTGCTAGGCCCAATCGGCAGGTGTGAGTGATTGACAAAAAGATTAGGGTGATGATTACAAGGATGGGGATGGATCATTAGAGTGATTGATTAATGATTAATATTATATATCAAATATTTGATTGATGCAATACTTTAGGATGGTGAAAGATAATGGAGATGTGATGATGGATAACGTGTAAAGAGGAGAGAGTGGTCAAGATTACCTTGGACACATGTGACTAAGCATTGCCTACATACTTTGAAAAGAACTCAGGTTAATATAGTTTGGATTAGAAGATAGGTGATAAGATAGACTAGAGTAGGAGGAGGATCACTATTAGACATGTTAGTTTTTAGATAAATAATGTCATGAAGATGGAGGATTAGGAGATATTATTGGATATGAGATGTTAAATGATTAAATAGTAATTGATTGATACAAGATGAAGTGATTGGGATGATCAATTAGATGTTGGGGATTAAGATGAATTAGTGATCAATCCATCATGATTGTATTAAGCTTCATCATAGTCCAAGTAATTTAATAAATATATCACTAGGCATTATGCCACATGATATAAATATGACCAAGAGGACGTTGTGTCAAAGTGCATAAAAAAGGCCAAATAACCAACTTTATATCCTTGAAGGCACCTAAAAGCATCCTTATAATTTTTGGTGTCATCATATCATCCTCGTTCGTTTCTCAATAGACAAAAAATACATGAATTAAACATAAAATAATTATATGTGTGTGTGTGTGTGTGTGTGTGTGTGTGTGTGTGTGTGTGTGTGTGTGTGTGTGTGTGTGCATGTGTGTGTGCGTGCGTGTGTGTGTGTGTGTGTGTGTGTGTGTGTGTGTGTGTGTGTGTGTGTGTGTGTGTGTGTGTGTGTGTGTGTGTGTGTGTGTGAGTGATAAAGGACATAAAAACATTTCAAACACCATACATAAGTGTCCATATGCAATGTCATAATGTCTTGTCTAATAGTCCTAATTAGAGACATTAGAATGATTGATTAGGTGATGAGTGGGATTAAGTTGCTTCTGATTGTATAAATTTTTATTAAGGATATAGTCTTGTATAAGGTAACAGACTTGGAATGTACTAGGGACTATTATTAAGATAAGGTTATGAATAAGGATGTGGATGCTAGGATTAGGATAAAAGTGTCATGAGTAAGGGATGCACTTAGGGTAGAATAGGGACTACAGACAAGATGACTAGGATGATGGGATAAGGAAAGATGCAAGATGATAATGTTGATAAGACTTTTGATAGGATGATTGAGATATTTAGGACATAAGATAAGATGACATCTAACATGACAAATTAGATGATTTTGGATTTTATGGATTGTATGTTTTAGGGTTTTTGACATATTTCATTTTTTTGGTATTTTTGAAATATTTGTGTACATGTTACAAATTTTTTTACTATCAAGTGGAATACTAAGCCTAAAAACCATGATAAGGATGGATGTAACAATGGATGGGATGATAAAAGGATGAGGGAAATGTAGAAAAGGGGATGAGGAGGAAGGAAGAATTGACTAAGGATTACCAATGACCACATTGTGAAGGAACAAGGTATATATGTGCTTGAGTTTCCATTAGAGGATATGCTAAGATGATTACAAAATAGTTCTAAAGACATCTTCCATGTCCTTATAAAGGACAAGACTAGAAGAAGGGATAATATGATGCAAGAAATGATGGCTAATGATGGGTAAGAAAAATGGATAGAGGGTTATGCCATGGATGTTATTGACAAAGGATATTACGTGAATGGAATGTATATTCCCCTAAGTGTTGAGGTATAATGTAGATAATCGATTATTTTACCATGATGCCAGAAACTAGTTTTCATCATGGTACTTTCCCAAGGTGTTAAAAGACTAGTTTTCAGCATTGGATGAAGGACTTTTATTTTTATTTGGATTTTTATATATTTTTTATTTGTTATCATCTTGATTTATTGGATATGGGTAAGATATGTAAAAACAATGACACTTACTAGATATTTATCCAACACCTATTATGGAGATGTGTGATTATATGATAATGTTATTGCCACTAGATGTATTGATGTCATGTGACCTTTTGATATTTTTGATTTAATGTTCTCTAAATATCTAGGCCAAGTATCGCCATCACCACTATGAGATACAATACTTCCTAAGAAGGTGATGGGATTTATGGACTAGATTAGATATTGATGCTAATGGGGATGTATTGGACTTGAATAGATGATAGGATTGTGATAGGATGGTGTGATGGGTGATTAAGGATTAATACTAATAGTCACACACATTATTGGAGATGTTTGAAATTCCACATTTGATTGGTTCCATATGACAAAAGACTTCAAGATATCCAAGAAGATTTGAATTTTTGGTTCATCTTTGATCCGATTATTTGAGGAGTATCAACCATCTTGATACTCCTTTTTACATTATTTTGATTTTCATACTTAATTATTTCTCAATTTCACCTTGGTAATTAAATTTTGGACTTACCAAAGGACATTGGTTTTTGACCTGATCGATGATGATTATTTTAAATTTGATAGTCTCTTAGTGCTTGACATTGGGATTCACTAAGGGAATATACTCTTGGATTAGGTCTATGATTTTACATTTCATGATTTTGACTTATGAGATCAAAGGTGATTTGATCATGATTTATGACTTTTAGAATATGTTTTTAGACCTATTTATTTATGGCACATGTTATATTTCTCAATGAAGGGTCCAATTATGGATGTTCCTATTTATCTCTATGAAAAGAGGTGATTAAATGATCATTGATGGGAATAAATGGATTTATGATGAATAAAGGTGGTGGAGATGATATGATAAGGTCAATGAGTGCAGATTAGGTGGCATGATCCTCGTAGGGGTTCCTAAGAGACCTAATTTTGACATCAAAGAAAATCTTCTCAATATTATCACAAGGATCACTAGCACTAGATGTAGTATACACATCCAAGGTAAGATCAGATTCACTCTAATTATATTCGATAAATAGAGTTTGTAATAACTTTTTTATGACTTCATCATCTTGATTTGGATCAAATGATATGTTTAGTGATTGTTTTTTATCCGAGTTGGAGGTATTTATCAAAAGTGTAGGCATAGTCATCATCTAGTACAATATATACAAGGGATGATGTTTCTGATGAGGAATATGATTTAAATACTAAGGACTCTAATTCTAACTCTGATGTACATGACATGATGATTTTAGTAAACATTTTATTTTTTGAAAGTGACCTCTTAACATGGGTTTTTTGATATGATGGATGAAGGGGAGATGATGGAGGAATAATGAATTCTCCAAGTATAGGCCCATGAAGGGACTCATGAGGTAAGAGTGGACGACGCTCACAGGGGATAGATTCATCTTCAATAGAGGATTTGTCAAAGATTGGGGACCATAGAATATAGATGTAGTGTCTTGACCTTGGCTTGGATAGGGAAAGGATTGATCATGATCATTAACTAAATTTTGGAATATCTCTTCTTGTTTACCCATGGATGTATACTTATCTATTTCATTCTTGATTTCTATGTCACCACAGTTGATGATGTCTTGGAATGTTTTTTGGAAATTACAACATCAATTAATGGTATGCACCTAGGTTTGATGGTATAAATAGTATTTGTTTGATTTATACTAATAGGCTTAATCTTATCATGATTAAGATGTCTTATGAGTGGATATATCATCATGTCAGTGTTAATAATTTGGTGAAAGAGGGATTTTATAGAAATATGAGGATGAGTATAGGGGATTTCTTCACTTTATACATTACATGTTGAAGCATTGGGTTTTGGATCAAATGGCTTTTGATATGACTAGATGGATGAAAGAGTAGTAGATGAGGTGGCCATGATTTTATTCCCTTTTCTAGAGTACGAATGGGTAGACAACTAGTTATGACTAGTGGATAGAGGATTTGAATATGACTCAAATAGATTGGTGAATACTAGAGGTAATGTTGTATGGACAAGGTCAAATTCTATAGGATGTGAAGTACTCATCTCAAGGAGGCATGAAAGGATCATATCCCTATTGGCAATGAGGCATTACTCAATCAGGGTATTGACTGAATTTATTTTGGATGACATGAATAAAGATGAGAGAAAGTATGGATGATGTAGTTCTTTGGCCCCAATTAGTAGGTGTGGGGGATTAAACAAAAATAATAAAGGATGATGATGGGATGTGTAGATTGAATTAGGAAAAAATATTATTTTATTGTCACATCCTGATTTCTCACTAAGCTAAATTACATAATTATTCATGGATTATTATGGTAGTTAAATTGGTTAATTAATTTTTAACTAAGTTGTAAGTTATATGCTATTATGGGATAGTTGTATGTTACTTTAATTTCATTATTAAATCACTATGAGTTAGTTGTATTGTATATTATTTACATTATGATCATGTTAATTTGTTATTACAACATTGGTTCATGATAAATATATCATGATGTTATGTGCTAGATACCTTTTTGTCATGAGTTGGATGCAGAAAAGTTTCATACCTCAAAGCATGACAAAGGGATAGAATAATTATAAAATATGACATAGATGGAGGTGTTAGGGGATGACACAGGAATGGATGGAACCCATTCACTCACCACATTAGATAGTACATGTTGTATGCATTGTATATATTATTAGCATTACTATATTTTTGAAGTTATTTGCATTTAGATAATTGTATGTGTATGTGTGTTAGTTCAGTTTAATACTTTTATGTGGAATAGATAATGTGTGATTTCATGTATATTATACGTATATTTAGTATATAATATTATAGTATTATTATGCTATGTTTTTTAAATCATGACTATTGATGTCATAAAGGTCATCCAATGAATTAGAGGGCAAGGAGACAATAGTGTGTATATTTATTCCTTCATATCCTTAAGACACATTTAAAACTTGTATTTTAAACCCTAGAGTGTTTTAGGACCTTTATACCAATTCATAAGGATTCTTAGGTTTTTTTAGATTGATTAGATCTAATGGATGAAATATATTATATTTGACATATTGTATGAAAAGTTATACTCTCATCAAGCTTACCTGATGTTTATAAAAAACCGTTTTAGTGTCACATGAGGTCTTGTTTTTATTTTTTAACTCCTTTTAAAAAATCAACTTAAAAATAAAATCCATATTTTGACTTAAAGTATGAACCAATTTTATTGATTGGTTGGAAATATCTAGGGTCATGTTTGAATCCTAATGTAGGGTGTTACAGTGTGTTTTTTACCATTTTAAATCCATAAACACTTCTTATTTTAAATGTATGTAAATCATGGCCTCATGGCCATGGGGACGATTAAACTGATTTAGCTCATTATAAGCTATCTATATCATAATGGGTTGGTTTGTACTGATGAGATTAGCATAGGAATTACAATGAAAATGTGATCTCATGTATATTTTCAAACATGCATGTTTTTTTTCATTTAGTGATTTTGTAGACATACAATGTGTCACATACCATTGAGGTGACTAGTCAATAGACTTAAATGGTACTTAACAAAAAAATGTATGTTGTTTTCTTGGTTTTGTTCACAAAAATTTTTGGAGATCATAGATTAATATTATACTTGACCCATGAGGTAATGGATTTCTCATAGGGGATATAAATAAAATAACAAACAATAATTTTTTTATTTTCATATCATTTTAAAATGGAAAAAAGAGTTAAGAACACATCTAAAAGCTAAGATGAACTATCAATACCATTATCTCATCATATAATTTTGTAAAAAAACATCGAGATTATCATTTTTTTAAATATTTATCAAAAACTGTATTTGGTATCTTTATTTATGATATCATTTTTTTGTAGTTGAATGCAAGACACTACTTTTCAAAAAGGAAGTTACACTCAAAAAAATGCTAGTAAAAATAATGGTCAAGAAGTTTTTCAGAATATAACCATTACCGTCATGACTTACTACATTTCAATCAATCATTTGGGAGAGAAAACATTAAAGGATTTCTTTCACATGAGGTAATACATGAATAACATATAAATCCATCCTTGAAATAAAACAAACCTATTATTGAAAAAGAATACTTTAATAGATAACTTATGAAAACTTGATCTAATAGGGTTTTATGTTGGCCTTGCTCTACTATAATTAAAAATATAATCGCACATTTATTGCACATTTATGACCACCATTTTATCAAATTTTTGGTATATAATGGACACCACCCATTATATTATAAATGTTATTTCAGATAGCTATAAGGATGGCACCAAAGCAAGCTAGGAACTTTGTATTGAAAGTATACGACATGGTATAACTTTTAACTCTCCATCTCATCCTAATGTTTGATTACATATTTATGGATGTGAAAATATTTGTAAGTGGTGTGATAATTATTAGGTTGTAGCTTACTATGTAGGCTACATCCTCTTTGAGGAGTCCCTAAATTCATAATCTCTACACCAATGGGAACCCTTTGGTGTCCATGTCACTGGCATTTGAATCCTTAACAAAGGGTTATTTATTTTATCATTTAAGGATCTATCCCAATTCTAATATCTCATTTCTATGTTAAGTTGTAGGTACCTAAATAACACTCTTATGATTTTGACCCCATGGACCCTTGCATTTAAATTTTTTGACTAAGAATCCCTTTAGGTCATAGTAAGAATTGAACTCCCTTGCCTCCCACTTCATCTATGGGAATTTATCAAGTAAAATTTTAATCCCATAGGTCATGTTTATGTGACCAAAAAAATATTTTTTATTCTTCATAAACTAATAAATGTGTTTGTGTCTAGGTTGACTTGACTAAGTATTTGAAAAAATCCATTGATATTCAAGTTAGCCAAGATTTTTAGGTGAAAAAATAATGTAATTCAATATTCCTAACACTTATTTTTATTTATATTCTATTGATCATCATATTAAATATTATCCCCTCTTGGGGTGGCTAAAACTCTTTGTTTAAAAAATGCACTCCAATAAGCCTAAGGTGGCAAAGAATAATAATGACTGGATGATGGTGATTAACAAAAAATATTCCATCAGTAACAAAATTTTCAACCCATCATTAGCCATTTTTTTGACAACTCTGTTTTGAGGTACACAAGGAAAATCTTCCCCCAAAGCCTCTTATTATTCCAACAACCTCTTAGATCTATGTTTCACATATTCTTCAGCCACACATGAGTTTATCTCCTACTGAGACATCATACCTATAGGTAGTAACATAGCTCAACTCATGGTGGTGTGTCTCTCCCTGAGAGGACAATGGGGCTAAATGCCATTCCATATCATTTGAGGATTTTATCTCACCAAACCAACAAATTATTTTGGGAAATTATTTTACGGATATAAAAAATATTAATCATGGTTAGGGATAACTCTTCCTATATTATACTCCCTATTATATGTTTAATCTTCAGATGATTGAGGTCTTTCAGAGTCCTCTCACAAATTCTTTATTCAAGCTACTTGTAAAAAGTTGAGAGATCTAGATTTTTTACCTACAAGAAGTTAATTTTTCATGGTCTATTCTACAAGATTATCTAAAATGTATTTATCCTAACTCAACTAACTTATCCACTTTACATGAGGAGAGTCATGGTGGCCCTAGTATCTTGGTTACTCCCAAAAAATCACCTTAGTTGTTACCTTAGGGGGATATTTTTCCCATCTAGATATTTTTATTCTGCTTAATATTAAAGGTCATTCATTATGAGGTCTTGAATATTTATGATACAAATGATGGTTATAAATAAATGGTTATATGTTTATATTTTGTTGGCAATCTACCCCTCACCACATGGATTTTGTGTAGATAATATCATATGATGAAAGTCTCAAAGTCAAGGTTGGAGACATATAAATAAGATGGAACATGGGAAAATGGGATACGTGGTTTTATTTTAAAAACTAGTGGGTTGTTGTGGACTATCTAATCTAATGATATCCATTAACTATGACTCCTTGGTTTAGGTGGTGCATTTGTCATGCTGACACCCATAAGGTCCTTAAGATATTGACCATTTTATTTATTTACAGAAACATGTCTTCTCTTTTTCCATTTATAATTGATATCATATACTTATGTATTATGAATATGGTATATTATACCATAATACCATCACTTGTAGAGTGGTATGGCATGAAAACCACTTCAAAGTGTCATGCAATCGGTTTTTCATAAACACCTCCCTCCTCCACCAAGAGGGCACAATATTTCTCACTTACAAAGTTTTAAATATTTCACCATGCCTAACTTACACCACTATTTGGTTTGAGTGGTTTAATGAGGTCATGATATAAACCACCACCTTTATCTACCATTAAAGTAGATAAATAACACAAGTTTAGAATCAAGTAAATGGCATTGTGCTCAAATAATAGTAAATAATACATTCTCTCATTGAGCACAATCAATTTTATTCACAATTATGTATACTTATAACATATTAAAAACACCTTATAAAAATTGAATATGGTTATATGGATAGAGAGACATAATTCTTGTTCACCTCTATTGGGTCAAAATTGGGGATAAGGCCTCCAAATAATTATTTAAGTCTCTCAAATGTAAGCAAGCTCAGGAACATATAAATTCCATAAAGTTATTTAAAATAAGACTTATTAATCTCCCTGACATCTCTTATACTTTTGTAAACCACTATAAATTAGTGTTCCAATTCTAAGAGGAAATAGTGGAGAGAGCTCAATCTCTTCAAAAAAATTTAGATGTTGTTCCTCACAAGCTCAATGTCTCTGAACAAAAATTATGTGATGCTCCTTTATCTCTTGAAAATGTCTTTCATGTTCTAAAATGCATGAGTAATGATAAATATTAAGTTGATGGGTTCCCCTATGTATTATTTTGCCCTTGACTTTTTAAAAGTTTAAAAATAAGATTTATAAAAAAAATATGTGGGCTCTCTTATTAATAAAGGAAACATCAAATTTAATCGTAAGAATGGTAACCATAATCTTATCACCAAATTTCATCCCATCACCTTAGTCAATATGTCATATAAAATCCTTGTTAAAGGTCTTACTTACCACCTCTAACTTAATTTACCCACCATTGTCAAGCTAGAGTAACACACACACACACACACACACACACACACACACACACACACACACACACACACACACACACACACACACACACACACACACACACACACACACACACACACACACACACACACACACACACACACACGTGTGTGTGTGTGTGTGTGTGTGTGCACGCGCGCGCGCGCACCTGAATTTGCTCACTTCATTTATCATCACAATATTATTATTAGTGGACACTAATTTCACTTATATCATTTAATTTCATCCTAATATCACCCCTTATAGTCATTTATCTAATATCCCCATTCATTATTATTCATCCACTAACCTTATTCCTACCCCACAAATCAATTAATTCTACTAAATCACTATTATCTATTAATTAGTCCCACTTGTCTAATATTTGGGAATTTAAAATTCCCATGACCTACCTACCCACCTACCCTAGGATATTCCTAGACCCTCCTACATCCCTAGTCCCTAATCACCTATCTAATCACCTATCCTAATCCCCTAATAATCTTATATATCCCCTAAATGGATTATAGAATTCTCCAATTCTATAATCCTCTGTAACTTAGCCCCTTTCTCTCTAAAAGCCTCTATTGTAAAGTCTTCCAAACAAGTTTTAATTCCCTAGGTAATTCTCCACCCTTGATCTGGTAGAAACCAAATTTTAATGGTGACCATTGATCTTCATTCCCTCAATCTATTTTAAAAATTCATTCCTTAATGGCCAAACTAACTATATGAACTACAAGCTAGCTATTGAATCCATGAAATTTTCATGTCAATATAATCAATTATTCCATCATCCAAGTCAATTAATCAAGCTATAATAATAATGCAAATATGATTCTACTTCTAATAAATATTCATCCTTAATCCTATAGTATTTTTATTATTTCCATCTTGGGTTAGAGTAATTAGCTTTAGGATTTAAGTGTTGCTATGAATATCCATTTGTGTTTGCCTTTTTATCCTAATAGCTCTAGATGTCAATGGTAGTTTGACATTTTAGGTATCCTGATGTAATTTCACAATCAAATCCATTTTCTCCAAATTTCATCTACACATTTTGGTAACCATAGTAGGAGACCTCTTATAATTTAACCATTTTTCTTGTTAGTGGTGTTTTTTATAGCTTGTAGGGCTGACTTGACAATAAGTTCTAGTTTTTTTATCAAACCTGCATGTTGATGGGTATTGCAGTATTTCCATGAAATTCACAACATTACAATGGTACTTTTATCCCAAGAATAACAATTTTGTGGTATCCTTGATTGTTAATGGCTTATAGTTTTAGAAATTTTAGGCATCATGTAAAATCACTACTTGATAATTACATTTTTTCCCTAATAGTGGTGATTTTGATACTTGGCTTGTGGTTTTAAGTTTAACCATTTAAATTGACCAATAACATTTTTTGTGACCTTGATAGGTGTTTAGGTCATTTTTCCAAATCACTATTTATGATTAGAAATTTTGCTTTAAAATTGCAATTTTGTCCCATGATCAGTGGTTTTGCCACTCCATAATTTTGAAATTAAATATCCATATTATTAACTTGATCAATGTTCCTATAGGGTAGTGCTAACCTCATTTTATTGAAAATAAGGAAAGAACTAAATAGGTCCAATCAAAACATCCAAACTGATCACTCGATCTACAAGGCATAATATTGTGAATCTATAGTCATGATATTACATCAAAGTCATGATATCACCCTGAGAAAAGTCATTTTGATCTTCATGTTAACATTATTAAATATTATCACTAACTCTATCTTTTGATAACTTCTAGGTCTATGTTTATTTTTTATCTATCTACGTGAGAGGGAGAAGCATTGTCTAGGACCATACAAAAAGCACCTCAACCATAAACTACAAAACTATCACTTTTCAAAAATGAGGTTGACCAAAAAATCACATTTTTATAGAGTTGACTAATGATTTTGTTAATATTGAATGGTCATCATGTCACTAAAATAGGCATTGTACATATTTTTGTAAATATATCTATCTACCTATGCATTATATAAGTCTTTATCTCTCTGTAAATAGTTTTAGTTTAAAAATTGTTATGTGTTTACCTATCAAAAAATTATTAATATTGAGTTATGATACTGCATTATAAATAATTTTTTTGGAAAAAGACTTGTGATTTTTATAAACACCCAGGTAGTAACACTTAACGACTTGCTAACCTCTTGCAAAATCATAGATTTTGAATTGTGATTTTACATCCGAATTCATAATATGTCTTAACTACTTATGTTTTTGAACAAAAACATATGATAACTTCCATGATTAGTCAATATTATATAAAATAATTACTCAACAATTGTGGTATTACATAAAACCTACAATTTTGTAGTCTATGGAAGTAATGATACATTATTCTAGCTATGTATCTATGGTATCTTATGTAGTTATGCTTTTGCAATCATTTTTGCCTTCAAAATTGTCTTTTTTGAGTACATTTTTAAAGTCATTTTCAATGAATTTTAAGTAGTTATGAGCCTTCCACAAGTCTCAAATTTATTTTGGCATCAATATCATGCTTGGGGAACTACCCCTAGACCCCATAGGGAATTAACCCTTAACGCATTAATGGGTGCTACCCCTTGACCCTGTTTGGGACTGTCGCCCCTAAATGCCCATGTCGTGCCCCTAGTAAAAAATATGTTATAGCACCAAATCATAGGTTTTTAGTGATTTTTATTAAGGTTTATTAGATTAAAATTTTGTGTTGAATCTAGTAGCATTTATGACTTACTAACATCTTCCTTTTCAGGTCATGTATTTTGTCTAACATCTTATCTTACAGGTTACCCCTCAAGATTTCCAATTTAAATTAATAATCACTTGTCTTTTATGTTCTCTATTAAAGACATTTTTGGATTTTAAGAAATCATCTTGTAAAATATATTTTTTATATCTCACATCTAAATTAATTAGTTAATAAATATAATTTTTTGCTTGTATGTCACCCAAGGGAAACAATGGTGTCGCCTCTCCTCCTTGCATCCTTGCAATGATCCTTAGAGGATTAAAAACCAATAACAAACCCTCCCATTTTTGTTTTTTAGGTTCAACATGACATGGAATTAAAACTCACATACTTGTCATTGTCCTAGGGGGATAGCGACCATGGATTTCACCACCATGCACTAATCCACAGTTTATGTTCTAGTGGAGTATAAATATCAAGGACATCTATCATTAGGCTAAGTGGTTCACCCCATAAAGATCTTGTGTGAAGGGGAAGATTTATCTATTTAAACTATAAATTAGGCATCACCTTACATGGACTTAGGCCCACTAGTACATAGCATATATTAGGCACAACCCTAGAGAGCCCATTCAACCTAGCATAAGACATTTCAATCATAACAAGAAACTTACTTCTGGAGTTAGTATTATCTCCCAGGTTACTATCATGTGCAAATGGGGTTGAGAGGGTTTATAAAATTTCCTAATGGGTCACCAACCTACAACCTCGCCCATAAAGCCATTAAATGGTATAGTCATCATGTTACACACCCATAATTAGTTTACTAGTCAAAGGTTTTTGTTTTGCATAATTTGGTGAGTGTTATTCTAGACCAGTACTATTTGTGAGCCAAGTCAACTTTTATCCAAACCTATACAGACCTATGTAGGTCTTTTTCACATAACGTCATCTTATAAAATTCTATACATCCGTATCATCATCATCCTCTTGTACATATTATCTTTTTATATCCTTTTCATTATCTCATCCTATCTCCCATAACTTTCTTGTCTTATTCCCATCTTAATTTGGTCATATCCACCAATTATTGGTCATACCACCATCACCTAGATATCCCAATCATGTCTTATCCTAAGTCCACTTTATCCATAGCCAACCATTTGTCTTGATCTTGTCTTGCCTTGTCACCTTGTAACAATATTCCTAATCATAGTCCAACCTAACTCATACCCTTTATATATACTAATCCTATCATCAATTCTATACTCATACTGTGGTTTTCATCCACATTAAAAAATAAATCTATCACATGAGGGTTCCAATATTAATATTTCTTGTATCTAATTAAGTTTGAATCAAAATCACATATCCCATCAATCAAAGTCAATCAAATCATCTCATCTTATTTGAGTCTATAATCTTAGTCTTGAGATAGTCTAATCCAATCAATCTCCTAATTGAAATAGTTCTCTTGGGATAGTCTATCCCTTGTCAAATCTTAGATCTTTTCATAGCTCACATAGTCAAATCCAGTCTAAATCATCAAGATCTAGCTCATGACCTAAATTAGTCAACTTAAATATTTTCTTATCCTATCCAAGATCACATCACACATCGATTCAAGCTTGACATAGGACTAAATGTAACATCCCCACTAATATTTAATAGAATAACGTAATATTTTTTTTTTAAATTATATTCCACGTATTCTTTCATCATATTACACTATGAGAATCTAATTAGTGATCTTAGTATACATACTAAGTATTTTAAACATAAATTTAACATGTAACATTTAATAGTTACTGATCACTAGCATAATATGAAACAAACATAACTACTTATATAAAGTAATTACATGTCCATTCATGGCTAGTACAATCATATAACCACTACTGTGAATGTATAATGAGAAATTAATTGCATATCTATCTAAAATAATGTTTCAATAGTAAATACTAAATTAGATACAAGGCTCTATGGAGCATGAGTCTCATGAACTCCAATATTTTTGATAATCTTAAGCGTAGTCTCTAAATAAGTAGTGTTTTAGGGAGGGAGAGCATCATCTAAGCGATTTCCCACACCAACCATGAATCTTCGATCCCTCGCATAAACACCCAAATAGGGAATGGCCTTCCCTTCACATATGGGTAGATAGTGGTGATGTGAGAACCATAAAGATAAGTTAGCACCAGTGTGTTGTAAGATTTATAATACATGATTTATACCATAAAGAAATACATTCTAATATGATATCATACAAACATGTAAATCATACATATGAACTAACAATGTCTAACTAGCATTACTTTGTCCAAAGTTCTAAAATAGTCATCGATCTCTAAGATCAATAAAATTCATACACACCATTTGATCGAATTACCTTCATCTAGCATCTATGATGTTAAGTAAGCTATTGAATTCTATCTCACTACTTAGTTAGTACCAACAATGTAGTATTTGGTTAATATTAACATAACCAACAGATTCATATAGATTATTTCCTTCTAGTAGGTATAAATCATGCTAAATACATTAGTAATCATAATACATATATTTAGTCCATCAAACTTATGAATGAATCTCTATTATATTGTTTAGTAGATAAATAATAACCATACCAAATATAGTTTCTACCAAATGGGTATAATATATACTTAGACTATTTGATCTAATTTTTATAAGTAAAATAAAATGTAGCAAAACCAACAATATCATAGTATATTCTACATTTTACTCAATTACAAATAATAGTCATAATTATTTAAAATATCTATTAACTCATAAACCAAAAGCATATTCATATAATTATGTAGCCTATTACACTTTTAAGAGGCTTAATGCATACAACTATAGTATCATATCCCTCATAATTCTATGACTTAATTTAATTAGTCAGAGTATAATTATTGGCATGCATCCCAATGTATAAATATTAGCTATATATGTATATGAGTACCTATGCTCTTATATATATATATATATATATATATATATATATATATATATATATATATATATATATATATATATATATATATATATATATATATATATATATATATACACACACACACACACACACACACACACACACACACACACACACACACACACCTTGCATTAAATATACCCCATAACACATATGTTTTAATAAAAAATTAATTTTCTTCCATACTAAACATATTTTCCATTTTTATTAAAGAAAAATTATGTGATTCTAAAAACTATATAACATTTTATGAAAAGGCGTCATGTTATATATAAAATTTTCTACATTTCCAAAACCCTTATTTTGACATACGTATTCAAACATAATATATATAATTAAATTATGATAAAATTCATTCCAAATCAATCACCCTATTTTTCCACTAACTTAAGTCCTTAGACTGAATATACATTATCTCAAAATATTGAAAAAAAAAGAATAATAATCAAATAACCAAACATACCTAAACTCTATATTTATTTATCAATTTGTATTTTTATACTCTTTTTGAGTTTGTATATTTATTTAGAAAATCACATCAACATATAATACAAAATCAAAAAACATTGACATAGTTTTGTGTGTGTGTGTGTGTGTGTTTGAATAATGCAACCATTTAAGATTGACATAGTTGACTTATTACAATTAAAACTCCTAAATTTGAGGACTCCAATTACTCTAGATGTTTTGAACTGGAACTTATACCTATATTTTTCTGCATTAAAACCTATATGTTTACACAATCTTCATACATAAGTTCACTATTTTGAAAGATGAATATACATGTAGCATATATATCTTCCCTATTTGATTGTCAATAAACATATAGTTCTTACATCCTCATTTTTATCTGATGAATACATACTCTTTTCAAATTATATATGTTCATAATTTTTAAACAAAATTCATAGTTTGTTTATGTATATATTCATAGTGTTTAATACATATTATTTTAATTTATTCAAATATATATTCATGGTTTCTTGTAATAATATACACATAAACCCTATGTATATAATCTATTTATAATGATAAGAACTCAATCAATACACATATATTTATATTCATTGTTTCAAATGTCAAAAATCACATAGAGATCCTTTGTAAAACCATCCATATATTCTCACAATTTTGAACGACGAATACACATAGTCCATTATATATAAATGTGCCATGTTTTAAATTTTACAAGAATACACATATTATATTTATTTATATTCATTGTTTAATGTCAAACATTCATATTCAACATATATACATCCTAACCCCAAATCGACAATCATACTATATATGTTGATAATCTCTCTAATCTATAGTATTTGGACTTTTATTTATAGAAAGACCCATTCAAACATCTATTCGACTCAAACATTATTTTTATCAAATACATACACAATATTTATGTATTATATCTACATACTCAGTATTTTGATAACCCACTTGATTGAGTGTGTATATATGGTACGTTTATAAGAACAAAACATAGTAGTTATCTAGATATCAAACCATCTTCCTAGGGTTCCAATTTTTTCTTATGCTAGGGAATTATGGCATTACAAAGAATAATTTTTTTTAATCCTTCAGTTTAACACAAATAAATCTAGTTTTAATCATAGGATTTAGAGGATAATGGCTTAGTTTTATGGATGGTCAAGCCATCCACAGGGATAACCCTATATCTGTATAAAAATACAACTCATTTTCTAAACCCTATGAATCCAAAACTATATACAAAATTATTTAAGAAAATATAATAATAATAACATCACCAACCTCAATATTGCTTCTAATTAACAATTGTATGAAACCAAAATGTTTGTCCTTTGCTATTATCTTTCTCTTTTCCTCTTCCATGTGTCCCCTTATCTTATCCAACTCTCTTTTTATCATAAATTTTCTAGCCTATCTTTTACATTCAAAATTACATGCAATGGTTAGCTCTCTTCCCACATTTTTCCATGTATAATCCATATTATTCTTCGATCTCAACTAAGTTTGCAATTAACTTCCATTGACTATTCCTAAAAATCCCTAATTTCTATCTCAAATCTTCCTCTAGTTAATTAATCAGTATTTTTGTTTAAAATCCTTTCATGACCTTTTTACATTACAAGCCCATGTATCCCAACCAAAATGTCCACTTTTAAAATTATTCACAATGATAACTAACACTTCTAATATTAACATAGTCGATGCATGTGAATTGTGACTAGGCTTAGTCTTTCGGATATAATACTATCATGCTACTAACTTAGTAATGATAAGAACATCATGATTTTTACTATTAATAAGACTAATATAAATTATATTATATTCTTTTATATAAAATGGTAAAACGGACGTCTATTAAACCAATCAAAATAATATTATAGCAACATAATGGTTGTGTTACTACTATGTTATGTAGACTCTCTGTCTTTTTTATCCTCATATTTTAATTTGTATATTAATATTCCTTAATATCATATGATAACAAACTAATGTTTTAAAACATTTCAAAGACATTATGGTTAGTCTATATACCATAGTAACCTAATACTATTCATGCAGATTTACATTCCCATAAATGTTAACAATCATGATTTCAATAGCATAACATAATCATATTGCAACATTATATACTAAATATATGTATAATATCCACAATGTAATCACACATGATTTATTCCACATACAATTATTAAAATGAACTAACACACATATATACAATTATCTTAATTCAAATAACTTTAAAAACATACTAATACTAATAATCTACACAATGCATACAACATGTACCATCTAATATAGTGTGTACATGGGTTACATATGTTATTTTATCATCCCCTAACACCTCCATGTACGTCATACTCTCCAATGACGCTATCCCTTTATAATTCTCTGAGGGTTGAAAATCTTCTACATCCAACTCATGACAAGAAGGTAGTTAGTCTTTAACATCATGATATATATATATATATATATATATATATATATATATATATATATATATATAACAATGTAGAAACAACAAATTAACATGATCATAATGTAACTAATATAAAATATAGCTAAATCATATCAATTTAATTATGAAATCAAAGTAACATACAACTATCCCATAACAACATATAACTTACAACTTAGTTAAAAAGTAACTAACCAATCAACAACCATAATAATCCATAGATAATTAGATAATGTAGATTAATGATTAATTAGGATGTGACATCCTTCCCCCCTAAATCTGGTCATCATCCTGATGACACTTATTCAAATAATAATTTTGAATAACAAACATTATTTAACAAAAAATAACATAGTATGAAGCATCAAATCATGTAAATAAATATGGAAATAGTTTGTAGAAATCTTCATAGTCCTACCAAGTATCATTATCTTTGGAGTATTGGTTCCAAAATACCTTGTACTATGACAAAAATCTATTATTTAAATTAAGTTTGTGAGTGTCAACTACTCTAATTAGTTCTACCATGACCACCTTGGGATCCATAACTTGTAAAGCATTCCAATCTAGCACATATGAAGGATCAATTATATATTTTTTAACATTATGCAATAGATGTAGGTCTGGTGTCAATGCAATCCTCTATGATACATAATTGACCAATTCTAAAAATTCAAAGAGTCCCGCATATTTTGGTTAAATTTATACTCAATTTTCAAATCTAATTGTGCTCTTATGTGACTTAACCCACAATAACAATTTATCACCTACTAAAATTTGTCTAGCTATTCTCTTAATATCAACATATATATTATGCCTTCCATTTTCCTCAATGAATCTTTACTTGATTGTTATGAATTGATCTTCCATTTATGAAAGTATATCAGGGCTAAAGACTACCCTATCTTCCAACCTATTCCAACTAATTGATATTTTGTACCTTCACCCATAAAATGCTTCAAAAGGTCTTATCTTCAAAGTATATTGGTATGAGTTATTGTAAACAAACTCAAAAATAGAAGGTATTCTTCCTAGCTATATTTCTTATCTATGAAATACATAAGAAGAAGATCATCTAACACTTGTTTAACTCACTCAATTTCACCATCATTTTGTGGGTAATATGCAATACTAACATTTAGTTACATATCCAAATTTTAATTTAAAATTAACCAAAATGTAGAAGTCATCCTCAGATCATGATATAAAATGATCTTATCTATAGAACCATGAAATTGATACACTTCCCTTACAAATAGCTTCACAAGAGTAGGTGCATCATCTATCAAATTACTTGGTATAAAATGTGCTACCTTGGTTAGTTTTTCAACTAAAATAAAGATAATTTCATACCTATTCCATGACAATGGTAAACCTTAGACAAAGTACATATTGATCATGTACCACTTATATTCTCATATGTCATGTAGATATAACAATCTAGTTAGATGCACGTGTTCAACTTTTACATGTTGACATTCCAGACAACATGACATAAAGTCCACTAAATCTTTCTTAATTACCTTCTACAAATAAAGTGGTATTAGCTCTACCTTAATCTTGGTTACCCCTAGATGTCTTGAATATGGGGCATTGTGTAATTCATTTACCACTATGCTCCTTACATTCTCTTGATCTAGAAAATAGATCCTTTCATTGTATCATATAAGACCATCATTCTCTAATATGTATCCTTTATACGTAGGATTCTAAGCATTCTTAGATAACACTTTCCTAACCTAATCATATAATTCATATCATAGTGATAATGTGATCACTCAATCCTTGAAAGTACTCCTGATAGTAGTTATAGGTGTTATGTATCTTCTATAACTTAAGTCGTCAACTAATATTTTTTCCTTTCCTTTGATGTAATTGATATTAAAATCATAGTCAAACAAAAACTCTAACCAACATATCTAACAAGCATTTAGATTGTACTTGAGTCCCAAGTTATCAGTCTCAAGCTCAAATAGTTTTCTTAATGAATAGTGTCTCCATACTTTCAAAGCATGGACAATTATTGCAAGTTTAAGGTCATGAGTGGTATAATTCACTTTATAAGGTTTCAAATTCTTTGAATCATAAGTTACCACTACACCATCCTACATAAGGACTCCTCTTAGTTTATCCATAGATGCATCTGTGATCACTAAAAATAGATCATTGTGATCAAGAACTATTAACACTGGTGTTGAATTAAACCTTTTTTTCAATTCCTAAAAATCTACTTCACACTTATTTGACTAGATAAAACTTTTATTCTTACACTACAAAGAGGTAATCAGATTAGCTATCTTTAAAAAATTGAAATGAATTTCCTATAATAAATTGCTAATCCCATAAAGATCCTTACCCCATTGACATTCTTTGGTGTTAGCCACTCCATAATGGAAATTATTTTAGTTGGATCTACTAAAATATTATCCAGAGAGATATTATGTCCCAGATATTGCACTTTATTTTGGAAAAATGTACACTTGAATAACTGGTCGTACAACTTGTGCTTTCGTAAACATTGAAAAACTAGTTCTAGATCTTGAAAATCCTCTTCTTCACCCTTAAAATATATAATAATGTCATTTAAAAAGAGTAAAACAAAATGATCTACATAATCTTTGAACACATTGTTCATGAGGTTCATGAATGTTGTAGGATCATTCATCAAGCCAAATGGTAACACTATAAACTCATAGTGCCCATATCAAGTTCTAAATGTCATCTTTGGAATATCTGCATATTTTATCCTTAATTTATGATATCCATATCTAATAATAATCTTAGAAAATACTATTTTACCTCGTATCTTATAAAAAATATTATCTATTGAAAATAGTAGATACATATTTTTGATAGTAACTTTAATCAACATTCTATTATCAATGTAATGTTAAAGAGTACCATCCTTCTTTTTGAGAAAGATAATTGGCACACCCCATAGTGACACACATGATTTGATCAACCCTTTGGGAAACAAATCTTGGAGTTGATATTTCAATTCAACCAATTCGGTGGTTGCTATTCTATACAATGCCTTATACTAAGGTTATGATCCTGGTATGATATTAATTGAGAAATTAAACTCTCATTTAGGAGGCAATCCTGGTAATTATTTTAGAAACACATAATAAAACTTCCTCAAAAATGGATAATATTTAATTGATGGTTCCTTAATTTCCTTTATTTCATTTTTCTTGATGATAAATTCTTGTCATCCTTTTATTTAGGCCTTCCCAACTTGCATTGCAAAAATTTACCTAAGATTTAACTTCATTTTATTGCCCTGAATTAGTATCTAATTTACAAAATTGTCTAGACACTTAACCTTTTTCAGATAGAGGTCAACCTTAGCCTTATGCTTCACAAGCTAGTTGACTCATAGGATCACATCATATGACCCTAGTGGTGATGGATAAAGATCCACTACTATTGTGAATTCAGATAACCTAATCTCTACTTCAACTAAAGACTTGTCTAATTTGACTTTAAAATCATTATTATATTACACCAACCATGCATTTTCTATTACTCTATATTTTATAGATAAATTATTTATAATTCTAAGAGCTATAAAACATTCTATAGCCCCTGTATCTATCAAAATGGACATTAGATATTCAAACAAAATACCTGAAAGTTATATGGGTGAATATTGGAATTTGACTTTTCAATTATCAAATACTGCATGGATATGTTGATGAAAAGTTCCTTGATGATGAGCAGATCCTTTGTTCCTTGACTTATCCTAGGTACACTCACAAGCAAAATGGTCGCCTCCATAAATAAAGTAACCTCTAGGTGGTCCCTTTCTGTGAAACTATTGGTTTCTCTTGAAAACACCTTTGAAATCATTACCCAATTTTTTTTTACCTAAACCACTCTTGAATCTAGTATTCTAACTCTTGAACTAACCTTTGAAGTCTCCACTCTTCTACTTCTAGTTCTTCTTTGTGAAAGTTAGCTTAGAACTTCTAAACTTTTTGTTAAACTTATATTTGACCTGAGCAAGAGATTTCAATTTATGTTCATGTTTGACTACCTTTTCAAAGATATGGTCCATGGTATCAAGGGTTTTAATCCCATGATAAATTTTCTAATCCTAAACCTCTCATATGCTCGATACTAAGGTACATTTTTTATAAGTTTAGTGAATTATTCCCATTACTCATTCACAAATAGGTCTCCTTGATATAGATTCTAAAAATATATATAATCTTTTAGTTATAATAAAATTGTGAAAGCCACTATGATCTAAATAGTGTCACAAACTTTTCCCAAGTAGTGGTGGTTCAGTTAAGAACCACTTCCATCTTATTGTTGGTCCACCATGTAGCTGCTTTTTCTAGCCAACTAGTATGCTCCTGAAACTAATTTAGTGACATCATAGTAGTTTTAAACCTTGAAATACTTCATCTTAGTCAACCATGCTTCAACTCCATCTCTCACAATTGTTCCATCAATCTTAATATGTGGATTCACCTTTTTTATATCCCTAACTAATTCTTCAACTACATGTGTTCTCTCATCTTGAGACACTTCCTTGTGTCTCTGTTCTTAAAGGATTTCTTACTTAGTATTATGCTATTAATTTACATCTTGATGGGCTTCATCCTTATGTCCATGAATTTATTATTTTAGGGATACAATTTTTTCCCTAATTTCATTCATGGATGCAAGAATTTAATCTAATTTGTTACTTGCTCTACGATAAAGTTATTAGGATCAAATGGAGGGTTATTGTCATTGGCATTTTAAAGACCCTTTATAGATGATCTTGCTTGCACCATTATTCTTTAGAATAACATAAGAATATGAAAATGTTAGTGGACTCATTTAGTTGTAGAGTTTGAGTGACAACTTTGATACCACAATGTAACACCCCAAATAGAATTTACTAGAATAATGTAATATATTTTGTGAACTATATTCCATGCATAATATTAAACAAACATAATTACTTGTAAAAATTAATTACATAAAGTCCAGCCATGGTTGGTATAATCATACAACCATTATTGTAAATTTATAATGATAAATTAATTACATATGCATCTATCATAATGTTTTAATAGTAAATATAAAATCAGATACAATGCTCCGCAAAGCATGAGTCTCACGAACTCCAGTATCTCTAATAATCTCAAGTGTAGTCTCTAAATAAATAATGTTGTGAGGAGGGAGAGCATCATTCGATTACTTTTATACACCAACCATAGACCATCAATCCTACATAGAATCCCCCAAATAGGGAATGACCCTCCCTTTATGGATGGGTAGATAGTGACGATACAAGAATCCATAGAGACAAGCTATTACCCATGTGCTATAAGATTTATAATACATGATATCACATAATCATGTAAATCATACATATGAAATGGTAATGTCTAGCTAACATTACTTTGGCTAAATTTTTCAAAGATTCATTGATATCTAGGATCAATCAAATTCATACACACCACTTCATCAGATTATCTTCATCTAGCATTGGTGATGTTAATTAAGATAGTGAAGTCCATCTCACTTCTTAGTACCAAAAATGTGAGATTTAGTTAAAATTAACATAACCAATATATTCATACAAACTACTTCCTACTAGTAGGTATAAATCATGTTAAATACAATGATAATCATAATACATACATTTAGTCTATTGAACCTATGAATGAATCTCTACTATATTTTTTAGTAGATAGATAATAAGCATACCAAGTACTATTTATACCAAATGGGTATAATATATGCATAGACTATTTGGTCTAATTTTCATAAGTAAAATCAAATGTATCACAACCAACAATATCATACTATATTTTAATTTTTATTCAATTACAAACAACAGTCATAATTATTTAAAAGATTGATTAACTCATAAACTAAAATCATATTTATACAATTATGTAAGCTATTATGCTTTTAGGAGTATTAATGCATATAATTATAGTATCCTATCAATCAGGATTCTATGACTTAGTTTAATTAGTTAGGCTATAATTATAGGCATGCATCCCAATATATAAATATAATCTATATATGTATATGAGTACATATGTTTTCATATAGATATATTTCATATATTTTTGCACCTTGCATAAAATATAACCCATAATACATATGTTTTATTACACAATTACTATTCTTCCATACTAACAATGTTTTTCATTTTTCTTAAAGAAAACTTATGTGATTCTAACAACTATTTAAATTTTTTATGAAAAAGGGATCAAGTTCTATATAGGGTTTTCTACATTTATAAAACCCTCATTTTGACTTAATTATTCCAATATAAAATATATAATTCAATTATAATTAATCCATTCCAAAATAATTACCTTGTTTCTCCCCCAATTTAAGTCCTTAGAATAAATATACATTATCCCAAAAAATTGAAAATAAATTATAATAATCAAATGACCAAACATACATAAACTCTGGATTTGTTTATCAAGTTGGATTTTTATACTCTTTCTGAGTTTCTATATGTATTTACAAAATCCAATTGACATCTAATATAAAATAAATAGATCTTGACATAGTTGTATATATGTGTTCAAATAATGTAACATTTCACATATAACCATTCAAGCTTGACATATTCAACTTCTTACAATTAAAACTCATAAGTTTAAAGACTCTAATTACTCCATAGGTTTCGAACTACAACTTACACCTATATCTTTTCACATTAAAACCTATATGTGTACACAACCTTGATACATAAGTTCACTACTTTGAAATAAAAATATGCATGAACATATATATCTTCTTGTTTAATTTTCAATAAGCATACAATTCTTAAATTCCAAGTATTATGTTATAAATACATACTCTTTTCAACTTATATATGCTAATAGTTTGTAAACAAAATGCACAGTTTGTTTATGTATATATTCACAATGTTTAATACATATTAATTTAATTTTTTTAAATATATATTCATGGTTTCTTATAATAATATAACCATATCCCCTATGTATGCACTCTATTTCTAATTATAATAATACAATCAACACACATATATTTAAATTTATTGTTTTAAATGTCAGAAATAACATAGAAATCCTTTGTAAAACCATCCATAGGTTCTCATGATATTGAATGAAGAATACACAATCTATTATATATAAATGTGCCTTATTTTTAATTTTGCAAGAATACATAGATTACATTTATATATATTCACTATTTAATGTCAAACATTCATATTCAACATATATACATGCTAACCCCAAATTGATAGCCATCCTATATATGTTTATAGTATCTCTAATCAATAATATTTGGATTTTTCTTTCAATAAATACCCATTCAAACATCTATTTGACTCAGACATTTTTTTTATAAAAGATATACATAATATTTTTGTATTATATATACATACTCAGTATTTTGATAACCCATTTGATTATGTATATATGAAATGTCTATAATAACAAAACTTAGTTTTTGTCTATATTTCAATCCATCTACCCTAGGTTCCAATTTTTTCCATAAGCTAGGTCCTTATTCCTTTACAAATAATAACTTCAATTAACCCTTTATTTTAACACACACAAAAAATCTAGTTTGCAATCATAAGGTTTAGAGGATAATGGCTCAGTTATTTGGATGGCCAAGCCATCCACGGGGCTAAGCCTGTATCCTTATAAAAATAAAATCCATTTATATTCCCTAGGAATCAAAAACTATAAAAAAAAAATTATTCAAGCAAATAGA
Organism: Torreya grandis; assembly: GCA_037957365.1. Lineage (NCBI taxonomy): Eukaryota > Viridiplantae > Streptophyta > Pinopsida > Cupressales > Taxaceae > Torreya > Torreya grandis. The sequence continues at coordinate 2,304,512 of JARHVA010002559.1, read as the reverse complement.
ATAGTAATAACATCACCAACCTCAATATTGCTTGCAATTAATAGCTTTATAAACCCAAAATCTTTGTCCTTCATTATTCTCTTTCTCTTCTCCTATTATATGTGTCTCCTTCTCTTCTCCCTCTCTCTTATTATTGTAAATTTTCCCATTTGTCTTTTCTATTCAAAATTACATTCAACTTTTAGCTCTCCACCCACAGTTATCCATGCATAATCCCTATTATCCTTTGAACTCAACTAATTTCACAGTTAAATATCATTAAATATTCTTGAAAAAACCTAATTTATATCTTTAATCTTCCCCTAATTTATTAATCATTATTTTTGTTTGAAATACTTGCATGACCCTTTTACATTACAATCCCATGTGTCCCAATCAAAAAGTCTACTCTTAACATTATTCACAATGATAACTAACATTTCTAATATTAACATAGTTTATGCATGTGAATTGTGATTAGACTTAGTATTTAGGATATAATTCTATCATTTTAATAAATTATTAATGATAAAAAAATCATGAATTTAATATTAATCTAATTAATATAAAGTCTATCATATTATTTTATCCATAATGGTAAATCAAACATCTATTAAACTAGTCATAGTAGCATTATAACAACATAATGGTTGTGTCGTTACTATGTTATGTTGACTCTCTATGTATTTTTTCATCCTCATATTTTAAGGTGTATATATATATTCCAAAATATCATATGATAACAAACTAATATTTTAAAAATTTATAAAGACATTATGGTTAGTCTATAAACCATAGTAACTTGATACTATTCACAATGATTTATGTTCTAGAATCTCTAAACTTTAACATGTGTTTTTAAGTTAATTAAAATAATATAATGTTTTTATAATGTGTTTTTTTTTTATTGGGTATATTAAATGGATCTCTAAGTCTTCAAAAATCTCCTATAAGGCTTTTAGGCCTCACATGGAAAGAAAATTAATAATGAGAAAAAAACCTCTTGATGACCATTAAAGGTTGCCTTCTTATCGTTAAGATAAGATATTGATCTTAGTTTATATTCCAATTATTTTAATTTGATGAATTTAATTATTTTATAAGGTGGTCCCTTAAGGACTACCCTTGCATTCCCTAGTTTCACCTAGAGATAATACTCTTAAGGCCTCAACACCTATGATGACTAGTAATGTCCATCCCATGGCCTTAGTCTTAAAACATGCACTATAATTTTTATTATATTTCTAATACATTTTTTTAATAATGATATTTGTTTAAATTTGATGAGGTTCTCCTAATTACCCCCTGCATTTCTAATCAGAAAGGGATAAAGGGACCTTAATAGTCCTAAGAGCTTTGATGGCCATTAATGGTCATCTCATGCCAAACAAAACTTGCATTAATAAAATTACGTTTTGTATAAATAGTTTTATTTATTATTTTAAGCATGTTTATAGTTTTAATTGGGGCTCCCTTGTAAATTTTAGCTTCATCATCTAACTGCCCTAGACCTTGACAACTACTTAAGTCCTCAAAATAGAGTTTCATTATAAAACACTTGGATAGAAGGTGAAAGTCAAACCAAGAAATGGATAATATCATGTACTAAATCCAAGTCTTAAATATTTTAAGATAATGAAAAAATGACATAGTAATACTAGTATAGTTTTATGAATTCGTGACAATTATTTTTCAACATTTCATTAGGGAGTCAATTTGGGAAAATTGAGCCAAAACTCATATTATGTGGCCACAATTAGGTTCATAGTAATTAATTTTCCAAAATGTCATTCATCATTGAATTAAATGGATAGTCTTTTCAATAAGGGATTCAATGGGGGAAATTTGAGCCCAAAATCACATTATGTGGAATAATTAGGTTCATAAGGATCAATTAGAAAAAAATTCAGCCTTCATTAGATTGATCAAGTCATTGGTTCAATTCTATAATTAATTAGGAATAATTGAACCAAAAATCACATCATGTGATCATAATTAGTTTCACGAGGTTTGATTTCCCCAAATTTAATTCTCAATGAACAAAATGAGTAATTAGTTCAATGAGGGATTCGATTTGGGAATATGTAGAAATAAATCACATTATATAGTCCCAAATAGTTTCATGAGTATTAATCTCCCAAAATTATATTCTTCATTAAACTAAATAAGTGTTTGGTTCAATTCCATATTCAATTAAGAATAATTGAACCTAAAATCACATTATGTGATCACACTTAGTTTCATGGGGCTTGATTTCCCCAAATTTAATTTTTCGATGAATAAAATGAGAAATTAGTTCAATGAGTGATTCATTTTGGGAATATGTAGAAATAAATCACATTATATAGTCCCAAATAAGTTCACGAGGTTTAATCTCCCAAAATTATATTCTTCACGAAACTAAATTAGTGTTTGGTTAAATCATGAACTCAATTAGGGAAAATTGATTACCAAATCACATTAGTGGTTGAATTAGACTCACATGGATTGATTTACCAAAATTGCATATCTCATTAAAAATCAACTAATTATTTCTATCTAGGACTAAATTAGGGTAATTTGAATCCCAAATCTTATTATGTCATTGTAATTAGGTTCATGGGGCTCAATTATCCCAAATTACATCTATCATTGAGAAGAATGAGTAATATGCTCAATAAAGGAATAAATTGAGGATAATTACACCCCATATCACATAATTTGATCACAATTACATTATTAGGGCTTAATTGGCCTAAAATGTGCCCCTTATTCAATAAAATGAGTAATTCGTGATCAGGTACTCAATTGGGGATAATTAAGCCATAAATCACACATGTGATTACATTTATGTTCACAAGATTTGATTTCCCTAAAGTGCATCCCTCATTAAACTAAATGATTAATTGGTTTAATCAAGGACTCGAGTAGGGAAATTTGAGCCAAAAATCATATTATGTGGTTGGAATTAGATTCATGGGGCTCAATTGTCAAAAATATGTGTCCCTCATAAGACTAATCAATTAATTGGCTTAATAAGGAAGTAGAATAGGAAAAATTGAGCCTTAAATCATATTATCTAGTAGAAAATAGGTTCACAAGGCTTGATCTCCCCAGATTATGTCCCTTATTGAAACAAATGAGAAATTAGATTAATTAAGGACTCAAGTGGGTAATACTAAGTCAAAATCACATTATGTGTTTGAAATTATGTTCACAGGTCTTGATTTCCCCAAATTCCATCCTTGATAAAAAAATGAGTAATTGGTTCAAAAAAGAATTCACTTGGGGAAAATTAAGCTCCAAATCACATCATGTGATCACAATTAGGTTCACAATGATCGATTACCCCATCTTACATTTCTCATTAAATTAAATGAGTAATTAGTTCAATTAGCAACTCAATTGGGGAAAAGTGAGACCCAAATCACATTGTGTGGTCATAATTAGGTACATGAGGCTTAATTGGCCAAACTTGCTTCCCTCATTAAATTGATCAAGTAATTGGTTCAATGAGGGACACAATTTAGAAATTGTGATCCCCAAATCATACTACATAATCACCATTTGATTCAAATGGATTGATTAGTTGAATTTATATTATTCATTGAAGTAATTGAGTAATTATTTCAATTAGGGACTCAATTATGTATAATTGAGACCCAAATCACATTCCATAGTCATAATTAGGTTCACAAGACTTGATTGGGCCAAATTACATTCCTCATCAAATTAAATTATAATTAGTTGAATTATGGAGTAATTTGGGGATAATGAATCCATAAATCACATAATGTGGTTGGAACTAGGTTCACAGGGTAATGTAGCTCGATTTCCCCAAATTGCATCCTTAATTGAAAAAAATAAGTAATTTGATAAATCAAGGAATCAAATGGTGAAAATTGATCTAAAAATGATATAATTAGGTTCATGGGGCTCAATTTGGGACAATTAACTCCCAAGTCACATTTTGTGATCATAACTATGTTCATAAAGCTCCATTTCCTAAGATTGTGTGTTTCATTGAACCAAATGAGTAATTGGTTAAATTAGGGAATCAATTGGGGCTAATTGAGCCCCAAATAAAAATATATGGTCATATTTAGGTTTGCATGGATTTATTCATCTAAATTATGTCCCTCATTTAACCAATGAGTAATTGGTTCAATCAAGAATTGAATTGGAATAAATTGTCCACAAAATTGCATTATGAGGTTACAATTAGGTTAATCCCACTTAATTGGTCAAAATTATGACCCCATTGAAAAAAATGAGTAATTGGTTAAAGTAAGGACTCAATTGATGAGAATTGATCCCCAACTCAGATTACATGGTTTTAATTAGGTTCGTAAGGCTCAATTTCCCTAAATTATGTCCTTCATTAAACTATATGAGTGATAGTTTCAATCAAAGGCTCAATTATGGAAAATGGAGTCCCAAAACTAATCATATAGTTTAAATTTAGTGTGTAAGGCTTGATTTTCACAAATTTCATCCCTCATTAAACCAACTGAGTAACTGGGTCTTTCAGGAACTCAATTAATGAACCTTTAGCCTGAAAAACACATTAAGTGGTTGTCATTAGATTCAAGGGGCTTGACTTCCCTAAATTATGTCCCTAATTCAATAAGATGAATTATTAGTTCAATCAAGAACTCACTTATGAAAATTTTATCCCCATATCATATTATGTGTTTGTAGTCATGTTTATGGGGCTTGATTTCCCCAAATTGAATTTCTCATTCAACCAAAGAAATAATTATTTTTATTAAGGAAAAACTTATAGAAAATAGAGACCCAAATCATATTATATGGTTCAAATTAGATTCTGAGGGCCAGGGCCCTATTACCAAAATGTGCATCCCATATTAAACCAAACAAGTGATTTGTTCAATTATGGAATCAACTAGGGAAAATTGAGTTTTAAATTATATTTTGTGGTTGCAATTAGATTTACAATGCCCAATTGGCCAAAATTATCTCTCATTAAACGAATCAAGTAATTGGTTCCATTAAGGACTCCATTGGGGTAAATTTAGCTCCAAATAACATTATCTAGTTATTGTTATGTTCATGTGGCTCAATTTCCCTCAAATTACCTCCCTCATTGGATTAAATAAGTAGTTGGTATAATCAATGAATCACTTTGGGAAAATAGGGCCCCAAATAACATTATCTAGTTGTAAATAGGTTTATTAGGCTCAATTTCCAAAACCTAATCCCCTAATTACACAAAATTAGTAATTGGTTTAGTCAAAGAATTAATTATAGAGAAAGGAATCCCAAATCATATTATGTGATCACAATTAGGTTCACAAATCTATATTATCTCAACCTGCATCACTCATTGAACCAAATAAGTAATTGGCTTAATAAGAGACATAATTGGGGGTATTTAGACCCAAATCAGATTGTGTGTTCGTAATAAGGTTTAAAATAGAGTTTAATTATCCCTAAACTAATTAATTCATTAACCCAAATGAGTAATATATCTAATCATGGATTGAATTAGAGAAAAGTGACTTTCAATTCTCATTATGTTGTGACAACTAGGTTCTTGGTGATTGATTGGCCCAAATTGCATTCCTCATTAAACCACTCGAGTAAGTGGTTCATTTAGGGACTTAATCGGGTATTATTGATATGATAACAACCATCAATTTTTAATCAATCTATCATGCTCATTTATTCATATAAAAGTAATACATTTATATGTTTTCTTAATCTCCTACAAGTAAATGGATAACCATTATCAAAATTCCAATAATCTATCTTAATCACAAAAATAACTCTCTTAACTTTATCTCTATGAATTGTTTCAATAACTCATTACACATACATTACAATGCATTATCTCTCTCTCTCTCTCTCTCACACACACACACATTAATAATATTTATAACTATCTCACATGTGAGTACTAACTCACATATTTTTCTAACATTCCTCCCTTAGTTCTCACATGATGAGAGGAATCACATAGAGTAAAGATCTTTAAATTTCTCCCTTATAATTTTAACTTGTGGATATTAGTTCACCTTATAATACATCTATTACATATATATTGACACTTTGACAAAATGACACAAAATATAATTTTATAACTCTTATACCTAAATCATAAATAATTTAATAAAATAATTGTGATATTTAACCACTAATTTTATAATTGCCTCGGAAAAATAAATTATAAAACCTAGAATCTGAACACTAGATACAAGATGATCATAAAATATTATTACATTAAATCTTTTGACACTTATAACATAAAATCTAAACACATTACAAAATACTAATTATAAAAATAATATTATAAAATAAAATGATTAAAATTTAAAAACTAAAAGACTTAAAACCACGAATTATAACCTAAAACCAATGAGAACTCACCAAGAGTATGACGCAGAGGGCTCATTATTCTTCGGTGCCTTCAGAGGCCACCTAAGTTATTTATATTTTGAACCTCAAGTCGTAGGGCAAACAATATGCATACTCCTAGACGGCTCAGTATTCTTTACGCTGTGGATGGGCTGTGCCTGGCACTTGTGGGTAGATGTTATGGCCGGAGTTTCACCCCCTCACTACCGTGCATTCTGTTTTTCATAATCTGATGTTGAACCTTTCGAAAGAGGAGAAGGCCAAGTGAAATATGAGGTGATTGGTGATACCTAGATCCACCAAATAACGCAATGTGTTAAAAATGCACCAAACACGCCATTAATGCAACATGAGTTGAGTCGATCCATGTAGCCAACAGTGTAAAGCAATGCAAGGGATCATTATACTGCAAGACCCAATGTATGCAAAACTAAAATGCAAGTATGTGAATGCAGAAAACTGATGCACGGATAGAAACAGAGTGTATGGCCAGATTTTTTAAACCCTTATGCAGATATGTCTTCAAATGCTAAATAACTTAATGCCTGATGTAAGCGCTGTTTGTATGGTCAATACAAACTGTAAACACAAACCAGAAATCATAAAAATCGATAGATTATATATATATATATATAAACTACCAATAAGAGTTTGCAGTGGTCTGCCCTGCACTACTATTGACATCAAATGATAATAGCCATCAATTTTCTGTCAATCACTCAGGCTCATTTATTCATATGAGAGTAATAATATATTTATAGGTTCTAATTTATCTCACATTAACTTTCATATGTGAATACTTACTTACTTATTTTTCTAACGTGATTTTTATACGAGAGTAATATATTTATAAATTTTAATCTATATGATATTAACTTTTACATGTGAGTAGTAGCTCTAAATCACATTATGTAGTTATAAACTGAAACCTAAATTACAACATTATTTTTAAATATGAAAATAAAGTCACATTTAATGACTACCTGAGATCACCCTTTAATGAATATAACAAGGTCACATTTAGTGACAGGCCAACACTCCTATTGGGGACGTTTTAATGTCACCACTTAAAGGCACCCTAACATCACTATCCAGAGACACCCTAACATCACCCTTAGGGATACCCCAACGTCAAATTCTAATATCATTTTCTAAAGCAATTTCTAAGAGACAACCTAACATCACCTCCTAAAGTTGCCTCCAAATGCAACTTTAAGTATAATGTTAATTTTCTAGATATGACAAGAAAAAAGTAAGCAAGTTAAATGTGAGTTTATAAGGTGATTTTAAATTATCAAAATACTATAGTGAACTTTTTTGGGGACTAAAACAAATATGGGAACATGTCAAAAAAATTTCAAGATACGGTTCGTGATCTTTCAATTTCCTTAGTTATAATAAGTGAAGTTGGAGTGAAAATGGTGAGAATTCTAGTTGCCACTTCTTTCATGCAAGTAGGAGAATTTTCTCTTATTTGCATGAAATCGGTTCTTTCTTGATATGTAGGTCAAAGAATTTTCTATAACTTGCATGAAAATAGGGTCAGTTTGGATGTAGGTCATATAAAATTCTTTGAATTGCATCGAATTAGACTATTTATGCATATCAGATAAAATTCTCTAACTTGCACTTGATGGAAAATGGTTTTTCGGATGCAAGCTGGAAAAATTCTCCAACTTGCATCAAAAGGTGGGTTCTAATTTGATGTACATTGAATAATTTTATTTGAGGTGCACCAAAAGAGAATGTGCACTTTAGATAAAATTCACTGATGTGCATGCAAAAAAAAGGATGAAAGAGTGCAACTTAGAGAAAATTCTTTGAGAGGCACAGATAAAGGTAAATAGAGATGCATCTTACAGAATTTTATTCAAGTTGCATAGGAAAGGACAATGAAAAATAAAATCTATGCCATGATTAGAGAGACCATGATACACTAAAACTTAACACAAATAAACAAAAATAAAAACCCTAGGTGGTGAAAAAAGAAGTAAATTGTGCAAGGGTTTAACACAATAAAAAAAACTAGAGAAAAAAGGCAATGACTAATAAATATAAGAAGGAAAGAAAATAAAATCAAACCCTACCTGAAATACATGTTGAAAAGATTGATCTACATGCAAACTAGGGCAACTATGAAAATGGTGGTATGGGAAGTGTTGATGAGCTCAAAAATGGTAAGGAAAAAGATAAAAGGAAGCAGTAAAAATAAAAATTACAAGGCATGATATATATAAAATGTGGTAATTAATGCTCATTAATTATCATGGGTGGTGGGTCTCATGTGCAAGATCAGAGAAAAATCTTGACCTTTCATATGCAAAGTCAGAAAAAATCTTCAATATTACATGTGTAATGTCAGGAAAATTCTTCGACATTTCACAAAATAAGGTTGGAGTTTTTCTCCGCTAAAACATATGCAAAGTCAAAAAATCTCTGACTTTACACAAAGAAACAAAGTGTAGTTCAGAGAAAGTTCTTCAAACTGCACTAGATGTAAAATTCCCTCAAAAGATCAACTTTCTTAAGAAAAATAAACACAAGGAGGTAGTGATTAGCCTAGTTTTGTGTGCTTAGAGCCCATGGGCTATGAGATGGATAAATTTTGTATGGATTATCCAATGAATTGAGCCTGCTAAATTCAAGGATAACATATGGCTTTGACTGGAGAATTTCCTTCAAGTATTCTTTGAAAATCTTGAAAGTAAGAGAATCCCATAACTCTAAGTGCCTTTCTCCATTGGGCTATGGAGTCAAGCGATTGACTAAACTAAAATTAAAAAAATAATATACAAATATTTAAAATATGTACAAATTTATCTATAACCTCACTGAGTGAAAAGCTTTAGATGTTTTCCATTGTATGACAAAGGTAAAGGTGTTCCATCTAGGTATGTTAACAAAAAATTGTGTCCCCTAGAAAGTTGATGAATGAGGAATGAACTTCTCCACAAAAAATCAAAATTACCATGAATTCCTTTTGGTTCTCTTCTCTTATCCCATAAAAGAACTAGATATCCAACTTGGAAATCTCATGACTTAGATTTCTTGTCAAAAAGTTCCTTGACATGACTTTCTTGTTTAACACTATGATCCACTACCTTTGTATGTTCTTCCTCTATCTCAACAAGGTACATAATACACTTATCTAGAGAACTTTCAAATGTTTCATCTTCAATTGCCTTAGCCAATCTCAGAGTGGGAAAATCTAATGTGATGGGTATTTCTACATTCAAGATATACAAAAGTTATAAAGGAGACATACCAATTTCTCACATAGGAGTGATACGATCAACCCAAAATGCATCATATAATGCCTTATGATGGGTTCTCTAGTTGTCCTCTACCAAATTTATAATAATAGTAACTAAATTCTTGTTACTTGACTCAGCCTGACCATTTCCTTGAGGGAATTAATCTAAGGTGTGAGACAAAATAATTCCATATTCAAAATAGAACTGAGTCATCTCCTGGGATGTGAAATAGGTAGCATTAACAGTTACAATTTCATTGGGCACACCAAATCTTATGATGATTTTTTCTTTGAGGAATTTGCAAACAACCTCTGAAGTGACATGTTTGGTCAAATTTCCTCCACGCACTTGGTGAAGTAATCTATAGCCATAAGAACATAACTATGACTTGTACTTGACAAGGGATTGACCATGCCAATGAAAGCAACACCCCATTTCTAAAAAGTTTTTTCAATTACTATTGGCTTGAGAGGTAAGGCTTATAACATGGGTTTCCTCACAAACTGTAGATACTTCTTGCATTTACACACCCAAGCATATGCATCCTAAAAAAGTGTTGGCCAGTAATATCTTGCCTAAAAAATCTTGTGAGCTATGACTGGGGCTGAAAAATATCCTCCACAAGCTAAATCATGAAAATATTCCAACAACTTGCCTTGTGCTTTATCTATGCATCATATAAAAATTCCATCAATGTTTTGCTTATAAAAACCATTGTCCCAAATGACATAATTTTTATCCTTGAGCTTGATTGTCCTCTTCTCTTTATGAGACAAATGTTCTAGACACTCTACATATGTGAGGAAATAAGCGATGTTGAAATACCATTCATTCATTATACTTACAAAAAAGACCATGGGAAGTTCTTATGTATCTCCTATATTGTTGGGTATCTCTTCTAGGTTGGTCTCTACCATTAGTTGACATAAACCTTTTCCATGCACAATTTTTGTAGGATTGATCTCCATATCATACTCTTGGGTTTTTTCAATCCAATTACCTCTTTTACCTCTAGACTCTTATTGAGTCAAAATAAACTTGACTATAGAATCTGGTACTACCATAATGGTGCGAGAGTTGAGGATCTAGTACCTAAAATGCTTAACTAACTTCATCACAACATAAGCATGTTTTTCCATGGATGAGTACCAAATTTCATGAAATTTTAGAGGGAAGATCATGAAAGCTATGGGAGAATCAATCCCCACTTCATTTAATTGTAGCAAGATTACAGATGAGGTATGCTTTGAAGCATAACCATACATGATAAAATTCTTGGTATAATCAAGGCAAATTAGGACAAGAGAAAGTGCAATTGTTTCCTTGATCTCATGGAAAACAACTCTTCCTTCCATATTCCAATGAAATATTGATTTCCATTTTATCATATCAATGATATGACGTGTCTTTTCAACAAAATCTAGAATAAATCTTTGCAAGAAATTAACTTTCCCAAAGAAGGAATGGACTCCATTCTTACTTGATGGAAATGTAAGATTATGAATTGACTTGAACCATTCAGGATAAATCTTAATTCCTTATTTAGATATAATGTGTCCAAGGATCTTACCTTCAGTAACCCCAAAAATGGATTTCTTGGGATTAAGAGATATCCCATGTTCATGACATATTTCAAACACTTGCTTCAAATGATCATAATGAGCTTGGCACTTTTTTGAGAAAATGGTTAGATCATCTAGATAGATTATGATAAACTTATCAATTATATCTTAGAAATCCAAATCCATAGCCCTCTAAAAGGTAAGACTAGCATTGATCAATCCAAAAGGCATCTTGCAATAGGCAAAAGTGTTATATGGAGTGGTCAAGGTTGTCCTATGTTGATCTTCATCACATACCTCCACTTTATTATATCTCAAGAAGCCATCTAACATGGATAACATCTTTGAACCTATCACCATTTGTAGTACTTGATCCATTACCAGTAATGGGTAATTATCTTTAAGTGATAATTGGTTCAAATTGCAAAATCAACACAAATGTAAATTTCTCCATTCTTTTTCCTCATGAGAACAATATTGTCTATCCATGTGGAATGATGTATAGGAAAGATAATTTGAGCATTCAACATATTTTGAATTTTAGTGAGGATAGTACTTGAGATTTTGATATTATACTGTCATTATTTTTGCTTATAAGGCTAAGATCTTGGCTTGAGAGGGATATCATGTTTCACCTCATTTAGTTGAAAAGATTTAAGATTATCATATGAATATGCTAATACATCAATGTGTCAGTGTATAAGTCTCACCAACTTCTCCCTTTCTTGAAATGAACAACATTTCCCAATATTTATCATCTTGGGATGATCTTCTATCCCTATATTGATTTGCTCAATTTTTACAGATGAATCTGATTCTGATTGTTGACATTTATTGAATTAATCATGTTTATCAAAAAGTATCTCCAAAGATACCAAACCTTTGGGAATCTTATTCCATTTCAATTTCAAATTTCTTCACCAATTTCCTCATTAACTTCAAAGATGGATTCGTGAAGGGTGGAGTCACATCCTTCAAAATATAACTCACTAAATTTTTTTGCATTTTCTAAGAATAAGATGACTTTCTCATCATTATTAAAAACCTGCCAATGATTGACATTATTGGGAACACTGGAACAAAAAACCAACTCAATGGTATACTTGTTTCCTTAGAAATATTTGTGAGGAATCAAGAGAGTGGCTGAAACAACCAATGAATCAACTCTATCATTATACTCTCTCATAACTGTTGATATATTGAAAGCATCAAAACTTCCCATGCAATCCCAAACTTGATTATGGTAGTTCCTGAGTCTTTCATTCTTTGTTTGATATAGATTCCTGACTTGACAAATGACTAGCTTGACATCACCTTGAGCATGAAGGTTTTTAATTCCTTTCTTTTGTACAACCTCTATTCCTAACAACAAGGCTTCATATTTAGTAGTATTTTTAGTGTTATCAAACTAAAACTTGAAAGAAAAAGGAAAGACTTTTCCTTTCAAGGATATATGAACTATCCTAGCTCCAAAACTAGTTGAATAATAACTACCATCAAACTGTAAAGTCTAAACATCATTTGAACTTTCAACCTTGATAGTTTCAAAAGCTAAAACTTTTTCATTTGAAGTAGATGGTTCACTTATTTCTTGATCCTTTTCTAAATATAATTTGAAGATATTATATCTTGATCTATGGTTAATAAAAACGTACCCATTCTAGAATTTTTAAAAAGAATCTAGGCTTTTGGTTCCTCAGTCTTTGTCATAGTATACTTCACTTGTTTTTCTAGATGGAGCTTCCATATCACACCTTTGATTAGTATTATGCCGTTAGACCAATCCATGTTGATTTCTCCACCAACATATTTACAAAAGTTGCATCCCAATAGAACTCCATAAGAGGCTAGAACATCAGCCACTAGAACTGTTATCTTGATCTTTTTCTTTAGAAAAGTAGAAAATGTAACTTGTGCATCCTTGATTTGGCCTATGATAGGTACTTTGTTAGTTTCCATTGAAAATCAATGGCCAAAAGTCTTTGTCAAGGTTAATCCCAAAGTAGTAGCCACCTTGGTCGATATCACATTATCAGAAGCACTCAAATCAATAACATAATTATTGATCTTATAACCATTAATGAATAGGGAAATATAGAAAGGTTCTATTTTTCTAGAGTTAGATACAAGAGTTACATCTAGGTTGCTTTGTTTCAACTTAAGGTCAACAGATACATTCTTGGATGAGACCTAATTGGAATTGGCCACCTTACCCTTTACAAATTTTTCCAATCTTTCAAATTAGTTAGGATTAGATTAGAGGTACTCATCTTTAGATATTTGGTTCTTTGTCTTCTTAGCATGGTCGATAATATCAAAATCTAGATATGGGGCAGTTGAGGAAGATAAGGTATTTTTATTTTCAGGTTTCAATTTTTAGGCACTAGGTCTAGACGTAGAAGGAGAAGAAGTAGAATGGGGAGGATCATTTATTTATTCATTGCTATATCCTTTGATTGAAATGGATAAGGAGTTCCTCTTTTATCAATAGTAACTTGCATGGTTCACCGTTGGTCTTAGCTTTATCAACCTTCTATTGATTTGTTTGACTTTGTGAATGCGTAAAGACAACACAATACTTGCCTTATATGTCTTATTATTCTTTAGCTTCTTCTTCTTCATAGTTTATAAACCTGATATCAAAGTCATTTGCTTCTCCTTCTTCATCTTTGGTGAAAATATTTGAATCTTCTTCTAGAATATACTCCAATTATAGAATATCATCATTTTTTAGTTCTAACCAATTGACTGATATAAAATGTCACTTGAGTGTAATGAGTGTTACTTGAGACCACCCATCCCTAGCTTAGTTGTAAACCTATATTAGGGCCTCTTTAGACACTTATAAAGATTTTTTTGTGGGCCTTTACACATCTATAAACATCTCAAAATCAGTCCTAGACCCTATCCTATAGATCCAAACCCTTAGTGCCTTAGGTTTTACCACCTAGACACCAACAATGTACTTTGGACACTAGTGCCTTGCGTTTGTGTCCCATTTTCAGCACTAATTTCAAACTCAATGAATATATTTTAAATTCTTAAGACACTTAGTTTTAGCCTAGACCTATTTCAAACCCTGCACAAGCATCTATCACTTTTATCCCTTTATCCACTAGGTGGAAATTAGATGAAAAATAATCAAACAAGCTTATAAAAAGTTGTGCATAATCAAGGTTATTGATCCCTATTAAGCCCTAATTTTTTATATAGTCATCTAAATCCATCCCAAGCCTAGATTACACAAATTTCTAGTCTTAAGACTCATTCAAATAACTCAAGTCAACACTCATTCTAGCATTCACATACACTTGCACCAAGCACAAAGGTAGGAGAACTACATTGGGCTTAATCCTTCCTCGAAGTATTGGTATGTAGCCAACTCTCAACATAGTGGAATTTTGAGGATGTCTAGCCTACTCATATAACATAAAAAAAATTCTACTTATGCCATTATAATACCCTAACAACATGGAGATATAGGGTTCACTCTTAAATTAGTTAAAAATAGTGCACATACAATGAATCAAACATCATCCACACATGTGCATGTAGGTTAGACTCAACTACAGGTACTCTTAGAAGATAAGATAGTTCCTAAACAAGGGACATTGGCACTTAAAATAGGACACTAGCACCCCAATTCTATTGTCTAAGGTATAGTTCTACCATTCAAGAGGGTTTCTAACTCATAGATCTTGTTTGAAACATTCATATATATTTCTACACCATTTTCAACCTCCATATCATCAATCTTAGTCAATTTCCATCTAAGTACTTATTTGTGTCTTTCATTGTTATTTTTAGAAATATCAAATTAGGTCTATTCTTACAAAAATTAGTAGCTATATTTATTGCATATTTCTACACTAATTTACTATACTCAAACATTTTAACAACATAGGTCTTACATTCCATAAACCTTTAAAATTTAAATCATTTGGTTAGCCCAACTTAATTTGAATACTATCCAAACCCTAGCGATATATGTTATTACATTTTGTACCCTTATTCCTCCTATTTCCCTTGGCTATGTTAGGGTTGTCATATTTTTATATTTTATTTTAGCAACACTATTTCATTTTATTTATTATATACCATCTCAAAAGGTTATATCTCTTTTTTAAGAATAAGTGTTAGGCTTAGTGGTAATCCTATCACCAATTACAACCTCCCACTTTGATCCTTCACACCTTGATTATTTGTAATTTAATGATAATACATCCAAAGATGAGAAATAGAATCAAGATCAAAATTATACAAAATATGGGAATGGAAATACACTCCCCCACTTAATAATGAAAATATTATAGTCAATAAAGATGAGATTTTATAAATTTTTAGAGACAAACTTTGGGAATAACCCCATGATCATGTAAAAATTATGCAAGCCATAATATAAATAAAGATCAAATCTAATAATGGTCAATATTTTACTCTTCTAGATGCCAACATTGTTACAACTACTTTGGGGGTAACTCAACTTGTACAACAACATATTTTAACTCAGAAACCTTCAAAAATGGAAACATCTCCTATGGTTAGTTCTTCCTCTCTAGATGTATAATCCCTTATGAATGATATCCATGATCTATAGGCCAAGGTGTTACATATCGAATAGGGTGGTACTAGGCCATCTCATGCCTTGGATTCTCATGTTCTTTTACATACACCTTTGGAAAAGTATATAATGATAAATCCTTTGCCATCTATATTTTTAGCATCTAAGCTAACTTTGTATGATGGTAAGGGTGACCTAGAGTACCATCTACAATATTTCCACATAGCTTGTCTAGACTATGTGTTTAATGATTGTCTCCTTACTAATTTCTTCCCTCATAGCTTAAAGGATTATGCACTACAATGGTTTTATGATCTTGCTAATCAGTATATCACAACATTCAATCCATTTGTAGATATGCTTTTAGAACACTTTTCAATCAACATTAGTGATAAGGTTTCCTATGCTCATGTGTCACAACTCAAATAAAAATCTAATGAGCCAATAGTTGAATGTCTTGTGATATAAAACTATATTGGAAAATATTACTAGCCTCATGGCAGATAGAGAATTCTAATATATATTCAATAAGAGTTTGTTACTAGCAATACATGAAGCTATCATATTCAATAGTTAAGGAATGGAATGTTAAACTTCTATCATGGGAAAACTAAAGTACACAAATGGATCAAATTCAACTACTAAGACTTTCAATAAGCCTCCATACAAAGTAAAGCCCCATGATAACAAGAATGATTTAAAAAATATTTTTAATGCAACTTCAAAGCCACATCTTCACTTTGTTTTATCATCTCCTCTAAGGAGACCTCTCATGACTCTTCCTAAATCTCTAATATGGGTTCTACAATAGCTCTTGGAATGCAATGTCATATCTCTCTATCCCATCAAATAGGTTGATACAACTAGGCCTCTTTTAAATAACTATGATTCCAATGCATTTTTAAATTATCACAGGGCACTAGGCCATACTACAAAAAAATACATTAGCTTTAGACACAAGATATATGATTTGATAAAATCTAATATCATTGATCTCATCACTCCTATAGAGGCATCTAGACCACAACAAATATAAGCAAAAGCATTGAAAATATTTTCATGTCTATTTCCAAATCATATAACTAATGAGACAACGGGCACTTATGGGGCTCACTATACTTCTTAGGCACTCCCACCACTGGCTTCCTACCATAATCAAACTATGAATACACACCCTATAAATAATATCATTGGGTTGTATCATACTACAATGCCAACTAGACCTTTTATCACTTTTTTAGAGCAAGAGATAATTGATGATGACATAGATTTTTATGAACTCTTTGTATGAGCTACATTGATCATCATCCTATTTAGAGTATCATTATTGATAATGGGTCAAGTGTTAACATGTGTATTATCACACTTTTACAATACTTGGGTTCTTCATAATAGGGCATTTATAGGATAGATATGGTTTTTTTTAGCTTCAGTGGCCATGTTTAGATCTCTATTAAGGAGATAGTAATACCAATATATGTTAGGCCTACACATGTGGCCATCAAATTCATACTAGTACCTAGTGCTGACACATTTGACATGTTATTGGGTAGGACTTGGATACAATAACTTTGAACAACTTCATATATTGTACATAGATATCTCAAATATATACATGTTACCTAGGTGTTTATAGTTGATGGCCTTCCATATGAGTATCCTTTACCTATTCCACAACCACTTATACAGTAGACACAAGTTCACATTCAACACATAGAGTCTACTCTCACACATCTAATATTAGTTGAGACACTAATGCAGGTGAGGTCTTCTTATAAAATAGTACCACATATTCATACTCTCCCATAAAGAGCTTTATCAGAGGGACTTCTACATCAATTACATGTTATATATTCTAGAGGGCCTCTCTCTCCACCACCACATAGATCAATTTTATAATATAGATCACTCACATCAATTACAACTTCTACTACCATATGGGTCCCTAATAACCCTATAGTTCATATGCCAATTCAGTTAGCTTCTTAAATTTATATTCCTACTCCATAGGAGATGTCAACTATAGATCACTCAGTGCATATGATTCTTAGATCTCACATACCCCATTTCACATCATACATGATCACTATCCTTATATTTGATATAGGACATGATTGTGAGTCTCTTTCAAGGCTCATCAGTTAGCATTATCTCTCCTCTTACCTCATGCCTTGTATATAGTTTCATTTTCATGATTAATTATACATACCTTATATTCTTAGAAAACATAAATAATATAATATATTAAAAATACAAAAACATTCAAATATTACTCAAAAACATAAAATTTATATTGTTTACATATCTATGTTTACATTCTTTATACTTTCTAGGTACTACATATGCTAGAGATCTTAGTATAGTCAATTTTATCATACATACATGCTTCACTTATTCTTGTCAAGTGTTCATAGATTATTAAAATACTTAGGTCCATCACATCGATCTAAATTTTCTACTATTTACCCATTGTGTGCACATACATAGCTACATAGATTCATCATTGATATATTCATCTACTAGGGGAATCTTAAACATGGATTCTATTTTACTAGGTTACATCTTTCTATACTCTATATCATAGGAGTTATCATTGATTATATCTTTATATTGATCATCCTACACTACTTAAATTTTTTTTACTACTACTAATAATATAGACTCAGCTTATGTACATGTTTACTCTTATATGGATTTTTACCACATGTTATGCATACTTTAAATTATAGCTTTCCTAGTTTAGAATTGAGTGTGTCACTTTACTTCTACATCAATTAAAGGGTATTTGAATATGCCATTATTCTATGGCTCTAGCCCAATTCCTTTCATTGTGTGTATGTTTTGTATATGTGCCCATGTCCTTGTGTGTGCCTTCTTGATTGTGTATGCAAACATTTGAGCATGCCCTTCTAATTATCTCTAAGATAGCCTACTTGTTTTTTACATATGTGGACATTTAAACATGTCCTTTTATATATTACTTTCTCATATTTAGTGACATGTGCCCATGTCCCTTGTATTATGGCCTTTTAACCTACTTTGTGTTCCTTATATGTGTTGTATGTATGCTTTCATGTATGTGTCATGGTCATGATGCTTGTCTCTTGCTTGTAACACTTACACCTAGTTTTTTTATTCCATGAGTGCCATCATGCATCTCCCCTCCCTCTATGGGTACATTCAAGGACATAATGCCCCCATCTCCCTAGGTAGTTTAAATAGATTATTCTCAGATTATGAAATTCATACACATACTTACATTGTTATATCTATCCTTACAAAAAATTTAATGTTATATGAAACATACATCGAATATTATCAACTTATGTTTAGATTATATTACATTATGATATCATGTATTTACATTATATTGTTTTACTACATAGATATCATATATGTTCATTCTAACATACATAATTTAGATCTTTTATTTTGAGGATAATTATTGCACATGTATAATAAATACCCTCAAAATATGATGCACTCATAGTGGTTTGTCATAGAGATCAGGCCATCTAAATGCACTTAGAGTATAATTTTATGCACGCAAACATAAAATACAAAGTAAAAAATCAAGTAAACACAAAAAATAATCATACATAGATCAGTTTTAGTTTACACAAAAAACATAGAAGGATGTTAATGGTGAAAATGGGACACTATCATGATGAGATACTATCTAAAGTACAACATTACTAACCAATATCCTAGAAATAGGAAAATCTAGATTTGAGAGAGTTATACAATAGTTATAATCCATATTTGTACAATTTTAGTCATAGGTTATTAGATTTGATTAGTTTATACTTATTTTTTCACATAATCATATTAGTTTTGCTCATATCTGGAGTAGAATAAATGGCATGATCACTCCCATTTCAGCTTTAGATACTTAGCATAGATTTATAAAAATCAGTCCAAAATACATCTTCATAAATATTAGAATTGATGGCATGTGCATGACACATTATATCCACATAATCAATTTTTCACCAGCTCATCCCAGATGGAATGGCATACTCCATGTGATTCTCTAAATGGCTCCATAGCCATTCTACATATTTATAATTATATTACATAATTTTATTTACAAATTCATCTGATACACATGGGTGGGAAATTATGGAGTCATAGCCTATTTTGAGTTCATGAGCCACCTACATAGAAGCATTGGACAAACCATTAGTCTAATCCATGGTATTCATAGTATATGAACCACTAAGTAGGGGTTGGTAATGATGGAGTCAAAAATGGATTGAGTTATTGAGACACCCACACATGGGGATTGATTAATCCATCAACTCAGTCCAAGCTATTCACTGTTTGATCACTATTTACATGCATACATATAAGATGTCATCAGATTTATTCATTGGTTTATGTACCCAATGAGGTGTATTCATTCCTTTGCTCTCTCATTTATCTTTTTAATCAATTTTGTCTTTAATTTTGATATATCTTAAGTAATGACTAATTTTTCCATGTTTTATTTACAAGTTATATAATGGAACACACTTCTCACACTCAAACCTACATTCATGGGCTTTGTCTCATAGTTAAGTCTAGGTACTCTTCTTTTTCCTTTATCCTAGTCATTTCACTTTTTTACATTTATAGAATAAATGAGGGGCATATGTAGTCATATAAAATGTCACTTAAGTACAATGAGTGGTACTTGAGACCACCCATCCTTAGTTTATTCCTAGACCTATCTTAGTGTTGGGGATCAACCAACAATGGATTACACTTGTGAAAGCAATAAATGCAGAAATAAATCAGATAGATAAGTAACTGAAATGATAAATAGCACAGAACAAGATATACAAGAAAACACCCTAAAAACTTGTATTAAAACTCTTTACAATAGGAATACAATTGAAGAAACTTCGTTCTTCCACACCTCTCTCAGATGCACACAAGATCTCTCACTAGATCTCTATTCCTCAAGAGCTCTCTCTCAAGTACAATCAAATCCAACAATCTGGATTGATGCAACTCAGTACTGTCCTTCAAACATTCACAATGTTCTACTCATACTATTCCACACACTAAGCTAAGAAGATCTTTCCTACATATAGAAATAGGAAACTTGAGCATGCTCTTACAACAAACAGTTAAGCCTCTTCAACAAGGGCTCTAAAAATAATATTGCTAATAATAGAGACGCAAGCTTGAGTCTACAACTCAAACTTATCATGCAAACACTCGCTTCTGTCCTCAAAAATCGCTTTCTAGACACACAGGTAACTGACGTCAGTTCCTACTTGTTCGCCTGTGACCGTCGCCGGCCGACCCTACTGCTGACATCGGCGCCTCTGTAACTGCAACTGACCGATGTCGATCCCTCCTGACCGATGCCAGTGTCTGTGTAGACCCGAACCTGTTTGAGTTTGCTCCTTGGTGAAGCTTTTAGCTCCACACCCTAACAATCTCCCACTTGGAGATAAACCAGCTGCACCAGTACCTGTACAGCAACATCTTCTAGCTCCTTCATCTTCAACTCAATCATGAAGACCAATAGAAGTTGAATGAAGATTCAACTTCTCCTTAGTAACCGGCTTTGTTAGCATATCAGCAGGATTCTTGTCTGTACGAATTTTCTCCAGCTTCAACTCACCATCTTCCAATACCTGTCGTATGAAGTGATACCTTAGCTGTATGTGCTTGGTTCTTGAGTCAAAAGCTGAGTTCTTAGCCAAATGGATTGCACTCTGACTGTCACTATACAATCTGCAACTTCCATGCTCCCTTCCAAGCTCTTCCATGAACCGTGTCATCCATATCATCTCCTTGCTAGCTTCTGTAGCTGCAATATATTCTGCTTCTGTAGTTGACAAGGCAACAACCTTCTGCAACTTAGATATCCAGCTAACCGTCGTTCCACCTACAGTAAAAACATAACCTGGAGTGCTTCTCCTGCCATCCAAATCACCTACCATATCTGAATTTACATAGCCATGTAGAGAAGTATCTGAACCTCCATAGCACAAGTGTCTACTGCTGGTTCCTCTCAGATATCTAAGGATCCATTGAACTACTTTCCAATGTTCCTTTCCTGGATTGGCCATATACTTGCTTACTACTCCCACTACTTGGGCAATATCCGGTCTAGTACACACCATTGCATACATCAAACTTCCTACCACGGAAGAATATGGAACCTTACTCATGTACTCTACCTCATCATGTGAATTAGGACATTGTTCTTTACTTAACTTAAAATGTCCAGCCAAAGGTGTGCTTACCGGTTTAACATCCTGCATATTGAACCGTTTCAACACCTTGTCCACATAATCTTCTTGAGACAATATCAACCTGTGATTTTTCTTGTCTCTCCTAATGCTCATGCCAAGGATTTTCTTTGCTGCTTCCAAATCCTTCATAGCAAACGTTTGAGCTAATTTTACCTTAAGCTCTGAAATATCCTGCATGTGAGACCCTGCAACCAGCATGTTATCTACATACAACAATAGACTAATATATCTACCGTTATCAAATCTCTTGAAATACACACAATGGTCTGATTGACATCTGCTGTAGCCATGCTTAGTCATAAACCTGTCAAATTTCAAGTACCATTGTCTAGGAGCTTGCTTGAGGCCATACAAGCTTTTCTTCAACCTGCACACAAACTTCTCCTTACCCTTGACCTCGAATCCTTCTGGTTGTTCCATATAAATTTCCTCATCCAAATCTCCATGAAGAAACGTTGTCTTAACATCTAGCTGCTCAAGATGCAAATCCTCAAAAGCAACCAAAGACAATACAACCCTTATTGAAGTCATCTTAACAACTGGAGAAAAAATCTCACCAAAGCCAATACCTGGCTTTTGTGCAAATCCTTTAACAACCAATCTGGCCTTATATCTCGTCTGTCCATCCTCACCTTCCTTTAACCTGTAGGTCCATCTGTTCTTCAGTGTTCTCTTACCAGCTGGCAACTCAACCAAATCCCATGTTTGGTTCTCTCTTAAGGACTCCATCTCCTCAACCATGCCACGCTCCCACTTACTCCTGGACTCCACCTGTAATGCTTCTTCAAAAATCTTTGGTTCTCCACCATCGGTTAGCAATAAATAATATAAGGAAGGAGAATATCTAATTGGAGGCTTACTTACCCTTTCAGACCTCCTGATGGGTGTCTTGGACTCGTTCTCAACACGTTGTCCACCCAAATTTTCTGATAGTGACCGACCTCAGCCACCTGTAGACCTATTACTGGCCGACGCCGGTTCTTCCTGGATGACGTCGGTTCCTAGTCTACCGACGTCGGTCTCTATATGACCGACATCAGTTTCTGTACTACCGACACCGATTCCTAACCTATCGACGTTGGTCTCTGTGTTTTCCTGTAAGTGATTATTTCCTTTTCCTGCGAGCTCATTTTGGACCATAACTTCATCCAATTCACCATTGCTCTGCCCAGATTGATCCAGCTTCCTTATCTGATCACTGCACATCACTCTTTCATTGAAAACAACATCACGGCTCCTAATTACCTTGTTAGTTCCTAGATTCCAAAATCTGAAACCAAAATCATCTGAGCCATAGCCAATAAACGTGCACCTCATAGACTTAGCATCAAGCTTCTTTCTATTTTCTTTATCTATGTGCACAAAGGCTTCACAACCAAAAACTTTGAGATATGAGAGATCTACCTTTTTACCTGTCCATGCCTCTTCTGGAATTCCACCATCCAGAGCTGTAGAGGGTCCTCTGTTGATCAGGTACACTGCGGTGTCAACTGCTTCTGCCCAAAACTCTAAGGGCAACCCTGCATGCAATCTCATACATCTTGCACGCTCCATGATAGTTCTGTTCATCCTTTCAGCAATACCATTCTGCTGAGGTGTCCTTGGAACCATCCTTTGCCTTCGGATTCCATGAGTGTAACAATACCAGTTAAACTTAAGACTGCAGAACTCACCGCCATTATCGGATCTCAAGCACTTTAATCTTCTGCCTGTTTCATTCTCAACCATGGCTTTCCAAATCTTAAAAGTCTCAAAAGCATCAAATTTCTTTTTAATACAGTAGATCCATACCTTCTTTGTAGCATCATCTATGAATGTGACATAGTACCGTGATCCGCCAATAGAGGCTACCTGAGCCGGTCCCCACACGTCTGTGTGAACAAGCTGCAACTTCTGCCTTTTCTTAGTAGACCCAGTCTTGAGAAAACTAACCCTTTTCTGTTTTCCAAATACACAATGCTCACAAAATTCTAGATCCATACTTTTCAAATCTGAAAGCATACCTTTAGACTTAAGAATTGACATCCCCTTCTCACTCATGTGGCCAAGCCTTGAGTGCCACAATTTAGCATCCACATCTGAAGTAGATAAAACTGAAGGAGATTTGTTAGTAACACAATTACACAAATAGAGAGTACCTTCTCTCTTACCTCTAGCCATAACAAGTGCACCCTTGGTCACCTTCCAAGAATCTGCTGTGAGAGTTACTGTACAACCCTCATCACCTAGCTTACCTGCAGAAATCAAATTTCTCTTCAAACTAGGAACATGCATCACCTCTCTCAACACCCATGTGTTGCCATTCTGCATCTTTAGCTGCACTTTACCTTTGCCAGTAATCTTACAAGGCTCATCATCCCCTAAGTACACTATTCCAAAATCTCCTTGGATATAGTCACTGAAATATTCCCTGTTAGGAGTAGCATGAAAAGATGCACCAGAATCTAATACCCAAGACTCTATATTATTATGCAGAGAGAAAATTAAAGCATCCTGTGCAATACCTGAAATCTTGGCTTCTTCCTTTCCTTCGTGTTGGTTGTCCTCCTTAGGATTTGACCAACAATCTCTGCTTATGTGCCCCATCTTTCCACAATTCCAGCATTGTGGCTTCCTGCCATTTCTGGATTTAGATCTGCCTTTCCTCTTAGACTTGGATCTTGCTCTGCCTTTCTTGCTCTTCTCTTTTTGCCTTCCCCTACTCTCAAAACTTAAAGCGTTCCCGGATGCCTCTTCTGTGCTTTTCCTACGTATTTCCTCATTCAAGATAACACTAACAACATCCTCTACTTTCAAAATATTTGATGCAGATGCAGTATTGCTTACTGCCATTACTAAGCCATGCCAGCTTTCAGGCAAAGAACATAATATTAAAAGAGCTTTTATTTCATCTTCAAATACAATATTGACTGAACTTAACTGATTAACAATACCATGGAAATCATTCAGGTGATTAGAGACAGATCCACCTTCTTGCATATGCAAATTAAATAACTGCTTCATTAAATATACCTTATTTGAAGCTGAGGGTTTTTCATACAAATTTGCTAACGTAGTCATTAACTCTACCGTAGTTTTTGCCTGTGACAAATTAGA
The DNA here is from genome assembly GCA_037957365.1 of Torreya grandis. Classification (NCBI taxonomy): domain Eukaryota; kingdom Viridiplantae; phylum Streptophyta; class Pinopsida; order Cupressales; family Taxaceae; genus Torreya; species Torreya grandis. The sequence continues at coordinate 2,279,449 of JARHVA010002559.1, read as the reverse complement.
TATCACAGTGGAGGCTAGACTCAGTCTTATAGACCCAAGAGCCTTTCTGTCAAGAACTTCCCATTCTTCATCCTCCATGTCCTTGGGCTTCTTTACTATCCCACCTAACGGTAAGTAAAGATCCTTCTGATACAGATAGTCCTCTATCTGCATTCTCCAGTGTTGATAGTTCTTGCCATTAAACTTTTCCATTCTCAACTTACTTTCTTCTGCCATTGCTTCTCCCACTCAAACAGAAATCCCTGCAAAAACCCCTGTGAGCAACCTGTAATCCAAACACACTACACAGATCTGAACCACCTGTCAGTGAACCTGAGCTCTGATACCACTTGTTGGGGATCAACCAACAATGGATTACACTTGTGAAAGCAATAAATGAGGAAATAAATTAGATAGATAAGTAACTAAAATGATAAATAGCACAAAACAAGATATACAAGAAAACACCCTAAAAACTTGTATTAAAACTCTTTACAATAGGAATACAATTGAAGAAACTTCGTTCTTCCACACCTCTCTCAGATGCACACAAGATCTCTCACTAGATCTCTATTCCTCAAGAGCTCTCTCTCAAGTACAATCAAATCCAACAATCTGGATTGATGCAACTCAGTACTGTCCTTCAAACATTCACAATGTTCTACTCATACTATTCCACACACTAAGCTAAGAAGATCTTTCCTACATATAGAAATAGGAAACTTGAGCATGCTCTTACAACAAACAGTTAAGCCTCTTCAACAAGGGCTCTAAAAATAATATCGCTAATAATAGAGACGCAAGCTTGAGTCTACAACTCAAACTTATCATGCAAACACTCGCTTCTGTCCTCAAAAATCGCTTTCTGGACACACAGGTAACCGACGTCGGTTCCTGCCTATTCGCCTGTGACCATCGCCGGCCGACCCTATTGCCGACATCGGTGCCTCTGTAACTGCAACTGACCGACGTCGGTCGCTCCTGACCAACGCCGGTGTCTGTGTAGACCCGAACCTGTTTGAGTTTGCTCCTTGGTGAAGCTTTTATCCTAGTCATTTCACTTTTTTACATTTATAGAATAAATGAGGGGCATATGTAGTCATATAAAATGTCACTTAAGTACAATGAGTGGTACTTGAGACCACCCATCCTTAGTTTATTCCTAGACCTATCTTAGGTCCACTTTAGATATTTACCTAGCTTTTGTGTGGGCCTTTACACATCCTTATACATCTCAAAATTAGTATGAAACCCTCCCCTAAGATTCTAGGAATACAGTACCTTAGGTTCTACCACATGTACACTAGCATTGTACTTTGGGCACTAAAACCCTATGCTAGTGTCCCACTTTTAATACTAATGTCCTTGCCTAATTTCTTCCCCAACAAATATATTTTCAATTCTTAAGACACCTAGGGTTGTCTTAGACCTACTTTAAACTCTGCAAAAGCACTATATCAGTATAAATGCATGAATTTTATCCCTTTATCCCCTAGATGGAAATCAAATACAAAATACTCAAACAAACTTAGAAAACATTATGTATAATGAAGGTTATTGGTCCCTACTCTTCCCTACTTCTACATAATGTCATCTAAAACCATATCAATCCTAGAATACATAGATTTACAATCTCAAGCCTCATTCAAATCACTCAATTTGACATTCATACTATCATGTACTTGCACTTGCACCAAGCACTTAAGTGAGAGATCTACATCAAGCTTGATCCCTCCTCAGAGTATTGGTATGTAGGAAACTCTCAACATAGGGAAGTGTTGAGGATGTCTAGCCTACCTAGCTAGAATCACACTTTTTTGACTTGTGCCATTCAAATACCCTAATAGCATGGAGGTCTAGGCTTCACTCCTAAATTAGTAAAAAAAATAGAGCATAGATAGTGAATCAGAGCTCATCCACACATGTAAAGGCAGGTTAGACTTAGTTGGAGGTGCTCACAAGAGATTAGATAGTTCCTACACAAATGATGGTAAGACTAAAATTAAGACACTAGTGCCCCAAAACTATTGTCCAAGGTAAGACACTACTATCTATGAGGGTTTTTTATGTATGAACCTTATTTATGACAATCATATCTGCTTCTACACCATTTTTAGACCTCTATATAATTCATCTAAGTTAATTTTCCAACTAAGTACTTATTTGTGTCATTAATTGTTATTTTTATAAATATCAGATTAGGTCAATACATGCACAAATTAGTGGTTATATTTATTGCATATTTATACCCTAATAAATTATACTCAGACCCTTTAACAACTTAGGGTTTACACTCTATTAAATCTTAAAATTTAATCATGGGGAATAGGTTTATGGGAATAGTTGAGATACCCTAAAAAAACCTTGTGTAATTTAAGTGCTAATTACATAGCCAAAATGGACCTCAGGTTGATGTGGTTGTCCCTTGTAGGGTGATTCATGATCTGTGATTGTGAAACTATATACAAGTAACTATAACTTATTGATTGAGATGTTTGAAAATAGATGACATTGACCTAAAATAAAATATATTAAAATTTAGCCTATGACCATTAGAATTCAACAAAACTAGAATTAGAATAAATAGTTTTCTTTTGTTCATTGTGCAGTGCTTTTGAAATCATCTTGTTAGGTCCTTTCAAGTGAATGCCTTGATGTGATTTTATAAGGAATATTTAGAATCATTTAAATAACTTACTTTAAAAAATGTTTGAATAATCATTTTAAAATGTCTTAAATTGAAAATTTGGCCATTAGAGTATAGGGTACAAGGTCACGCTAGTGGACAAAGATGTAGTGCAACCATTTATGACCTAGTGTGGTCATGTTCTAAAAAGATAAATATTACTTTAGAAGGTATGACATATGCCTTTATGTTGAATAGGGATGAATGGATTTGTAATATGTATGTTTTTATAATATTTTAATTATTTCCAAGATAGTGATGGCTCTCTTATAGACTTTGACTTAATGAAATGATGAATAGACCAAGTAAATTAAGGATGTCAAGAATAAACATTGTCAATAAATTAATGATTAATTTTACGTGTCTACATTTTGTAGTATAATCACGTCCAAAACCCTCTACTATCTCTAAAATTTTAGAAAATTTCCTAGGTGTTTTTATTTCTATCATTCTTTGTCTATTTTCATTTCTATTGCTTGTTCAATCATATATTCATAAATTTTACCATATATATAAACAGAATATGGTTTATGATTAATTTGTTTAATGTATTATCATAGGTCCATCATGTTCACCTTAATTTTACTTATTTCATTGTGTATTTTAATCCTTGTGTCACTATTTTATAATTAACTTGGTCATAAAGATCATCTAACCTAGTGTTTAATTACCTTTTCCCCCACAATATTTAATTTTACATTTCCAAATATGATTTTCAAAATTGTGTTCTTATCATTTGTTTTAGATTTGTGTACCAATTCATTATAACATAATTGGAGAAGCCATTCACTCTTTGAATTCCTCAATCCTTGGGGTTTCCTTATTCATCATCCCTATAGGATCTAATTTTTATTTTTATACCTATCAAATCTGATTTTTTAAATTTAATTTTATTTCCTATTGTTCCATCATTATCCCTAGCTTTATTTATGTTTCTCACACTTACATCTTATGTCAACTTGTTTACATCTTATGTTAACTAGGAAGGCTAGATCTACAAAACCTACTAGGCGAAGTTCTAGGTTGAGTGCTACTAAGTTTGATTTGATATAGTTCCATTTATTTACTACTCAAGCTTATTTGAAGTCAAATTTTTTTAGTAAAAACTTTTGTAATTCATCCCTCTACTCATGTTGATGATCGTGAAAAATCAAATGATGCATATGCGAATGAAAATATCAATAATATGAACAGTAATTCAAATGATGATGAATATGATTATGAGTAAATTTTTGTTGATAACACTAATTTTAATTTTTTGATCCAAAAATAGTTAATATACTTTATTAATTTAATTTATGAACATCCCGCATTGTTAGAGACTTTGTTTCTTGAGTTAAAATATGTGGAAAAGAATATTTTGCTAAGGAATCCTTATTTGAAAAAGATATTGTAGATCCTTTGAATGTTCTTAATATTATTACTTGAGGCTCTAATTCTACATTAAATTGTGAGGATATTGTTCCTAGTGATCTTCCTAATCTTTGCATATCTCCACATATATCTCCTACTCATGTTACTCTAGGTATTTCTATACAACCTACTACATCTTTTGTGCCTGCTACGACTAGTGTACCATCTTAGCCCATTTGTGATATGTTATCTCTTTGTTTTATTCTTATTCAAAATAGTAATTAAAGCCTCTATTATTACCAATTATAATCATATTATGGCGCAAACACATGCTACTAAATAAGGATATAATATATGCAAGCTCAAATTAAGTTACGTAGCCAAAGATCTTGGCATCCTATTCATTGTATTATTTCTCAAGATATATTACAAAACCCATTGACTTGTGAGGTTCTCACTAACCTATTTCCAAAAAAATTTGTATTTCTTAAATTTTAAAAATATAATGACATGGGTTGTCATCTACATCACATTATACCTTACTTTTCTTTATCTTTTATTTTTATCATGATGATCTATTTATGACCAATCACTTTCTTATAAGTCTCAAGGATAATTCCTTGGATTGGTTATATGCCTTACATTTAGATTCTATGTCAATTATCTCACTCCTCTATCAACATAAAATAAAAGTTTGCATTCAAATTACTCAACTTCAACAAGGACCTAACGATAATTTTAATGATTATGTATTTAGATTCAAGACTATGCTTATAAAAATGTCTCACGAAATACCTAATACTAAGCTAAAAAATATTTTATCCAAAAAATTGCTTAAATCACTTAAATAAAAAAATTTCTTTAACACTTGTTAATATTTTGATGATCTTTCTCATAGAGTTCATAGCTTAAAGGTTATGCTTTTAGAGGATAAAATGTAAAAAATTGGGCCTAATGCCCCTACTTCTACTAATTTCAAATATTAGGGAAGATTAAAATTCAAAGCTAAGGCTAATGATGCTCCAAATTTTCAAGCTAAGAATAAGGCCAAAAATGTAAAAGTAGTTTCATGGTCACCTAACATGATAGTCCTTCCACATTCTAGAGAACATAAAAAATTTAAAATGTTACATGAGCCAACATATCTATGTTTCGTAAGTTGGATACATCCTAAACTTTACCTAAAAAATATAATGTAACCCAATATTGTGACTACCATCCAACTTCAAGGTAGTTAATCAATTAATGTTAAACATTAAGAGATAACATACAATATTGAATTTATAGTAATGTCATCTAAGTATAAGGTCATTAATAAATTGAATTACTATGTCACAATGTATAATAAACATTAAAAAATATTGATAGTTATGGTTATTATAGTTATTTTATGTACAATATTGACTTCTTGAGTTAAACCACTGAGATTGATTGTACCTATTCATCCAATGTCAATGTATGATCTGTTAGACAAATTTGGGCTACCATAGATCAGGTTCATAAAAAAAATTTCTAGTTATCTCATTTTAACTATGTTTATAGCCATCTAGTGTCTTCAAATAGTCTCTTAGGGTGGTCTCTCTTTTGTGTTTAGCATTATTTAAGCTTATTTTGGAAAAGTGAACGTAAAGTTGTTTCTAGGTTGTTTAAGCCATCTATTGACTTTTCATTTCACAAATAATTATTTTCAATATGAAATGGGTTCTTTTTGATGTTTTTAACACGTTTTTGAATTTATTTTCATGTCTTATAGGTTTCATGATATATCCAAGGCTAATGAGTCATTTTGAACCTTATTTATATGCCACTAACATGTGTAAATTTGTCAAAGACCATTTTAAACCCCAAAAGATGGAAATAAAATAGAAAGGTACTTAAAATTAACTTGTGAGAAGTTTTATAACATGAATTTGGTAGGCACATGTCATGATATGTTAGTTTCAAATGAGGAGAAGTAGTTACAAGAGGTTTTCAATGCCAAGAAAAGGATAATAATTCACTTGTATAGATTTGGAAGGTTCATTTGTAGGTGTAAATGATTCGAAATGTGTATCTTCATATTCCCAAGGTTAAATCCATACTCAATAAGCTTGTACAGGTCCAAATAATGTAGAAAACACTTCCTTTCTTCCATCGACCTCTTGGTAAGATCACAATGGCAACTTTGAAATGCTCAATCCATACAAGAGATAAATAGTTGAAAGGAATTATATTAATGGTTGATAGGGATCCTTATTTATTTAAAATACATGTCCATATTTCTTAGATTCATGGCTCCTCATATATGAACAAACTCTAAGAAGGTAGGTTGGTATAGAACCCTACAAAATCCCCACTAACTCAGTTTTTGCCTTGGAATGGAATTTTAATGCTTGTTACAAGCATGAATGAAATATAAAAGGATTTATTATATTTTTATATTTATTACATATTTTTTTATAATCCTAACTTGGCATGTGTGAGCTCAAAGAGTTAAGAAATCCTCATTTTAGAGTAATTTGCAGGCTAAAGATAATTAAGTTTTTGATGTTTCAAATCTCCAATAATTGAGAGTGTGTTGGTGAAGTTTTAAAAACTTATATACACATCCTTGATGATCATAAAAAATTCCTAAATACTTAAATTTACATAAATATTCATAACATGTTGGTGATTAATAGTCTTCACCAAGCATTCATCATGAATCAAGGTGGCAAGCAGAATCTTGATAATATGAAGATAACCATTGCATTAAATGAGTAAAAGTTAAGATGTGGTGGTATGTTTTGTCTCTTTAAACCCATATATACCTCATATAATAATTAAGTATATCCCAAAATGTCAAGGAGATCATATTCTCATGTTCATCAACAAGATTGTGTAGCTTGCAGGTGTAGGAGGTCAACATGCTTCAAGTTTGAACCTAAAAGAAACCAATGTCATAATTGGTTTCATAGAAATTGAAATATTTTACTAGTCCTAAACTTACTCCTCTGGTATTTATCACCTCAACACCAACTACCCCAAATCAAACACCTAATGACTTCATGTTAGAAGACTGTGTAAAAGTATGTTTATACAAGAATGAACCAAAACAACTCTTACCTTGCATATGAGTTATGAAGGTCTAAAGTATCATGAATAATAGTAGGAGGTGATGTATATAATTTATTTCAAGGCCAATATTATCATATAATTATACATAATGGTCTCAAAAAGATACAATTTAGACCTACATGTCTATAGACATGTAGGTCTATTCTTCAATAGAAATGCAATGAACCCTATATGGAAAGATGAGGTATATAGATCAAATAGAGTTATGGAAACCATAGTAAATATTTATTGAAATTTTTTTAGGGTAATAAATTATTTTAATATCCCATTTTAACCTTCAAAAAATTGTTAGGATAAGAAAGGACACCTATAGACCAAATTGAGATATACAGGTTTGTGTTCAAATCATGAAGGGAATATGCAATCCTTGTGTTGAAGATGAGTATTTTATGGTTAAGGTGTGAAGAGTATTGGATTAATATTGAGAGGATAATTGGAATATTTTAAATTTTAAAAAACCACTAAACGGATGTCCTCTCAAGCTCCAGTAGAATGACCCTAATCAACTCTTACATAACTGAGTATAATGGTAAAGAAAGCTTGCAAGTTTTGGTGTAATTTGATGAGTATAAAGGTAAAGAAAGCTTGAAAGTTTTGGATTATTTGGAGGTAAGTGTAAAATGGGAAGAGATATGTGTGAATATTGAACTCATTGATAGAAATGGAAATAATGACAAAGTTCATGATGAGTGTTGATTACTCAAGAAAATTGAAATGCACACCTACAAACCTAATTATGACATACAAGCCTATTTCAAAGTGTGAAGATAACATGTACCTTTGAATATATATAATTGGTTATATATGTTTAGGAAAGGTATTAAGAATACTATTATGGGTTTTCACAAATAATGGAACCTTGTATGACTAAATCAAACCTTAAACAAGGCTGTTAGGACCAAACTGGACTAATGGCTTACAAACCTTTAAATTATGAAAATCAGGTTGACATACATTTTTAGAAGGTAAATACATATTATTAATAATTTAAAACCATAAATTTACTATTTAATACCTCTTATATTCTCTTCTAACCATAAAATTCACTTTGAGGAGTTTTGGTCCAAAAAATCTCTCTGTGTCTCACACACAGTCCTTTAGGCTTGAGAGGAAGACTTGAGAGGCTCAGAACTCCATGGAGGATGTGATTGGCAGTAAATGGATATTGGATTTGGTTGGTGAGGTATAATACCTCCAAACCATGGAATTATTTTTTTGATCAATGTGCTACATTTAATGAATAATCTTTAAGAAGGAGAGGCAGTCCAAAACTTTGGTTTGCACTGTGCAGAACTTGAGAGACCTCAATTTTATGCTTGGATATTGAAAGATAATTTGAGTGCAAATTGAATATATTATACATGTAATGATACCCTTGTGTGATAAAAACTTGTGGCATTAGTTCAAGGATTGAGGCCCTAATTTTAATGAATTATTGTTAAGATGATAATCCACTTTAAACCCTTCTTAATCCCTGCATAGGACTTGATGGAAAATTTTTATTTCTTATCTACTCAAAATACCATTTAATGGAATAAAAAAATACTTTAATTACCTCATTAAACTTAATAAAACTTGATATAACTATCACTTGGAACATGTGGAATAAATGTATAGATTTTTGGCCTAAAAGACTGCCTATTGGACCTAGTTTGTAAGGTTTTAAAGCCTATAAACCATTTGTAGAGTGTTATTCAAAAAATATATAGGTATTGGGGAACTTAAAAATTAATTTTATATTCCTTCATGATGATAGTATAGTCTACAAGTATATAACTAGTCTTGAGAGAGGAGAGATGACCACTCTTGCACTAGGAGGACTACATTACATGTTCTTAAAAACATGAACAAGGTTGAAACTAAATTATCATTCTCTCCCAAGATGTAAAATAAATGTAATTAACCTATAATGGAATTGGATATCTGAATGAAGCCTGATGAAGAATGCTAAGTGTTAAACACAATATTTTAACTCCTCATTGGCTAATAATATGCAATTTTATATAATGTTGATGAGTAATATAGGGATTTGAAGAGTCTCTTAGACACCTTTCCTCTAAAATATCATCAAGTATAAAAAACATGTTAAGGATATGGATAAAATTGATCTTACACTCTCCTATTGGACTATTGTTGACCATTTTTTGCCCAACAAGCCAAAAAAATTGGTCCCCTTCTGTCCCTGCAATTCTAGGCCATTATATTTTCTAATTTTGCATGAATCTATTCATTTCTATGGACTCTACAGGGCTAAATCTATGGACTCTGTATGTCTAAATCTACAGACTCTAGAAGTTTTGAAAATCTACATACTCTATAGGTTTTGGATTTCTATGGACTCATCAGGTTAGTCCTTTGGCACATGAAGGATCAGTTCAAAGAGTTCTAGGTTTTACAAGGCTTCTTCGAGCTCTGGTCTGAAGAAAATCACAAGAAAAGTTGGCATGGTTGAACCATTGAATCAGTTCAATGCTTTGGTTCAATCGGCAGTTCAATCAGCCTTAGTTCAATGCCTAGTTCAATCAGTAGTTCAATCGGCCTTTTCAAATCCTACTTCATCACCTCAAGTCCATCACTTAAATTTCTAGGCTTGGTTCATTGCTTGCTTCATGGATTTTGGTTCAAACAAAAGAGTTCAATGGGCTTGTTTCAACAGTCACTTGAAGTGTTGAATTGTTGAACGGGTTCAATGCTTTAGTTCAACGTAGAGTTCAATCAGCAAATTTCATCAGATGGTTCAATCACTCAATTCACTTAGTCGATTCATCGGCTTGGTTCAAATCTCAAGTTCAATGCACTTGGTTCAATTCATTGTTTCAATTAGTTCAAGTGCAATCGGCAGGTTCATCAGTGTGCAGCTTTGAACCATTGAACCGATTCAATGGATTGGTTTAATCATTTGATTCAACCATTTAGTTCAAGTGGATTTAAGTTAAACACAAGGTTCATCAGCTTTGGTTCACTTAGTCGATTCAGTGGCATCAGTTCAAGTGGTTTCTAGTTCAATCAGATGGTTCAATGCCAAAGTTCAATGGGCTTGGTGTGCTTCGTTGAACCATTGAACCGATTCAATGGATTGGTTAAATCGTTTGGTTCAATCGCTTTGATTCAATCAACGGTTCAACAAAGGGTTTTAGTGAATAGTTCAATGGGCTTGACGCACAGTGGTTGAACTGTTGAACTGATTAAACTGTTGAACAAATTTTGGTTCAATGGCTTGGTTCAAGGGTGTGTCCTACACCCGAAGGGCAGTGCTAGGTTCAAATACCCTTGCAGAGGGCAGTTCAAGGTCTAAAATCCCTTGCCGAGGGCAAGCACTTCAAAGGGGCCACAAAAGGGCGGTTGAACTTTAGAAATTTTTGTCAAGGCAAAGTACCAAATTCCTTCAGACTTTTTTTCTGAAGGAATTCCTTCAGACAAAAGAACTGAAGGAATTTGGGGGGAAGCACGGTTTAAAAGGCTGCCAGCACAGTGTTCAAAGCAAATGGCTTGACAAAAAAGACAAAGAGCGACCAATTCGTGTGAACTTTTATCCACGAGAAAAAAGCCCAAAACAGAAGAACCAAAGCAGAAAATCCACAGAAAAGACCGATGACATTTTGCCAAGGATGGTGATGTCTTGTAATCTGTCAAAATTAAGAAAACAAACTAGCCATTGGGTGATAGCTGGGTGAACGTCAAATTTAACATAGTGAAGTAGCCATTTGTTTTGAACTATCTGAGCACCAAATCATGAAAAGAACCCAAGGAACATAGTGACCCAGCAGAAGATCACCTCCGAGGGCTGAAATAGTAGGAAGAAGACAAGGAGTAGAAAAGACAAAGTGTCCAAGTGGCAAAGGGAAGGTGAGTTATTGTTAGATGAATGGCACAACCTATTTTCTCCAGTTGGAATTGATGAGGGGACAAAATGCAGTCTGTTTATAGGAAAGAGGTGAAGCCATGTTCTTGCATTAATGTTTGAACACCAAAGTCAATTTTGATGATTGTATAGCATGGTTCCAGCAGGCCTTTTCTAAAGAATGACATCAGTAATAGTGGTTTCCTCTTCCCAAGGTTTAGAATGCACATGGGCCACTTGTAGAAAAGAGCACCAAAATATTTCCCAAGAAGCGCCAAGTTGCTCTTCCTCTTTCTATAAATTGTAAACTTCTCATTCGAGAAGAGGGATCCGCTCTCAGCCTTAAGGCAAACTCTGCCCAAAAATCTCTCGAGCTTGTAAGGCAAAGCTGCCAAATTTTTACCTTCAATCAAAACTTAGCATTTTTACCTCCATTCTGAGTTTTACATCTTTAGTATATGTCTATGCCTTGATTCTGTGTTAATTCATTTTCTTAAATGCTTTTCTAGAATGATTTCAGCATGTCTAGTGCATTTTTTGATTTTCCTTCTAACAAGTTTGTCAGAAGTGTCCCTAAAAGAGTATAGGTGAAGTGGATAGGCTGTTGCAGTGTCTCAAAATGCCTCTAGTAGTTATTTCCTCCCTGTATCTCCACTGACCCCTAACCCACTGTTGCAGAAGGTTCTCTCATGTCAGATGAAGTGTATAGGTGCTTCTTTTTGGTGAAAAGTGTATGTTTGGGCTGGGTGGGTCACATTTTCTGGTGTATCACCTCTTTTCCTTTTTTAGGTTAGGTTCTATTTTCAGCATCTCTCTCTCTCTTTTCATCCCCCCTTTTTTACATTTGTTTGTTAGCAGTAGGAGAAACCAGGGCCTAAAGGATACATAAGAGGGAGCTAACCCTTATCCAGAGACTCTCCCCTCTAGCTTCGCCAGTCCCACAAGTGAGAGGGGAGTTTCCATTGTTGCATGAAGAAGGCAAGAGCTCAGCCTCCTGCCAAGGGTACAATCTTCTGTGTTAATAGTTTTTGGCACACTCGGTGGGACCAACTAGGACAAGTTGTGTCCAAAGAGTTAAAAAAAATTGGTGTGTTTTTCAACCAACCAGCCTTTAGAGGCTTTTCTAGCAACACCAATGGTGACACTGAGTTGAATCTACTGGTTAAGCAGCCTGGTGCCATCAAAAATCACTTTTTATATGTATAATTCCTTTACACAGATTCATGGGCCTTGTATTCCTTCATAGTACCATGATCAAGCTCAAGATTTTTAGAGAATCACCTCAAGCAGCTCTCCTAATTGCCCTTCAATGATAAGGGAGGTGACGCTGGAGTTTGAGAAGTAGATGATGGAGATTGACAGACTAGAGGAGCAGTACGGATATTAGCAGGAGCTGATGTATAAAGAGGAGTGTTTGTTTGGGAAAGCTCAGGCCTTACAATCCATGGAGAAGGAGGTAGCAAAATGGAGGAATCTATTTGTTCAAGGTAGCTAGCCTTGTGTGCCCCCTCCCATTTTGAAGAAAGCCCCCTCTTGTGCACCAAATCCTTTCTACTAGATAGTACTTTCTCACTCCAGCTCATCTAATGCATTTGCCCTCAATCCCATGTGCCTGGCTTTCCAACATCAAAGGGCATTAGAGCAACCTCCCATGGAGATGAACATTCTAAATTCCTTAGATCATGAATCTTCTTTTGGGGGGAACTTTACGAACCAACACATCTCTCTTGAAACTGCTCCTATTCAACATGATGATGTTGGTGACCTCCAAGAAAGACTCTTTTAGGATAATCTAGCCAAGCAAATTCAAGATTTAGAGGCTAGGATGAAGCTACTTCGTGAAAGGGAAATAGGACTTCTAGACCTTGTGGAGGAACCCCAAGACCTTGGAGAAAAGAAAGTTGCTTCCTATTCACATGAGCAAAATTCCAATTCTGAGATCCTGAACTGGGGGAAAATAGTAGAATCATGGGGCAGGAAAGAGGAGAAGCAAGGATTTTTTCAAAACCTTGAAGAGGATGATGCTACCCCTACTCATGATGATGTTAGTGACTTCTAGGAAAGGCTCTTCCAAGAGGATCTAGCTAGGAGAATTGCAGAGTTGGAATCTAAAGAGAGATTCCTCAGCTAGTATGTGATGGATGGTTTAGACCCAACGGCACATTCCATGTCTGAACACACCCCACCTACACACTTCCAAGAGAGCTATCAAGCCACACCTGATATTGATGAAGTGTTGACCAAGTGGAAGGAGGAGAATCATTTGATTCTAGCTCAAGGACTGCCTCCTCTTCTACATGGTTTTCCCACTTCACCCCTTCTCAAGGAGGAACCTATTCTATAGGAGGCGAGTGATGAGCAGAAGATCCAATCTACAGTTTCCCAAGGGGCTATCATGAGTGACAGCAAAGGTGGAATCATCATGGAGGCTTCTTTTGAAGATGCCATCAGTAGTGGAGAAGATGTAGGGCATGCATATATGTAGACGTTTTAGCAATACGAGGAGGAATAAAAGCATGGTGAGATCTCTTCCCCTTTGTTCGATGAACTTCCTTGTTGCTTCGATGAGGAGGATGACTACGCTGAGGATCCTAAGTTGGAGGAGGATTAGGAGGATACCTTTGAACATATAGAGATCCTGATCATCAAGGAGGAAAAGGAGAGGTCTGTCTTCCTGGAGGAAGGCCTTGAAGAATGCTTTGAATAAAGAGGTGATGTTTTGTGGGATGAGAAATCATTTTGTGAGTCCATTTCAGACATCACCATAGTCACCCTTATTCAAGAAGGCCAAGAGGAAGTAGAGGATGAGTTTGACAGAGTTTATAATGAGGCAAAAGGAAGAAAGTAAGACCATGATGCACTGCAAGGGAGGTATACGCATCAAAGGGCTTATGGTGATGAGCCAGCAGCCATTGATTTCTTGGTGAAATGCACCAACATGAAGGACCAGCATTCAACAAGCTTCCAAGAACAAACAGAGTACACATATGTTGGGATCATGTTCAAATTTGATTCACTTGGATACCAACCAATATAGGTGACAGGCAAGAGGAGCAAGTCACCAACTCTCTTTTCTATTCAGCTACTTACCTGCCACCATAAGTCTTCTTTCTAGGAAGGAGACTTAATAAGTTTTCCCTTTGACCCAGGAGGGAGGCAAACATTCTTGGTTAGCTGTATATAGTAGTTTTCTTTCAATTTTCTTCCCTGCTTTCCCTAAGTGTAGTTTGCATAGGTAGTGTTTTTAGCTGTGTGTTTCCCTTTGCGTGTGGGATAAAAACCTTCATGTTTTGATTCTCAGATCTTTTGGTGCTGTTGCTAACTTTCTTCAAAGCTGCATTTTAATCTATGCCCAATGAACTACAAGGCAACTAGTCTTTAAGCATAGCAGGCATGTTTCCCCTAGGAGTCACCAATCTGTTGACCATTTTTTGCCCAATGGGCCAAAACATTTGGTCCCCTTCTGTACCTATAGTTTTAGGCCATTTTATTTTCTGATTTTGCATGAATCTGTTCATTTCTACAAACTCTATAGGTCTAAATCTATGGACTATAGGTTGTGAAAATCTACATACTCTGCAGGTTTTAGATTTCTATAGACTCAGCAGGTTAGTCCTTTGGTGCATGAAGGATCAGTTCAGAGAGTTTTATATTTTACAAGGCTTCTTCGGGCTTTGGTCTGAACCAAATCACAAGAAAATTTGGCATGGTTGAACCATTGAACCAATTCAATGCCCTTATTCAATGCCTAGTTCAATTGGTAGTTCAATTAGCCTTGGTTCAATGCCTGGTTCATCACCTCAAGTCCATCGCTTCAATTTCCAAGATTGGTTCATCACTTGCTTCATGGCTTTTGGTTCAAACAAAAGAGTTCAATGAGCTTGTTTCAACAGTCACTTGAAGTGTTGAACCGTTGAACTAGTTCAACGCTTTGGTTCAACATAGATTTTAATCAGCAAATTTCATCGGATAGTTCAATCACTCAGCTCACTTAGTCAGTTCATCAGCTTGGTTCAAAGCTCAAGTTCAATGCACTTGGTTCAATTCATTGGTTCAATTAGTTCAAGTGAAATTGGTAGGTTCATTAGCACGCAGCTTTGAACTGTTGAATTGGTTCAATGGATTGGTTTAATCTTTTGATTCAACCACTTAGTTCAAGTGGCTTCAAGGTCAACACAAAGTTCATCAGCCTTGGTTCACTCAGTCAGTTCAGTGGCATCAATTCAAGTAGCTTCCAGTTTAATCAAATGGTTCAATGCCAAAGTTCAATGGGCTCAGTACGCTTCGTTGAACCAGTTTAATGGATTGGTTCAATCATTTGGTTTAACACTTTGGTTCAATCACTTCGGTTCAATCAATAGTTCAACAAAGGGTTTTAGCGAACAGTTTAATGGGCTCAGCACGTAGTGGTTAAACCATTGAACCGTTAAACCAATTTTGGTTCAATAGCTTGGTTCAAGGGTGTGTCCTATAGTTGAAGGGTAGCACTGATTTCAAATACCCTTGCGGAGGGAATTTCAAGGTCTAAAATCCCTTGTGGATGGCAAGCACTTCAAAGGGGCCACAAAAGGGAGGTTGAACTTTCAGAATTTTTGTCAAGGCAAAGTCTCGAATTCCTTCGGACTTATTGTCTGACGGAATTCCTTTGAACAAAAGGTCCGAAGGAATTTGGGGGGAAGCACGGTTCAAAAGGCCGCCAATGCAAGGTTCAAAGCAAATGGCCCGACAGAAAAGACAAAGAGCGGCCAATTCCTACAGACTTTTGTCCAAGGGAAAAAACCCTGAAACAAAAGACCCGAAGTAGAAAAGCCATAGAAAATCCTGATGACATTTTTACAAAGATGGTGACGTCCTAAAAGTTGTCAAATTTAAGCAGACAAACTAGCCGTTGGGTGACGGCCGCGTGAACGTCAAATTTAACATAATGAAGTAGCCATTTGTTTTGAACTATCTGAGCACCAAATCATGAAAAGAACCCAAGGAACATAGTGACCCGCTAGAAGATTGCCCTCGAGGGCTAAAAGAGCAGGAAGAAGACAAGGAGCAAAAAAGACAAAGCATCTAAGTGGCAAAGGGAAGGTGAGTTATTGCCAGACGAACAACACAACCTATTTTCTCCAATTGGCATTGATGAGGGGACAAACTACAATCTGTTTGTAGGAAAGAGGTGCAGCCATGTTCTTGCATTAATGTTTGAACACCAAAGTCAATTTTGGTGATTGTACAGCATGGTTCTAGTAGGCCTTTTCTAAAGAATGACATCAGTAACAGTGGTTTCCTCTTCCCAAGGTTCAGAACGCACATGGGCCACTTGCAAAAAAGAGCACCAAAATCTTTCCCAAGAAGTGCCAAGTTGCTCTTCCTCTTTCTATAAATTGTAAACTTCTCATTTGAGAAGAGGGATCCGCTCTCAGCCTTAAGGAAAACTCTACCCAAAAATCTCTTGAGCTTGTAAGGCAAAGCTGCCAAATTTTTACCTTAAATCAAAACTTAGCATTTTTACCTCTATTCTGAGTTTTGCATCTTTAGTATATGTCTATGCCTTGATTCTGTGTTAAGTCATTTTCTTAAATGATTTTCCAGAATGATTTTAGCATGTCTGGTGCATTTTTTGAGTTTCCTTCTAACAAGTTTGTCAGAAGTGTCCCTACAGGAGTATAGGTGAAGTGAATAGGTTGTTGCAATGTGTCTCAAAACACCTCTAGTAGTTATTTCCTCCTTGTATCTCCACGGACCCTTGACCCACTGTTGCAAAAGGTTCTCTCATGTCAGATGAAGTGTATAGGCACTTCTTTTTGGTGAAAAGTGTATGTTTAGGTTGGGTGGGTCACATTTTCTAGTGTATCACCTCTTTTCCATTTTTAGGTTAGGTTCTATTTTCAGCATCTCTCTCTCTCTTTTTTCATCCCCCCCTTTTTTACATCTGTTTGTTTGTAGTAGGAGAAACTAGGGCCTAAAGGATACATCAAAGGGAGCTAGCCCTTATCTAGAGACTCTCCCCTCCAGCTTCACTGGTCCCACAGGCGAGAGGGGAGTTTCCATTGTTGCGTGAAGAAGGCAGGAGCTCAGCCTCCTAGCAAGGGTGCAATCTTCTGCGTCAACAACTATATTACCCTGGATGAAGTGACAGTTGTCATTGGAGTTACTCATATGCCTCTTTCCTCTCTCTCTCTCTCCTTCATTTCTCCTATGGATATTTCCTAGTGTGGACTTTTAATGAACTCCACCTAATTATGGTGAATCCTTTCTCATTTGTATGCCTTTGATCAATAATATTACTATTTTTACCTCCTTTTATGAGTTTACTTAGTGTGTATGTATGGATATATCATCTTGTTAAGTGATTTGATTAGTCTTCCTTAACATGTTGTCCTATTATAACACCTATATGTAGTTTGAAGGCTTATCTTGCAAGTCATGTGAAGTGTTCAAGTGAAGTGTAAGGGTTGAGCGTCTTTACTTATTCAATAGTGTTATTTTATACCTCTTGATTATAACTCATAGCTTAAGCATTTATCATAAACTCCACATTGAAATTTTAATGTAAGAAATCCATATTGGGAGTATTCTATGTTTAGATTAGTCAGATGGTCTACATGTGCACATGTAGTTGGTTTATAATGATCAATTAATTTGGTGAATCACCTCCTTATTTAGGTTTCTTTTAGTTCTCTTCCCCCTTTTCCTTTTTAATAAATAATTTAGTATTAGCTTGGGTGAAGCATCAAGGGAGATATCCTAAATCTATATGTTTAGTCCACTTAGAGGTCACCCACAACCTAGGACTAATCCCATTGTATATATAAAGTGACAGGGCTTTAATACACCATATCAAGGTGAAAATTTAAGCTATAATAGTTTTGGCATGCTCAGCAGGATAAGAAGCTTCACCCATTGAAGAGTTATTGGTGTTCTCTTCAATGCATCAATGTTTATAGGAATAAACACATTCATCAATGGCAACTTTGAGCACAATCAACTAGTTTTAACATAACAAGTATGCTTAAAATTAAGTGATCTTTGTTATTTATCTCTACCATGAGGTTTCATGGCTGAATTTGGAGTAGACTTATATTTCACCCAGGTTGGTGAGCCCTATCAACAACATATTGGTCCTTATCAACATCTTAATGAATCATGTTAGCCCTATGTTGATTCATACTAGCCCTAGAATTACCCTGATTAGCCTCTATATGACCCTAACTATCAATGTGGTCTACCTTTATATCAAGATATCTATCCTCCCTCCTCTTAAAAATCTTTACCAATATTTTGAGCTATCATATCAATCCTATCAATATTAGGAAAACATAGTTACTGACGTCGGTCAGGGGAGAACTGACATCGAATAGACAGGTACCGACATCAGTCATGTGTAGACCAGAGTCGGTGGTGTCAGGCAGGTGGACACCGACATCAGTCAGGGAACTGGTGTTGGTGATTAGGTGGAATCGACATCGGTCGGGTGCAAACCAGGGTCGACCAAAGAATGGATTTTGGGCAGACAACAAGTTATCAAGGAGTCTCAAATGCCCATGTGGAGGACTAAAAGTTTAAGTAAGCCTCAAATTCGTTATTCACCTTTTTTATACTACTTGAACTTGTTGCTCAGTGATGGTCAAGAACTAGGAAGTTTTGAAGAGGTAATGCAGGTAGAATCCAAGAAACAGTGGGAGCATGGCATGAATGAGGAAATTGATTCCTTGGGAAAGAACCAAACAGGAGATTTGGTAGAGTTGTTAGCCAGAAAAAAAGCACTGAAAGATGAATGGATTCCCAGGTTAAAGAAAGGAGAGAATGGACACGTGAGACAAAAGGTCAGGGTATATTATCTTGAGCAAGCTCCAAGATAGTGGTACAGGTTTGACAGGGGTATGACAAAGCATGGCTTTAGTCAATGTCAATGTAACCATTGTGTTTATTTTACTAGGGTGGATAATGGTCATGACATTATCCTGTTATTGTATGTAGTGTATATGCTTGATGCAAGGTCACACATGCAGGGTTTTGCTAAGCTAAGGGTAAAATTATTTTAGTGGTGTGCCAGGAAGGATTTAGGAGGATCAAAAATCCTTGGCATGAGTATTCCTAGAGACAGGGAAGATCACAGGTTGATGTTGTCTCAGGATGATTGTGTGAATAAGGTAGTGGCGAGGTTTAATATGCAGGATGCAGAACTGGTTAACACACCTATGGATGGCCAGTTCATAGAATAGTGTACCAATTCACATGATGAGGTTAAGTACATGTGTACTAGACCTGATATTGCCCCAGTAGTGGGAGTTTTCAGTGGGTTTGTGGCCAATCTGAGAAAGAAGCACTGGAAAGCAGTTCAATGGATTCTCAGGTATCTAAGAGGGACCAGTAGCAGGTATACATGCGATGCAGGTTCAAAGACTTCTCTACATGGGTATGTAGATTCGAATGTGGCAGGGGACTTGGATGACAGGCGTAACACCCAAGATGTGTGGTGGTTGATCTTTAAGATTAAACTTGAAGAGAGATACAAGCTAGGAAATAAATTAGATGATGTACAGGCACAGGTATAGATGCAGCTATTTATCTCCAAGTGGGAGATTGTTAGGTTATGGAGCTAAAAGCTTCACTGATACAAACATGGAGGAGGTTATTGAGTTACAGAGAAACTGACATCAACAGCACAACCAATGTCGGTCATCTTCAATTTTCATAGTAATCGACATTAGTTATGGGTTGGCTGACATCAGTCAGATAGGCACCGACGTCGGTAGCTTGTGTGTGCATGCATTTGCATGCGCTTCCAGAACTGGTCTTATTTTAGACGAACAGTTTGTTTGCATGTAAAAGACTAATTTTAGTCTTGAGTCTACATTTCTAATTATTGTAATTAGAAGTATAATTATTGTTTACATGGGATCTATATAATAGACTCATGGGGCTGTATTGTAATTTGGAGAATCATAAGGACTTGGTGAGGCAAGGACAAGGGTTGTTCCCGAGTGTAAGATCTAGGTTGGCAGGTGTGCAAGACCAGGTTGATCTATGGTATAGCAAGATCAGGTTAGATCTACATGGTAAGCAAGATCATTTTATTTGTAGGTTGTTGCAAGATCAGTGAGATCTACTTGGAGTACATGGTGTACTCAGACTTGGAGTATGTGTGTGTACTCGGTGGTACTGGCAGTATTGTTATTGACTGGTTGAAACACCAACTCAGTTATTGAGTTGATTGTGTTTGTAATTGAGAGAGAGAACTCTTGAGGGAAGATTATTGGTACACCTAAGAGATGTGGGAAGAGTGTGATCTCTTTATTGTATTTCCTTCTAGATGAGTATTAATACAAGTGTGTATTGCCTCTCATATTTTGTGTTGTTTCTGAATTCTAGTTACTTATCATTCTAGTTAAATTCTATGTTTAGTTGCTTATACAAAAGTAATCAAGTGTGCTCTTAGTGAGCAGGGATCCTGACAATATTTCCATCAGTAGGAGTTAAGGTATAAGGAGGAGTATATAGCTAGGCAAATCCAAGATGAGAAAGAACAATATTATTAGCTACTCATGAACATGTATAAGAATGAAATGGTGATGATAAAGGTATATGGAAATGTAGAATTTGTTCAAGTTTACCCTATTTATATCATTTAAAAGCTAATGGACTCATTATAGTTTTCAATAAGTGAGTGAGAAGCCTTTGAGAGGGGACAAATCATGTCCTAAGTAATGAAAGGCTGGAAGGTATTGATTAAAACAATGTATGGATGATAAATTAGTAAGATGAAAAGATCAAGAATTTAATTTTCTTAATCCTCAATAAGCCTTACCAATCCCAAATCAGTCCTCTTGTTTTCCTAATTTGGACCAACTTTTAATATTCCATAAAAAATGATTTATTCTATGAAGGCCTCACTCATTGTTCCCCATACTCAACCTTCTCTCCCTCATGTTCCTTCTCCTATACCCTTCCAAAAAATATAAATTTTATGAGTCTCCAAGTAAACTTGTAAGATTCTCTAATACTTATTTCACCCCTCAAGTTACAATACACCATCAATAAAAGGCTACTAAGTCCAAGACCCCAAGTTGGAAACAAGTAGTAGAATCATGGGGAAATAACGATGAGCCATTCCTAGATCAATAATTTGAATCTAAAAAGTAACATGTGCCTATTAAAGGATCACCCATGTCTCTTAAATATCCCAAAACCTTCCCATCATGGAGATCTATCTAATAAGGCATACAAAACAAGAGAGAGGTACCAAGATTCAATATAATTCATGAATCTATTCAAATACTACCCCTCCCTTAACCTAAAACTTTCCCATCATGGAAGTCAATTGAAGAGAGCTTTCAAATGAATAAGGAAGTCCACGTTGAGAAATCTAAAGATAAAGTCATATCAAGGTTTGAGGGATTGATTTGTGAATGGAGATAGAACAAGGATAAGATCATTTTCATGAGATCCCAAAGCATATTTTTGAGATTTAACAAACCATCATTGAAGAAGAACATGTTCTATTGAAGGCTAATGAATGTCAAGTTGTGACTATAAGTGATCAAAATTAGAGCTATAAATAAGACTCTTCAAGTGAACATGAATAATAATTCATCATTGGCACTCCCCATGGTGAATAAAATAACAAATCAGTCTTTGGTAATTAAATGGAAGGTGATCTTCATCATGTGAAAGTCAATTTTGAAAGTGAAAGTGCTCTTGAAGATGAGCAAAGCCCAACTGAGGTGGTTATAGTAGTAGCATAACGAATTAGTCATCTCATTAAGATCATGGATGATCAAAAACAATATTTCTTACAACCTCTTGATGAATTGGATAAATTAGATGTAATTCAAATGCATTTGGATACTTTCTAAGATGCCTTAAGTAGCCTAAAAGAGGTGAAAGTTTGTTTTGAATTCTCTTCTTTGACTGATAATGTTGGTCTTCCTTCTTATTTCAAAGAAGAGATGGTTAGTTTGATAATGGAAAAATCTTAGGGGAATGTTTTCATAGAGAGTATACATGAAGAGGTTACAACTGGTCTTGACATAGAGGATCTCCTAATTGAACAAGATAAGGTATTGAGCAAGATTGAAATAGCCTCTAATGAGTATGAACCAATAACCTTTGAAGAACAAAGTTCAGTTTCAACTAAGGTTGTATTTATCCCAAGTAATCATCATGAAGTTTAAGATCACATGACAACATCTATAAAGGTGATGGAGACACATCATCACGAGGATAATCATATGCATCATGACTTCTCAAGCCAACATGAATAGTTCTAAGATGATATGTGGTAGCTGTATTTGGAGATTTGAAATGAGTTTGAGACTCTTTAAGGATGTATACTTACTATTGGCCAAATTGAGGATTTTTTTTAAGGCTCTTATCATTTTTTAAGATCAATGTGGAAATCCTGAAAAGGTAATCCAATATCAAAAAAATCATTTCATGGAACCTCTTGAAGCTAAATATGATGTTTCCCCTATGATTCAAGAGGTGGTCATGTTTGATGTGAGTTCAAACATCAATAAACATAATGAGAAGAGTCTTGGGATTGAAGATGAATATATTTTCATTGGAAACATGTTTGATTCTGATAATTCACATGAGAGTATACCAAATGAGTGGGAAATCAAGAATACTAATTCACCAAGCATCATGTCTAAAGGGAAACTTGTTCTAGATCATTACTCATCTCATGGAAGAAGAGTTTGCATATATTTTCATTTTGATCTAGGAGGAAAATGTTTCCATGTTAGTTGTTTTCAGTAGTGTTCTTTTAAATTTTTTTCCTAAGTGATTTTTAGCAAAAGTGTGTGTGTCTTACTTTGGTGTGTTTGTTCCTTGTTTTGTTGTCTTAGTGAGGTAGTCAGTTGTATCTATTTTAAGGCATTTGTATACAAGTGTCAAGGTCAATGCAGATCTAAGTTTAAGTGATAGATGACCTTGTGCCCATGGATGGACTCAGAAATAGGTATAATGAGCATAACATGCATGCAATCCCAAGAGGTTACCAAAAATCTTAGCCAAATTTTAGATGCCATAGATCAGCTTCATTAAGAACTTGCTTGTTATCTCATTTTAACTTTGTTGATATACATCCAGGATCTTCAAATAGCCTTTTAGTGTGGTGTCTCTTTTATGTTTAGCATTGTTTAAGGTTCTTTTGGAAAAGTTAAGGTAAATTTATTTCTATGTTTTTTAATTCTTCTATTTCATTTTACTTCCACAAGTCATTATTTTCAATATGAAAGGGGGTCTTTGTGATTTTATTAACATTTTTTTTAAGTTTATTTTATGTCTTATAGGGTTCATGATATATCTAAGGCTAATGAGTCATTTTGAACCTTTTATATATGCCACTAACATGTGTAAATTTGTTAAAGACCATTTTAAACCCAAAAAGGTTGAAATAATGTAGTAAGGTACTTTAAAATGACTTTTTAGAAGTTTTATAATGTGAATTTGGTATACACATGTCATGGTATGTCAGTTTCAAATGAGGAAAAGCAGTTACAAGAGGTTTTCAATGCCAAGAAGAGGATATTCATTCACTTGTACATATTTGAAGTGATAATTTGTAGGTAGAGATGATTTAAATTTTTTCTCTTCATCTCCCCAAGGTCAAATCCACGGTCAATAATCTTTCACAGGTCCAAAGAAGGCAGAAAACACTTCTTTTCTTCCTTCGACCTCTTTCAAATGCTTAGTCCATATAGGGGAGAGAGATTTTGAAGGAATTATAATAGGGGTTCATATGGGTCCTTATAAAATTTAAATCCATGGCCATAGTTATTATACTGATGGCTCTTCCTTTATGAACAAATGCTAAAAAGGTATGGTGGTCTAAAACCCTACAAAAACCCCACTAACTCAATTTTCTCCTTAGAATGGTTTTTTTAAGATGGTTGGACGTGTGAATGTAATGTAAAATGATTTATGAGATTTTTATATCTATTACATATGTTTTTTCAATCCTCACTTGGCATGTGTAAGCTCAAAGAGACAATACATCCTCATTTTGGAGTAGTTTGTGGGTTGAAGACAATGGAGTTTTTGATGTTTTAGGATATCCAAAAGTTGAGAGTGTGTTGGTGAAGTTATGATGATCCAAAACTTAGAAGTTCTAGTTGATAAATATCTCAATAGCATAGAAATAACACAGTGACAATGAATTCTCTGAGAAGAGATGTAGTATTACTCAAGATCGCAATACAAATATATGCTTATCTCTAGGAAGAGATGTTTGTCTTCACATTTCAGGTTACCTCTTCATTTATACACATTTTGAAAGCATGGGGAGGATGTGGAAGGTCACCAATCTTGAGGGAGATGAAGTGGTTTGACTTCCAATATTTAAAACAATATAGAGTTCGAGGAATTACTATTTTTAGAAACTTACTATTTTTAGACTACACTATTAAAATTGAAATTTGAGGCACTTCCATTGGGTTTTCTGGGGTCAAACTTCATTGAGAAGATCTCAATGTCATTTCATGACCTTCTCCTCATTATTAGCTTTCCAACAGTTCAAATGGTGAGTCAATTAGAGCTACGGTGCAAAAGTTATGGCTCCCAGAAGTTCCGTCATCAATTGGGGTGGAACTGTCACCCAAATTGTCGCCTAAATTGTTGCCTAGATCATTCCTCCCTCCTTGAAAAGCAATGTTCCCCATTGCATCAATGTTCCCCATCAAGTGTGGTAGTTGTTTCTTGATTTGATTCTATGTGAGCTACTCACCTTAATGGCTAAGTTGGCCCCTTTTGACCACTCAATAAAGCGGAATAGAGCATCCTCTTGTTGTCTTCATCCAGGTATCCACAATCTGATCCTCTTCCACTAGAGAAAAAATCTATGGATCAAGCTCATCAATGTATAGCTGTTCTACTACAATTGAAGTGTCCAAGAGAGGTGGGTGATATGGTTTGAGGAGCTCCACATTGAATATTGGATGTAGACCAAGGTAGGCTGGTAGGTTCAACTCAAAATCATTTTCTCCAACTCTTCTGGTGATGGTCTAGGGACCATATCTCAGAGGCTGAATCTTTTTGTGTGGGCTTACAAGTCATTCCTTTTGAAGCCACAACCAAACCTTGTCACCCATAGCAAAATGGTGTGCAATCCTGTGTTTGTCATGGCGTTGCTTATACTTCTGATTCATTTTCTCCAGGATGTCATGAACTTTTTGATGGATGTGTTGCATTTGTTCAATAAACTTTGTTGCTTTTGCTGCCTAGATATCCCATGAGGTGTGTACTCCATGGTGTAAAATGGAATAGCTATATCAATTGGTGCCATGGGTTGGAACCAAAAACATACTTGGAATGCACTGTGCTTGGTCGAGCTATGCAGTGCCCAATTGTATCCATGTTGTATGAAAAGAAGTCCCTCATCCCATGTGCATGGATGTTTGGAGTGATACATCCGAATCATGTGAATAATCAAGCATTTTACCACCTCTATTTGACCATCAGTCTGTGGATGGAAGGCTGTGGACTTCATTAGCTTAGTATCCATCATCTTCCATAAAGTGGACTAGAAGATGATCAGGAACCTGCTATCTTGATCTAAGACAATGGACTTGGGAAGACCAAAATGGAGCCATACATGACCAAAATATAGTTGAGCAGTTTCCTTAGCAGATATATTTTTCTTACAAGCAATCATGATAGCCATTTTTGAAAAATGATCAACTACCACAAAAATACAGTCCTTACCATGTTTTGAAGTGGGCAAACCTGAGAGAAAATCCATTGAGACGGATTCCCAAGGCCTAGTTGGTTCTGGCAATGGCATGTATAATCCTTGATTCTTATTTTTTGTCTTGGCTATCGCACATGGGGTGCAAGATTTGAGATATATTTCCACATCCTTTCACATATGGGGCCAATAGAAGTGTTTTTGAAGAACTGTCAATGTCTTTTCAATACCAAAGTGTCCAGCTGTCCTACTAAAGTGTGCTTCCCATATCATCTTATATTGCTCTACAACTAGAACACAGATGTGCCCCATATGACAGAGGACATTATCTTGCAAATAGAAATTAGAAACATGTTTACCTTTTTGAAGTTCTTGATATGTATCAGCAAAGGTAAGATCTGCTTCATACAGAGCACCCCAAGTGGCAGTCTCATGTCCGTACAGGTCCAAAACTGTTGTGAGTGTAGTAATTGGTGGGTTGCTCAGACAATCTACAATTGTATTTGAGCTCCCCTTTTTGTGTTTGATTATCCGGTGGAATTGCTGAAGATATGTGGTCCACTTTTGATGCCTCTCATTTTAGAGTTTGCTTTGTGTCTGGATGAATTCCAATGGTCTATGGTCAGTGTGGATGACCATTTTTTTCCCCAAGATGTAGTGTTTCCATTGTTTGTAGGCTTGCACAATGGTATAGAGCTCCTTATCATATGTTGGATATTTCTTGACTATATCAATGAAAGTTTCACTGTGATATGCAATAGGATGGCCATGTTGCATGATGACAGCTCCCATGGCATATTCGGATGCATCTATCATCAACTCAAAAGGTTGATGCCAATCTGGCAAGGTGAGAATAGGAGTTGAGCAGAGTCTATTCTTAAAATTCTCAAATTCCCTTTGTTGTATTATACTCCACTTAAATGTAGCTTTAGCTCCTCCTTTAGTCACTTGGGTTAGTGACCAAGTAACATGTGAAAATCCAAGAACAAACCTGCGGTAGAAATTTGCAAGACCCAAAAAGCTGTGAAGCTTTGTGAGGGTCCTTAGTGTGGGCCATTCTTGAATAACCCAAATCTTTTTTCAATCAACATGGACCCCTTCCTCATTCACAACGTACTTGAGGTACTGAATTATTGTCATCTCGAATGTGCATTTGTCAAGATTTGCATACAACTTGTGCTCTCAAAGAGTTTGAAGCACCTTATGAACACATTGCAAATGTTCTTCCCATGTTCTGCTATAGATGAGTATCTCATCTAAGTATACAACCACAAATGAGTTGGTGAAGGGTCGTAGGATGTCATCCATCATCCTCATGAAGGTTGTAGGTGTGTTAGTTAAGCCAAAAGGCATAACCAACCATTCAAAGAGCCCCTCCTTATATTTGAATGTAGTCTTCCAGACATCAATGGGATCGATGGGAATTTGGTGATAACCAGATTTGAGATCAATTTTGGTGAAGAAATTCACACCACAGAGCTGGTCCAGCAGGTCATCAATCCTGGGGAGAGGTTAGCAATTCTTCACAGAGATTTTATTTAGGGCTCGGTAGTCAATGCAAAGCCTCCATGTTCCATTTTTCTTCGGTGCCAAGAAAATTGGGCTACCACAAGGTGAAGAGCTTGGCTTGATGTGCCCCTTTTGGATCAATTCTTGAATTTGTCTTTTTATCTCATCATTCTCTAAAACTGATCTACAATACATAGGACTGTTAGGCAAAGGTGATCCTAGGATCAAATCGATAGAATGTTTTACTTGGCAAGGTAGTGGAACTCCTATGGGTGACTTGAATAAGTCATCATATTCTCCTATGATTCATCCTATCTGCTTCTGTTGTTGTGTGGATTGTGTAGTCAGGATTGCAACATCAGCCTTCTTGGATTTTTGTGGCTTGACCACCATGAAAACAAATTACTTTGTTTTCTCCACCAATCTCTTGCATTGCTTAGCACTGATCAGGAAGACATATGTGGGAGGTGGTACCTCTGGTACCCTATAGTGCCATGTTCCAAGAGTGAGGGTGATCCTTCAGGTTCGTGATTCATAGATGCCATGTCACTCATACATGAATGGCTGACCAAGGAGTACATCACAAACATTTAGATTGACCACATCACATAAGAATTCATCTTGAAATGGTTTTATAGCATATGAAAGAACACACTGATGGGTGACACAGAGGTCTCTCCCTAGGCTCAACCATCCATTACTGTAGGGATTTGGATGAGGCTTCATGGATAGATTTAGACTTTTCACAAATTTAGTAGAGATTAAATTCTTTTGACTCCCACTATCCAGAATGAAATGCAGAGGCTTACCTTTTACCCATAATTTGGAGTGGAACAACCTTTCCTTGTCATCTAGTCTTTCCTCATGGGTCTATGATGAAGTGACAATGGTGTCAGGCTCAGCATCTACAATTTATTCTTCATCCTCTTCGACTATGGGTTGTGTATGAGGTAGAGTAGTAGATGTCAAATATTGTGACTCAAAAAGTAATGACTTGATGGCTCGACATTCTTATTTGGAGTGAGTTCTAGTTTTGTGGTAATCACACCATTTCCCAGCCTTCCCTTTTTGGGATTTCTTATCCTGAAACTCCTTTTGCTTCTAATTTTGGCCTCGTGTTTGACCTTCCTTGTCACTTTTCCATTTTGAGAGTTGACACTTCGTATTCTTTCTGTCATGCTTCTGTTCAATCTTCATTGTGAATTTGTATACCTCATCGAGGGTTTCCAAATTGAAGAGTTCCATTTCCCCCCATATGTACCATTGTAGTCCACCACAATATTTGAGAGTCTTATGTTTCTCACTTTATTAAATGCCCAATCTTGCAAACAAAGAATGAAAAGTGTCTGTGTAATCTTGAACAGATTGGTCCTTACCTTGGTGAAGTTGTTGCCACTATATATATAGATCATCATATGCTCTGATGGGATAATATTCTTCTTTCACCACTTACATAAAATCATCCCAGGTAGGTTCCACCTCAAGGCCAATGTCATCTATACTGAACCTCTTTTTGTACACTTCCCACCAATTTTTCATAGGCAATGTTGATTTCAAAAGAGCAAAAGTAATATTTTCTCCATCGGTGAACTTATTTACAGACAAGTAGGAAGACAGTTGATCCAACCAATTTTCTACTACATCAGCATTGATTTTTCCTTCAAATGTAGGAATATCAAAATTTACCTAGACCTTGAAGGGTGTTGGGGCATTGAAAGGGTGTTCCCTGGATGAGGAGCCAAGAAATGGAGTCACAGAGCCAGGATTTCCCATCTGAAGTGTTTGAAGAATTTGGGAAAATTGTTGTAGCATCTGTACTTGTTGCCATTGGAGGGCTTCATTCACCATTTCCTTTAAAGGATTAGATGTCTTGGTGTTGTCCACCATTTTAAGTCATTTGGAGTGAACAGGTGGAAAATTTGGAAGCTCTATTGTTTCCCACCCAAGCTTCTTGTAGCCTGACCTCATCCTCAGGATCATACACTCTAAAGACAAACTGCTCGGATACTACTGATCCAAAACTCAGAAGTTCTAGTTGATAAATATATCAATAGCATATAAATAACATAGTAACAATGAATTCTCTGAGAAGAGATGTAGTATTACTCAAGATCGCAATACAAATATATGATTATCTCTGGGAAGAGATGTCTATCTCCACATTTTAGGTTACCTCTTCATTTATACACATTTTTAAAGCATGTTGAGGATGTGGAAGGTCACCATTCTTGAGGGAGATAAAGTGGTTTGACTTCTAAGATTTAGAACAATATAGAATTCGAGGAATTACTATTTTTAGACTGCACTATTAAAATTGAAATTTGAGGCACTTCTATTGGGTTTTTTGTGGTAAAAATTTATTGAGTGGATCTCGATTCCATTTCAAAATTTTCTCCTCATTCTTATCTTTCCAACGGTTCAAACGGAGAGTCAATTAGAGCTACGGTGCAAAAGTTATGGCTCCCGAAAGTTCCGTCATCAATTGGGGTGGAACTGTCACCCGAATTGTCACCTAAATTGTTTCCTGGATCATATGAAAACTCATAAAAACCTCATTTATACTCTATAATAATTCCTTAATACTTAAAATAATCTAAATTTTTATAACATGTTGGTGACTAATAGTCTTCTGCAAACATTCATCATGAATCAAGGTGGTAGGCCGAATCTTGATAATATGAAGACCACCAATGCATGAAAGGAGTGTAAGGTAGGATATGGTGGTATGGTTGGTATATTTTTTAAAAAAAATTATACCTCATCTAAACATTTATTATATCCAAAAATGGCAAGGATACCATATTCTCATGTTCATCAATAAGACTATGTAGCCTGCAGGTGTAGGAGGTCAACATGCTTGGAGTTTGAACCTCAAAGAAACCAATGGAATAATTGGTTTCACATAAATTTAAATATTTTAATATTTCTGAAATTAATCCAATAATATTTTTCACCTCAACACCAACTACCCTAAATCAAACACCTAATGACCTCATGTTAGAAGATTATGTAAAAGTTTGTTTATGCAAGAATGAACCAAAGAGGCAACTCTTACCTTTCATATAAGGTATGAAGGTATAATTTATTATGAATAATAGTATTATTTTATGTATATAATTTATTTAAATTTCAATATTATCATATAATACTTCATAAGGATCTCAAAAAGATAAAAAGCAGACCTATAGGTCTCTTCTTCAATAGAAATGCAATGAAACCTATATGCCAAGATGAGGTATAGAGATAAAATAGAGTTGCAGAAGCTATAGGAGATATTTTTTGTAATTTTTTTACGTTAAACCATTATTTTTACATTGCATATTAATATTCAT
The DNA here is from genome assembly GCA_037957365.1 of Torreya grandis. Lineage (NCBI taxonomy): Eukaryota > Viridiplantae > Streptophyta > Pinopsida > Cupressales > Taxaceae > Torreya > Torreya grandis. Next base: position 2,248,970 of record JARHVA010002559.1, on the reverse strand, counting down.
CAAGTTTTAGGATGATAAAAGGCACTTATAGGCCAAATTGAGATATACAAGTCTGTGTTCAAATCATGAAGGGAATATGCAATCCTTGTGTTGAAGTTGAGTATTTTAGTGTATTATAAGGTGTGAAAATTATTGTATGAATATTTATATTATATTTTAATCTTTAAAACTAAGATAAACCAGCATAATGATGTCCTCTCAAAATCCAGCAAAGTGACCCTAATAAACTCCTATAGGCCTGAGTATAATGGTGAAGAAACCTTGTAAATTTTGGTGTAATTTGATGAGTAGGGAGTCTTGGTAGGTATGTGTAACATGGGAATAGATATTTTTGAAGTATTATCTCATTTAGATAAATTTAAATAATCAAACAATGCATGATGAGGGCTGATTACTTAAGAAACTTTTAATGCAGACCTACAAGCCTAATTGTGACATACAAGCCTATTTTCAAAGTGTGAGGATAATATGTAATTTTGAATTTATAATTGGTTATATGTGGTTAGGAGAGGAATTAATAATACTGGTATGGGTTTTCATAAATAATGGAACCTTGGTATGATGAAATTAAACCTTAAACAAGGCCATTAGGGCCAAATTAGCCTAATGGCCTACAAACCCTCAAATTGTGAAAATATAATGAACCTTTTGGAGGGTAAATATTGATTCAAAATAATTTAAAATAATTCCATTGAATATTTTATACATTTTTTAGGATCTTATAACCATAAAATTAAATTTGAGGACTTTTGGTCTAAAACTTCTCTCTTTCGGTCTCACACACAATCTTGTAGGCCCAAGAGGCAGTCTTGAGAGGCTCAAAACCCTATGGAGGATGTGCATGGTGTAAAATGTATATTGTATGTATTTATTGAGGTATAATAATTCCAACCCATGTAATTTTTTAATTTATCAAGGTCCTACATGCTATAAACAATCTTTAAGAAGGAGAGGTAGTCCAAAACCTTGTTTTGCACTATGAAGAACTTTAGAGACCTCAATTTTATGCTTGTATATTGTAGGAGAATTTACATGGGAATTTAAGGTAATAAACATGGAAGGGGAACCCTATTTTCTATAAAATTATGGAATTATTTTATGGATTTATTCCCTCATCTTTATGAATCATCATTAAGATGATAAGCTACTTTAAACCCTTCTTAAACCCTACATAGGAGCTGATGGAGTAATTTGGTTTCCTAACTAATCCAAATGCCATTGAATGGACTATAAATAAATTAAATTACATTTAAAACCCTAAAAAAACCTGATATAACAATCACTTGGCATGTGTGGGAGAAATGTATTGCTCTTCTTCCTAAAAGACTACCTATTGGATCTAGTTTGTTAGGTTTTGAAGCCTATAAGTTTTCCTAAGCATTTATAGAGTGTTATTCAAACAAGATAGAGTTATTTTGGAAATTAAAAATTAATTTTAGAGTCCTTAATGATGATATTATAGTATTCAAGTGTCTAACTTGGCCTAGGAGAAGAGTGATTATCAGTCTTGCACTAGGAAAACTGAATTGTAGGTTCATGACAACATCAACAAGGTTGAAACTCAATTCTCATTCTATACCATTATGGAAAAGACATGGAATTGTCCTAAAATAGTTTTGGAGATCTCAAGGAATATTTATCAATAATTCCAAGTGTCAAACACAATCTTATAACTCCTCTTTGTTCAAGAATATGCAATTTCAAATAAAGTTGATGAGTCATCTAGGGAGTTCAAGAGTCTCTTCTACACCTTCCTCCAAAATCTCATCATCAGGAATCCAACACATGCTAAGGAGATGGATAAAACTGATCTTATAATCTCCTCTTATAATATAAATAACTTGGATGAAGTGAAACTTGTCGTTGGAGTGACTCCTATGCCACTCTTCTCTCCTTCATTTCTCCTATATATACTACCTAGTGTGGATGTGTAATGGATCCTCCACCTAAGTATGGTGAAGCCATAATAATTTATATTCATTTGATAAATAATACTATGGGTTTTACCTCATTATATGACTATACTTACCATGTATGTATGGATAGTTGATATTGTTAAGTGATTTGTTTAGTCTTCCTTAACATGTTTTCATACTCTAGCACCTATATGTAGTTTGAAATCGTCCCTTATAGGTCATGTGAAGTGTTAAAGTGAAGTGTAAGGGTTGATTGTGTTTACTTATGTAATAGTGCCATTTTAGACCTCATTATTAGGCCTCATATCCTAATAATATATCACAACCTCCACATTGAAATATTGATGTAAGAGATTCAAATTGGGAGTAGTGTATGTTCAGATTAGTCTCATGGTCTACATGTGCACATGAAATTGGTTGGTAGTGATCAATTAGTTTGGTGCATCACCTCTTTAGTTAGGTTAATATTAGTTCTCTTTCCCCTTTTTTCAATCAATATTTTAATAGTAGTTTGGGTGAATAATCAAGGGAACTAGATCAAATTTAGAGGTTTAGTCCACTTAAATTTCACCCACAAACTAGGACTAATTACATTGTATATCTCAAGTGATATGGATTTAAAACACCCTATCAAGGGTGAAAATTTGAGCTATAATATTTTTTGTATACCCAATGGTACATGAGACTTCAATCATTAAATAGTGATTGGTGTGTTCTTTAATGCATCAACCTTTAGAGGTATGAAAAAAAGCACGAATGGTGACTCCAAGCACAATCAATTAGTTTTAGCAGCCCAAGTATGCTTTCAATAAAGCGATCTTTGTTTTTTGTCTTTCTCACAAGGTTTTATGGTTAAATTTGGAGTAAAATTCTATTTCACCTAAGTTTGTGAGCCATATCAGTAACATATTGGTCCTTATCAATAGCCTAATGAATCATGTCACTCCTATGTTGATCAATACTAACCCTAAAAAATCCTACTTACCCTCTATATGACCCTAATTATCAATGTGATCAGCTTTTCTATCAAGATATCTATCATCCCTCCTTCCCTCATCAACCTTACCAAGTTTTTGATCCTTCATATTAGTGCTATCAATCTTGGCATGAATACAAGTTAAGGTATAAGGAGGAGTGTATAACTATGAAAATCTAAGATAAGAAAGAACAAGATTTTAAGTTATTGATTAAGATGTATAAGAATGAAATGGTGATGAGAAAGATAAATGTAAATGTATTATTTGGCCTAGTTATCCCTATGCATCTCATTCAAAAGCTAAGGGACTCATTATAGGTTGCAAAAAATGAGTGGCTAGCCTTTAAGAGGGAAAATAATCATGTCCTAACAAATTAAAGACTATAAATTAGAGATTTGAACCAATAAATGGAGGATATATTAGTAATATGGGAAGAGAAAGAATTGAATTTTCTTCATCCTGAATCACCCTCCACAATCTCAATCAGTCTGCTTGTTTTTCTAATTTTTTCCAACTTGCAATAATCCATAAAAAATTGATTGATTCTATGAAGGCCTCACTCATTGTTCCCAAATATCAACCTGCTCTCCCTCACAATCCTTCTCCTATACCCTTCCAAAATTATAAATTTGATGAGTTTGTAAGGCATCTTGTAAACTTCTCTAATCCTTCTTTCACCCCTCAAGTTTCAACACACCATCAAGAGGAGGTTCCTAAGTCCAAGTCCCCAAGTTGGAAACAAGTAGTAAAGTCATGGGTAAAGAAAGATAAGCCATTCCTAGATCAATAAGTTGAAGCCAAAAAGTCATATTTGTCAAGATCTTAACAAGACAATTTATTACTGTTGTGCAAGCAACTATACACGGAATTAAACCAGAATAATAAGCAACTAGAAATGAGAATCAACAAAGAACATGAGATACAAGAAACAAGAAAACTTGTATTAAAATCTTCTCAGAAGGAAATACAATTGAAGAAATCTCTCTTTCTTCCACAGCTCTCAGATGTACAGATCTATTTCCCTCAAGAGTTCTCTCTATCAATTACAAACACAATTCAGCCCTTGAATTGTCTATATTACATTGTCTTTAAGCTATGAAGATCTATCCCTATTATATAGAATTAGGGATCATGAGCTATGCATTCTCAACCATCAGATATACCTCCTAATCAAAGGTTCAAATCAGTCCTACCTAAAATAGAAATGCAGACTCACAACTAACAGCTAAACTTATCATGCAAACATTTTGTTCATCCATGAAAATAGACTTTCTGGATGCACAGGTGACCGACGTTGGTCCCTGTCTGTCTGCATATGACCGACGTCGGCCGATCCATAATCGACATCGACAGACTCCAGTCGATCCTTGACCGACTTTGGTGATTGTGTAAAACTAGCAACCTCTGCATTCACTCATTGGTGAAGCTTTTAGCTCCACAACTTAACAATCTCCCACTTGGAGATAAATAGTTGCACCTATACCTGTACAGCAACATCTTCTAACTTCTCCATCTTCAATCTCAATCTTGAAGACCAACAAAAGTTGAATGAAGATTCAACTTCTCCTTTTTTACTAGCTTTGTTAACATATCAGCAGGGTTCTTATCTGTATGGATCTTTTCCAGCTTCAACTCACCATCCTCCAATACCTGTCTAATGAAGTGGTACCTAAGTTGTATATGTTTGGTTCTTGAATGAAAGGCTGAATTCTTTGCCAAATGAATTGTACTCTGACTATCACTGTATAATCTACAACTCTCTTGCTCCTTTCCCAACTCTTCCATGAACCATGTCATCCATATCATCTCCTTGCTAGCCTCTATGACTGCAATGTATTCTGCCTCTGTAGTAGACAAGGCAACAACCTTCTGCAACTTTGAACTCCAGCTAACTGCCATTCCACCAACAGTGAAAACATAACCTGTGGTGCTTCTCCTACCATCTAAGTCACCTGCCATATCTGCATCTACATATCCATGTAGAGAATTATTTGACCCTCCATAGCATAAATGCCTACTTCTAGTCCCTCTTAGATATTTGATAATCCACTGAACTGCTTTCCAGTGTTCCTTCCCTGGATTGGCCATAAACCTACTAACAACTCCCACTACTTGGGCAATATCAAGTCTAGTACATACCATTGCATACATTAAGCTCTCAATTGCGGAAGCATATGAAACTCTACTCATGTACTCTACCTCATCATGTGAATTAGGACACTGTTCTTTGCTCAACTTGAAGTGTCCAGCCATAGGTGTACTTACCAGTTTTGCATCCTACATATTGAACCTTTTCAACACCTTGTTCACATAATCCTCTTGAGACAAAATCAACCTGTGATTTTTTCTGTCTCTCTTAATACTCATGCCAAGGATTTTCTTTGCTACTCCCAAATCTTTCATGGCAAATGTGTGAGCAAATTTTACCTTAAGCTCAGAAATATTCTGCATGTGTGAACCTGAAACAAGCATATCATCTCCATACAACAATAGGATAATATATCTACCATTATCCAATCTCTTAAAATAAACACAATGGTCAGATTGACATCTACTGAAACCATGCTCAGTCATAAACCTGTCAAATCTCAAATACCATTGTCTAGGAGCTTGCTTAAGACCATATAAGCTTTTCTTCAACCTGCACACAAGTTTCTCCTTACCTTTGACCTCAAAACCTTCTGGCTGATCCATATATATTTCTTCATCCAAATCTCCATGAAGAAACATTGTCTTAACATCAAGCTGCTCAAGATGCAAATCCTTAATAGCAACTAAAGACAATACAGTCCGAATAGAAGTCATTTTTACTATAGGAGAAAAAATTTCACTAAAATCAATACCTGGTTTCTGTGCAAATCCCTTTACTACCAACTTGGCCTTATGTCTCATCTATCCATTCTCACCTTCCTTTAGCTTGTAAACCCATTTGTTTTTCAGTGCTCTCTTACCAGCTGGCAACTCAACCAAATCCCATATTTGGTTCTCTTTCAAGGAATAAATCTCCTCATTCATGCCAAGCTCCCACTATTTCCAGGTTTCTACCTGCATTGCTTCATCAAAACTCTCTAGTTCTCCACTATCAGTGATCAATAAGTAGAATAATGAAGGGGAATATCGAATTGGAGGTTTACTTACCCTTTCTAACCTCCTCCTGGCCGTTTGAGACTCATTCACTATTTGTTGTTCACCCAAATTCTCTGTCAATGACCGATCTCGGTCATCTCCAGGCCTGTACCTGATCGACATCAGTTCTTCCTAACCAACGTCGGTCACTGTCTGATCGATGTCGGTTCTTATATGACCAACGTCAGTTTCTACCTGACTGACGTCGGTGTCTATGTTTTCCTGAGTGTGAAAATTCTTTCTTGCGAGGTTATTTTGGATCATCCCCTCATCCAATTCAACAATGCACTGCTTAGAATTCTTCAGCTTCTTGAGTTGATCACTGTACATCACCTTCTCATTGAAAAAAACATCATGGCTTCTAATAATTTTGTTAGTTTCTAGATTCCACAACTAGAATCTGAAATCTTCAGAGCCATAACCAATAAAAGTGCACCTCATAGATTTAGCATCTAGCTTCTTTCTATTTTCTTTATCAACATGCATAAAAGCTTCAGAACCAAAAGTTCTGAGAAATGAAAGATCTATCTTTTTACCTATCCAAGCCTCTTCTAGAATTCCACCATCCAGAGCAGTAGAGGGTCCTCTGTTAATCAGGTAAACTATAGTATCTATAGCTTCTACCCAAACTGTAAGGGCAAACCAGCGTGCAACCTCATACTCTATGCACTCTCCAAAATTATTTTGTTCATCCTTTCAGCAAATCTATTTTGCTGAGGTGTCCTTGGAACCGTCTTTTGCGTACATATTCCATTCATAGAATAGTATCTATTGAATTTATAGCTGTAGTACTCACCACCATTGTCATATGTAAGGCACTTCAATCTCATACCTATTTCATTCTCAACCAAAGCTTTCCATTTCATAAATGTGTCAAAAACATCAGATTTCTTCCTTATGCAATAGACCCATACCTTTCTTGTAGCATCATCAATGAAAGAAACATAATACTGTGATCTTCCAATAGAAAGCTACCTGAGCTGGTCCCCACACATCTATGTGAACAAGCTCCAACTTGTGCTTCGTCTTTGTTGACCCAGTCTTGAGAAATCTCACTCTCTTCTATTTTCCAAAAATACAATGCTCACAAAAATCTAGATCTATGCTTTTTAAACTTGAAAGCTTACCTTTTGACTTAAGAACTTTCATTCCCTTCTCACTCATGTGGCCAAGCCTCTGGTGCCACAAATTTGCATCTACATCTGAAGTAGATAATACAGAAGGAGAATAATCAGTAATACAATTACATAAATAGAGAGTACCTACTCTCTTACCTCTGGCTATTACAAGTGCACCCTTGGTAACCTTCCAAGATTCAGCTGTGAGAGTTACTGTGCAACCCTCATCCCCCAACTTTCCTACAAAAATTAGATTCCTCTTCAGGATGGGTACATGCATGACACCCTTCAACACCCATGTGTTGCCATTCTACAATTTCAGCCGCACTTTTCCTTTGCCAACAATTTTACAAGGCTCATCATCCCCTAAATAAACTATTCCAAAATCTCCCTGGACATAGTCATTGAAATATTCTCTATTTGGGGTAGCGTGGAAAGAGGCACCAGAATCTATAACCCAATATTCTATTTTATTATCCAAAGAAAATATGAGAGCATCTTGTGAAACAATACCTTCAAATTTTGCTTTTCCATTACCTTCATGCTGATTTTCTTCTTTAACCGGTAACCAACAATCTTTCTTTGCATGCCCTATCTTTCCATAATTCCAGTAGGTTATTTTTCTTCTATTTATGGATTTGGATCTACCTCTCATCTTTGACTTAGACCTTGATCTCCCTTGCTTGTGCTTCTCTTTTTGCCTTCCCTTGTTTTCAATACTTAAAGCATTACCTGATGTTTCCTCTGTGCTTTTTCTGCGAATTTCTTCATTCAAGATTACACAAACAACATCATCTACTTTCAAGATATTTGTAGCAGATGCAATATTACTAACTGCCATTACCAAACTATGCCAACTTTTTGGTAAAGAGCATAAAATCAAGAGAGCCTTAATTTCATCATCAAAAACTATTTTGATTGAATTTAACTGATTTACTATTGCATGGAAATCATTTAGATGACTAGATACAGATCCACCTTCCTGCATTTGTAAATTAAATAATTGCTTCATAAGATATACCTTATTTGAAGCTGAGGGCTTTTCATATAAATTTTCTAAAGTATCCATTAACTCTACCATTGTCTTTGCCTATGATAAGTTGGAAATCACAGAAGATGCTAGGGTCAACCTTATGGATCCCAGAGCCTTTCTATCAAGAACATTCCATTCTTCATCTTGCATATCTGTGGGTTTACTTGAAACCCCACCCAATGGTAAGTACAGATCTTTTTGATATAGATAATCTTCTATCTGCATCCTCCATAATTGATAGTTCTTACCGTTAAACTTCTCCATTCTTAGTTTACTTGATTCTACCATTGCTATACTCCCACTCAAGCAGAAACCCCTATGAGTGACCTGTAATCAACACACACTAAACAGATCTGAAACCACCTGTTAGTGAACCCAAGCTCTGATACCACTTGTCAGTTGGTATCACTTGGTGAACTAGCAACCTAGCTCTGATACCACTTGTCAGGATCTAAACAAGATAATTGATTACTGTTGTGCAAGCAACTATACATGGAATTAAACCAGAATAATAAGCAACTAGAAATGACAATCAACAAAGAACATGAGATACAAGAAACAATGAAAACTTGTATTAAACTCTTCTCAAAAGGAAATACAATTGAAGAAATCTCTCTTTCTTCCACAGCTCTCAGATGTACAGATCTCTTTCCCTCAAGAGTTCTCTCTATCAATTACAAACATAATTCAGCCCTTGATTTGTCTATATTACATTGTCTTTAAGCTATGAAGATCTATCCCTATTATATATAATTAGGGATCATGAGCTATGCATTCTCAACCATCATATATACCTCCTAATCAAAGGTTCAAATCAGTCCTGCCTAAAATAGAAACACAGACTCACAACTAACAGGTAAACTTATCATGCAAACATTCTGTTCATCCACAAAAATAGACTTTCTAAACGCACAGGTGATCGACGTCGGTCCGTGTCGATCTGCACATGACCATCGTCGGCCAATCCATAACCGACATTGGCAAACTCTAGTCGATCCTTGACTGATGTCAGTGACTGTGTAAAACCAACAACCTCTGCATTCACTCATTGGTGAAGCTTTTAGCTCCACAACTTAACATTATTTAAGCATCATCCACCTCTCCTCAAGAGCCCCAAACCTTCCCATAATGGAATTATATACAAGAGGTCATCCAAAATAAGAAAGAGGTACCAATATTCAATCCAATTTATGAACATATTCAAACCCCACCCCTCCCTCCTCAAGAACCTAAAACTTTCTCATCATGAAATTAAATTCTAGAGATATTTAAAATGAATAGGGAATTCCATGTTGATAAATCTGAAGATAAACTCATATCAAGGTTTAAGGGCTTGCTTGGTGAATGTAGATAGAAGAAGGATAAGTTCACTGATCATAAGAACTCAAAGCCTATTTGTGAGGTTGAATAGCACATCATTGAAGAATAACATGTTCTATTGGATGCTAATGAAGGTCAAGTTACAGCTAAAAGTGAAAAAATTAAGGATATGAAGGGGAATATTCAAGTGAAAATGAAGAATAATTCATCATTAGAACTCCCCTTGGTGAAGAAAAGAATAAACCAAGCTTTGGTAATGAAAGGGAAGGTGATATTAATCACACAACAATATAATTTGAAGAAGAAAACACTCTTGAAGATGAGAAAATCCCAACCAAGGTTGTTACAATAGTATCACAACTAGGGTATCATCTGATTGAGACCATATATGATCAAGAACATCATTTCTTGGATCCTCTTGATGAATTGGATCAGCTAGATGCAATTTAGATGTATTTGGATACTTTCCAAGATGCCTAAATTAGCCTAAAAGCGGTAAACGTTTATTTTTAATTCTCTCCTCTTATTGAAAATATTGGTCTTCCTTATTGAAAAGAAGAGATGGTTAGTTTGATAATGGAGTAATCTAAAGGGAATTTTTACATAAAGAGTCTTCATGAAGAGGTTGCAGTTGGTATTCAGATAGATGATCTCTTAATTGAGCAAGATGAGGTTTTGTCAGGTATGAAATAACCTTTATTAAGTATGAACCAATCATATTTGAAGATTAAAGTACAGTTGCAACTAAGGTTGTAGTTATCCAAATCAATCACCATGAAGTTTAGGATCACGTGACAATAGCTAGAAAGGTGATGAAGACACATTATTAAGAGGATAACCGTATGCATCATGCCTTCCCAAACCAACATGAACAATTATAAGATGATATGTGGTGACAGTATTTGGATATTTGTAATGATTTTAAGACTCTTAAAGGATCTATACTTCCTATTTAATAGATTGAGAATGTTTATGAGGATCCTATCCTTTTTAAAGAGCAATGTGGAAATCCTCAAAAGATCATCCAAGATAAAAAACATCATTTCATGGAACCTCTTGAAGCTAAAGATGATGTTGCTCTTATGAGTCGAGAGGTGGTTGGTCATGTTTGAGGTGAGTTAAAACATTAAGAAACATTAAGAGAAGATTTTTGGCTCCAAGATGAATATGTTTTCATTGGAAACATGTTTTATGCTGATAATTCACATGAGAGTATACCAAATGAGTGGCCAAACACGAAGACTACTTTACAAAGCATCATGTCTAAAGGGAAATTTGCTCTAGATCATTGCTCATATTATCTAAAAAGATTTTGTAGAATTTTTCCTTTTGATTTAGGAGGAAAATGTTTCAAGATTAGTTGTTTTCAGTAGTGTTATTTTACTTTTGTTACCCATAAGTGCTTTGTAGCACAAGTGTGTGTGTGTGTGTGTGTGTGTGTGTGTGTGTGTGTGTGTGTGTGTGTGTGTGTGTGTGTGTGTGTGTGTGTGTGTGTGTGTGTGTGTGTGTGTGTGTTGCTTTAGTGTGTTTGTTTCTTATTTTATTATCTTGGTGAGGTAGATAGTTATCTCAATTATTTCAAGGAATCTACAATCAAGTGTTAGGTCAACTCAGATCTGAGTTTGAATGACAAATGACCCCATGCCCAATAGATGGACTAGGTAACTAGTCTAATGAGCATAGTAGGCATGCATTCCCAAGAGGTTTCCAAAGATGTTAGCCAAATTTTGGATACCATAGATAAGGTTCATAAAAAAATTGATAGCTATCTCATTTTAACTTTTTTTCTATCCATCTTGGCTCTTCAAATATCCTTTTTGGTGGTGTCTCTTTTGTGTTTAGCATTGTTAAAGGCTCTTATGGAAAAATTAAGGTAAAGTTATTTCTAGGTTTTTAAAGCCTTCTATTGCCTTTTACTTAGACAAGTTAGCCATTATTGTCAATATGAAAGGGGGATTTTATGATGTTCTTAACATGTTTTTGAAGTCTCTTTGATCTCTTATAGGTTTCATGATATATCCAAGGCTAATGAGTCATTTTGAACCTTATTTATATGACACTAACATGTGTAAATTTTTTAAAGACTATTTTAAACCCCAAAAGGTGGAAATAACATATCAAGGTACTTTAAAATGATGTGTGAGAATTTTTTTAGTGTGATGTTGGCAAACACATGTCATGATATGTCAATTTCAAATGAGGAAAAGTAGTTAAAAGAGGTTTTCAATGCTAAGAAGAAGATATTCATTCACTTGTATGGAGTTAAAGGCTTAATTTTTAGGTGTAAATGATTCAAAAAGTGCCTATTCATCCTACCTAGGTCAAATACATGCTAAATAATATTTCACAAGTCTAAAAGGTAGAAAACACTTCCTTTCTGCCATCAACCTCTTCAAAATCTCATAATGGTTACTTTCAAATGATAAATTCATATAGGAGAGAGAGAGAGAGAGAGAGAGAGAGAGAGAGAGAGAGAGAGAGAGAGAGAGAGAGAGAGAGAGAGAGAGAGAGAGAGAGAGAGAGAGAGAGAGAGAGAGAGAGAGAGAGAGAGATTTGGAAGTAATAATCTCAGGGATTTATAGGGGTCTTTATTACCTTAAAATACATGGCCATTTTTTTCATATTTATGGCTCCTCCTTTATGAACAAATGCTAAGAAGGTAGGGTGGTCTAAAACCCTACACAAACCCCACTAGCTTAGGTTTCTCCTTGGAATGGAATTTTGAAGCTAGTTGGAAGTGTGAATGAAATGTAAAATTATTTAGGATATATTTACAACTATTCCATATGTTTTTCCAAACCTGACTTGGCATGTTTTAGCTCAAAGAGATAAGAAATCCAAATTTTGGAAAAGTTTGCAGGTTGAAGACAATGGATTTTTTGATGTTTTGGGATCTCCAATAGTTGAGAGTGTATTGGTGAATTTATCATACATCCTACACACCTCATTTATGATCTAAAATAATTCCTCAATATTTACATGAACCTAAATCTTTACAACATGTTGGTGACTAATAGTCTTCACCAAACATTCATCATCAATCAAGGTGGTAATTAAAATATTGATAATATGAAGACCAACAATGGATAAAAGGAGTAAAATGTAGGATGTGGTGGTATGGTTAGTATATTTAAACCCATGTATACTTAATCTTATAATTTATTAGATCCTAAAATGGAAAGGAGACCATATTCTCATGTTCATCAATAAGACTGTGTAGCCTGCAGGTGTAAGAGGTCAACATGATTTGAGTTTAAACCTCAAAGAAACCAATGGGAGAATTGGTTTCATATAAATTGAATTATTTTAATAGTCATATATTGAATCAAATAGGATTTTTCACCTCAATACCAACTATCCCAAAGCAAACATCTAATGACCTCATGTTAGAAGGATGTGTAAAAGTCTATTTATGCAAGAATGAACCAAAGACACAACTCTTTCCTTGCATATGAGGTATTAAGGTCTAAATTCTAATGAATAATAATATGAGGTAATATATATAAGTTATTTAGACTCCAATATGATCATATAATTATTCATAATGGGATAAAAAAGACAAAATGTAGACCTACAAGTCTGCAGACATGTAGGTCTCTTCTTCAATAGAAATGCAACGAACCCTATATGCCAAAATGAGGTATAGAAATAAAATAGAGTTATGGAAGCCATAGGAAATATTTTTATAAATGTGTGTAAGGTGAAACATTAATTTAAAACTGTCTCTTAAGCTTCAACAATTTTTATGATAATAAAGGACACCTACATGCCAAATTGAGATATACATGTCTATGTTCAAATCATGAAGGGAATATGTAGTCCTTATGTTGAAGTTGAGTATTTTAGAGTAATATAAGGTGTGAATAGTATTGGACGAATATTAATAGGATATTTATAATCTTTAAAAGGAAAATAAACAATGAAAAGTATGTCCTATCAAGCTCCAGCATAGTGACCCTGATTAACTCTTATAGGCCTGAGTATAATGGTGAAGAAAGATTGTATGTTTTGGGGTAATTTGATGAGTAGGGAGTATTTGGAGGTATTTTTAACATGGGAATAGATATTTTTGAATTATTATATCACTTAGATAAAATTAAATAATCACAAAATTAATGATGAGTGTTGATTACTCAAGAAACTTGAAATGCGCAACTACAAGCCCAATTGTGAAATGCCAACATGTTTTCAAAGTGTGAGGATAACATGTGATTTTGAATTTATAATTGGTTATACATGGTAAATAAAGGAATGATTAATAATTTTATGGTTTATCAAAAATAATGGAAACTTTGGATGATGAAGTCAAACCTCAAACAATGACATTAGGGTCAAACTCGCTTAATGGCCAACAAACCCTCATATTATGAAAATCAAGTTCTCAAAACTTTTGGAGGGTAAATACATATTGGATATCATTAAAAAACATGGAATTGAATATTTCATACCTGTTATAGGCTCTTTTAATCATAAAATTCACTTTGAGTATTTTTGGTCTAAAATTTCTCTCTTGGTCTCACACACGGTCCTACAGGGCCGAGAGGCAGTCTTGAGAGGCTCATAACTCCATCAAGGATGCACATGGTGGATAATGAACCTTGGAGGATTTTGTTAATTTTTACTAACTAAAACCCATGGAATTAGTTTTTTTTATCAAGTTTTTACATGTTATGACTAATATTTGAGGAGAGTTAGTCTAAAACCTTTTTTTGCACTGTGAAGAACTTGAGAAACCTCAATTTTGTGATTGGATATTACAAGACCATTTGCATGGGACATGAAGATACTAGACATGGAAGGGAACCCATGTGTTTTATAAATTTATGTCATTGGTTTAGGGATTGAGGCCCTGATCTTTATGAATCATCATTAAGATGATAAGCTACTTTAAACCCTTCTTAAACCCTACATATGACTCGATGGAGTAATTTGGTTTACTAAATACTCCAAATTCCATTAAATGGTCTAAAAACTACTTTAATGACCTATATACACCTAATACCACTTGAGATAACAATAACTTGTCATGTGTGGTAGAAATGGGTGGATATTTGGCCTAAAAGACTATTTATTAGAGCTAATTTGTAAGGTTTTGAAGCCTATAAGTTTGCCTAACCATTTGTAGAATCTTATCCAAAAAATATAGAGGTATTGGAGCTCTTTAAAAGTCATTTAGAGGAATTCATGATGGTATTACAGTCTTCAAGTGTCTAACTAGGCCTAAGAGAAGAGAGAGGATCAATCTTGCACTATGAGGACTAAATTGCAAGCTCTTGACAACTTGAACAAGGTTAAAACTCATTTTACATTATCTTCAAAGATAAAAAAGACATGTAATTATCCTATAATGGCATTGGAAAGATCAAGGAAGCCTGATCAAGAATTCCAAGTGCCAAACGCAAGCTTGTAACTCCTCTTTTAAAATAAGGTTGATGAGCCATCTAGGGAGTTGAAGAGTCTCTTCTACACCTTTCCTCTAAAATATTATCATCAAGAACCCAACATATTCCAAGGAGATGGTTGAAACTAATCTTATACTCTGCTTTTGGACTATAACTGACTTAGATGAAGTGACATTTGTCATTGGAGTTAGTCATATTCCTCTCTTCTCTCTCACCTTCATTTATCCTATATATAATACCTAATGTGGCTTTGTAATGGCTCCTCCACTTGAGTTTGGTGAATCCCTACTCATTTGTATGCCTTTGATCAATAATACTACTACTTTTATTTACTTTTATGAATTTACTTAGTGTGTATATATTGATAGTTTATCTTGTTAAGTTATTACTTAGTCTTCCTTGACATGTTGCCATATTCTAGTACATATATGCAGTTTGAAATCTTCTTTTACAGGGCATGTGAAGTGTTCAATTTAATTGTAAGGGTTGAGTTTGGTTATCTATTCAATAGTGTCATTTTAGACCTTTTGATTAGTCATTATAGACTAAGCATCTATCATAACCCCCACATTGAAATGCTAATGTAAGATATTTAGATTGGGAGTAGTGTATGTTCATATTAGTCTTATGGTCTATATGTACACATTTAGTTGGTTAGTAGTGATCAATTAGTTTGGTTCCTCACCTCCTTAGGTTAATTTTAGTTCTCTTCCCACTTTTCCTTTTTAATTAATAGATTAGTAGTAGTTTGGGTGAAGCATCAAGGGAGATAACCCAGATCTAGAGGTTTAGTCCACTTGAAGGTCACCCACAACCTAAGACTAATCCCATAATATAGCTCGAGTGAGAGGGATTGAAGACACCCTCTCAAGGGTGAAATTTTAAGACATAATATGTCTAATTAGGATCGAAGGATAACCAAAAAGTATATCACATAGGATAGAGGTGAGAAGAGGAGAACCAAAAATATTTATCAAATATCCAACATATATGTGTATGTATAAAACTCAACGTCACTAAAGTAATATAAAAAGGAGCATAAGAGTATTTATAGAAAATTTAAAGACTTGTATCACTTTTCCCATTGACCACATAAATTTTAGCATATATGAAGGTGGCACATTTAAGGTAGGTAAGCATTAAATACATCCTTGGGCATGTGCACACCTTAACTACACATTAACTAGTCTTAGAAGAAAAGATAAATAATTTATTCAACTTAATTAAAGACACACAATAAATATTTGTAACAATAGCTACAATTTATCTCCCCTACCCCCCATGCCCCCTCCCAAATTGTAAGTGAAACTTAGGGATCTATAAGGAATAAATAACCTTACAATTCTTAGAAAATAAGTCCCAATTATAAGGCCTAATGAGGTAACTATGTATAAATATCAATAAAATACAATAATCTCAATAAAATGGGTAGGGAGGACCTAAGGACTCATTGTGTACCCATACTTGAAGAATATTGTGATAGAAATGGATGTCTCTCACAATATTATGGTAAATTAATAAAGAAAGTGATACTCTATAATAGTTGTGACCTTCAAAACACTGTAGGGTGGCCTAATCCTCATTGAGATGAAGTTGTGTAGAGCATAAGTGAACACCTAGTAAAAAAACTCATGATATCTTCATGAATGGTAAAATCCATTACTTAAAGCACTAAAATATTATGGTAATTTTAATACCATAAAAAATGTTGGCTCAAAGACGATGTTGTTATTTATGATACCACCAAAGATGGCTACATATGGTTAATTTTAAATCTTGACTAATGTTGGGGATACTAGATGTTGCTCACAACATGAGATGGTCATACTATCAAGGAAATTATCAAAAATATAGAAGATTGCACCCAAAGAATGCCATCAAAAGATGAGACACACTATAATACTCATATGGATTCTGAAAAAAAAAAGGTGCCTAAGAAGATACCCATGTATACGTGAGGAAACCAAACTTATTATCGTGTTGAAACACAAGAATCACACATTCAAACAAAGATGCAAAAAATAGTCTCTCATATAAAATGAAATGAGGTGTAAAGAAAGGGGACCCATTTATCTAAAAATAAATTACATGAGTGAGAGTGGAAAGGTAAACTAACCACTAACTAGTTAAGATGTCAAAGAAACTCATAACAATCTTAAAACATCTTACACAAGTGGCCCAAAATCCACTACTTTGAACAACTAAAAATCAAATGGTGTTTGGGATGCCAGGAATCACAAATAATGATAATCATGTTGAGTGTTTAAAATTAAAAATAAAGGATTTACCTGCATGAGTGGCCTAAAATCCACTACTTTAACATGTAAAAAAATATAAGATCCTGTCATAAATGTGTCATGTAATAAAAGATATTTTTTTCCTAAATAGGGTCTTAGCAATACAGCCATGTTAGGTACCCTTCATAAGGTAAGAGATAAAATAAAGTGAATTTTTTAATTAAATGGTTTTCATAAGATAGAAGAGATAAAAAACTACAAAATTTTATTATCGGGGCGGGGGGGGTGAGGGGCTGACCACTTGTCAAACAAAACCCAACCCTTATTTTGAACTCAAATCCAATTCGTAACTATTTAATATAGATAACACCTTATTGTGAGTAAATAGAAAACAAAATTTTCTCCTAAAAACATGTCAAATGCACTGAAAATATCATTTCCCTCCATGTGGATCATTTTTACCCCTACAATTTATTTTTAGATATGTACGAAATGTGATTTACATGGCTTGGTAAATGAGATGACATAGGAAAAGGTTCCTTCTCAAATAATCCTAAGAAAATATACAAAACTAGCCTTTGAAGGCTCTGATACCATGTTAAGATTTGATTTAACCAATATCAAAGAATTACCAAATCATAGCTCATGTAGGATAGAGGTGCGAAGAGGATAACCAAAAAGAGAACTAAGAAGATTGCTCAAATATAAAATATATGTGTACATATAAAGCTCAATGTCACCAATGTAAAATACAAATGAGTAGAAGATTTTTTATATAAAATTTAGGTACTTTCATCTTTTTCCCTATTGTCCACACAAAATTTGGCATCTAATGAATGTGTCACATGTAAGGTAGGTAATCATTAAATGCATCCTTGTACATATGCACACATTAGCTACACACTAATTATCCTTAGTATAAAAGATAACTACCTGTGTCAACTTAACTAAAAGTGCATAATAAATAGTTTCACCAGCATCCACATCATAATAGTGATCTATCACCTCTTGCATTGGTTCATACCAAAACCCTTGTAAAGAGTAAAATTATACAAACAAGCATATAAACTTATGCATGTGCTTCCTTTCAAGAGGTTAAGGTGACTCTACTAGTCCATTACCCTAATATACCTACTTGGGGTTATGATTTAGGTTATTAAATAGCTCATCACCATCTTTCTGATATTTCTAGCAATAAATATGAACCCAAAAGTATATAACCTCATATTTTAGATGGGATCAGTAGTTAGCCATGATAGCCTAACCCTTGTGTTGAATCTATACATCATAAGGTACCATAACATCTTAATTTTTTCTGATTCTATATGTCATACCTTTTATGTGTTTTTCTCCCTTGAGATTTCTCTTTGCCTCATTTTTTTTAGAATTGACATCTTGGCTCTTCCCTTTGTTTGAATTGACATTATTCTAGACCCTTGGTTTATATTATTGTTAAGTTTATGTGGCCATTTCCCCTTGATTATTAATATCATTATAGATACTAAGGTAGACTTATAGATGATAAAAATATACATATCAAGACCCTCTATCCTAGCATCCATTGAGTTCTAAGGGAAGTTGTGGGTTGTATATAGTCCTCTTCCTCTTCTTTAATGCAATTTGTGCCCCTTGGCTTGATCATTTTCCCATTGCTCATAATTTATGCCCCTTGGCTTCTCTTCTTGTTTTGTCTAGTTTTCCTTACTTTCACCCCTTAGCTTCCTATTTATGTGATCTCCTTTTTTTTTAAATATATAAAATGCGAAAAAAATAAAGGTTACATATTATTATTATCTACCACTTTTATAGATTTTACATATACATGTTACACATATGTTTTTCATGGTATTGTTTAAGTGGATAAGATGTACAATATAAAGGTTACATATGATCATACACTTATAGATGCTATGTGGTTACATTTACACCCGCACCTGAGAGTATTGTCACATTGGTTGTATGCCTTATAATGGGTGTATCTCTTTCCATTTATCATATAGAGCTACTTACATTGACTAGACACATATTGCTATTGTTGCCTATTATATTACATGGATACATTTTATGTTTTCTTGCATGCCCTATAATTTATCGAGTGTTTACATGTGGTTGATTATACACATGTATGTGTTTGTACATGTTTTAGGTTGATGTATTTTCTAGTATGTTCATATAGGATTCTCTATCCATTATGTCATGTCATGAGTCTTATTGCTCATTTGTCTTGCGTGATGAATGCTTATTCTATGTGTAACTTATTTATTATGGTTGACTATGTTTCTTATACTATGTGATATATTACACTTGGTGCCATGATCCATATCAGGCATTCTATTACTTGTAATATATTATTATCATTTCTTGTGTTTCCATAGTCCTTACCATGCATCTATTGGGACATAATGTTTTTTATTATGTGGGTGTTCAATTGCCATATCCATCCCACCCATGAGTGTATTGCTACATTGGGGCATATTTTTATCCCTATCTTGTCTTACTCTTGTCTTATACACTTATCTATCTAGTATAGCATGTCATCCATATCTTATGCATGTGTAGTTTACTTCACCCATGTGCCTATTGATATTACATTTTTATATACCTAGTACCTACTTTATCCTACTTATACCCTACTACATACATATGTTGGGTACTTCCATATCCTACCACGTTCAGGCATAACTTCATTTTCCTTCACCAGATAATGTCATAGCATATTTATTGTCCTTCACTATTTCATCTTCTCACAAGTTTGCATCTTCTTATTGAGTTTCAAATGACGACATTTTTATATAGTTGCATACATGTGTTTATGAAGTTATTTTCAAATATTATAACAAATTTGTATACAGTTTTTCTATGATAACACATGATTTGCATGACTCTTTCTTTTGAGATGAGTGATAGTAGATATAGGTACCAATCCCGCACCTCAAAATGGGAGCATATATATAAGTATTTTATATCAATATTTTTTATATGAAAAAGGTTTAAAAATATTGACCAATATCTTCCCAAATATTTGGTTCCCTGATTAAGAAGTTAACTAAAGTTGTTAGAACTTGCTTTAGATTCCTACAAGTCTTTGAGTATCTTTTTAACTCGCCAATGCCAAGATTTTAGATTTTAGTTTTATTTCAATTCCCAAGAATGAGAATATGGTTCATGCACCACCAAAGGTATTCATTATTATGATCATTTTATAATTTTTATTTCAATTTATTATATTCGTGCTGATATATTGAGACATTGACTACTTGCATTCGTTCATGTTTGTTAAGAGGCACACTAGGATTTACCAACACACATGAGTGGAGCTTAACCCAAGCATCCAAATTATTCATTCTTCCTTCCCTTAGGTGTGTGTAGGTATGTGCTTCAACTTTTTTTACTTTTACGTGTGCATACATTCATGCATGAACACATCAAAGTGGGGCCTTATGTAGACAACTAATTTTGGTATACACCTTTTTTCATTGTAACTTTCTCAATCATTTCCACACTTATTCTACTTGTGTATATTTGGTTATTTGTCTACACCTTCTAGACCTTATTAGAGTCACTCCAATCTTGATTCATCTATATTTCCTTAGATAAACTTCAAATTTATCAGTTTTTAGTGTCAAGATCCATCCCCTCTCTTTTCAGCATCATCTCTATTTTGAGTCTTTTTACTCTCTAGAATATAATTGATCCTCTGATGATTCTATTCTTGGCATAATTAGTCCTTTGTTAGTTTTGAGCATCTTCCTTTTGTGGGTATCTTGATTCTATGTGCTTTGAATTTTCCTTGTCACTATCTCTGACGGTCGACCTATGTTCAAAGTGTCAAAGATAACCCTATATATACAAATCTACCCCAAGTCATTTAGGGACCTATTTTCCATCCAGTGAAATACTCCTTATTGAGCTACATATTGATTAAAAAATACTACATTTATCAAGAAGCCTGCATATTGAGTCTACATTACGTCTATATCAAATCCAACTATTGTGATATAACATGTTGTGCTATAATATTTGATTATATAAGGAGATGAGGTGAAGTCCTCTCTCTCTCATTAGGTTGGGATTCACTCACATGCACTGGAACTACATAGAGACCCAATTCCAAGCATGCAAGATATGTAGTTGCAACTCCTCAAGAGATTGTATGTGTCAAGTAATTTGTACACATAAATTTTTATGCATTCCCTTGAGGATTAGGTTAAATGATGAAGGAGAGGCAATTCAATGCATTCTATTTGTCAATTTTGCAAAATGAAGGCACAATGTTATTTATTAGTAAACTATACATCTGTCTAGATAGTTACAAAACCCATAAATTAACAAAGGACATAATTGGCCCTCTACAAGATTTGACTTAGAAGTATTACACAATCATATTCTTAGGGTTGTAGGATAATCACTTCTAGAAACCTCTGCGAGTTTTAGAATTTGAAAAGAGTGCCTAGGTCTATCTATTTCTATCATTTGTTGTCTTTTTTCATTTCTATTGCTTGTTCAATCATCTATTTGTACTATTTGTCATCTATTTTTGAACATTACAGTGCTAATTATAGATGTCATTTTATTATCCTATATCCCTCTAGTGTACCCTAATTTTACCTATTTCATTGTAGCATTTAATTCTTGTCACTATTTAATAAAAAAATTAGTAATAATTTAAAAAGATCCTAAGCAAATTACGTATGAATTTGTGAGGCAAAAACAAGTTATAAATATAGAATGCAAACATCAACTTCTTCATATGACCTTATCTAATAAGATTATGTAGTTTGTGTTCTTCATTATGAATAATTTTTATTTGTAAACATGCACACTCTATCATGTATTGGTCTAGAAAACCAAATATTGCTATGGGTTCCACGAACGAATCTCCAATAACTTTAAATAAATGAGTACTCAATTCAACAAGAAAAAGGGATATGATTCTTATTTATTAGAAGAGCCTTTAAATTACAGTCAACAATTAAACACCATACATATTTAACACTTTTATACATATTTATATTAAAAAACGATAATGGTAAAAATATATTGCTTTATCTTTTGACGTATCAACATCTTAGTCTCTACACAATTTATTTTGACGGTATTATATACCTCAAATCAAAATTATATTCTCAACAACATCAATAGAAATTCCTTAATACCTATCAATTAGTCAAAGTCCACAACGAAGTCTGAATCTTTATTTCTTTTATTAATATTAGCTATACCGATGTGTTGCGTTCCAATGGAAATGTCAACAGAGCAGTTGATATTTCCTTATCATTGCAAGTGATGAAAACTAATCTCTCTTCCTTCCCCACGCATTACCAAATATCTGATTTGCCTTTTTTCTGTTCTCGGAATTTTTCGGCAGAAGTCGCTTAAGTACCCCTATGTTTGCATTGAGAATTGGATACTCATATATTCTCTCTCTTTTGGCATAAAACAAATGGATGGTCTGATGAATCATCTTCTTCTTCTTCTGGTCTATTTGTTCTGGTTTCCTACGCAATCATCAGGTCAGTGGAATAATGCTTCTGACCAACAGTGGTTGTTAGGACTCAAAGGTGCCATCACTTTTGATCCCAACAACTCTTTATCCAATTGGGCTCGTCCTCTTTTCTTTTGCAAATGGAGAGGTGTCACTTGCTCACCTCATTTGCAAAGAGTTGTTGCTGTAAATCTGTCGGGAATGAGTTTGAAGGGTACCATTTCTCCTCTGGTTGGGAATCTATCTGTACTTGAATCGCTGGATCTCTCTAAGAACGGCCTTCATGGCCATATTCCATCTCAACTCGGACGGCTTTCCACTGCCAAGGAAGTCAATTTGGAGCTCAATCAACGACAAGGAAACATTCCAGCCAGTCTCTCCAGATGCCGCGGTCTAGTTTTGTTGGCACTCAACGATAACCAATTGCAGGGCACTATTCCAGCTGAGCTCGGGATGTTGCCACTTCTGAGGATTCTTTCCTTAGGAGGAAACTACTTCACAGGTACAATTCCCGTCTCTCTCGGAAACCTCTCAGCCTTGACTTACTTGCACTTATCAACAAATAATCTCACGGACCCCATTCCTCCCGAATTGGGTAACTTAAATAAGCTAAATACTCTCTACGTTTGGGAAAACAGGCTCACTGGACCAATCCCAACTTTCCTCCTCAATTGTACTGCTCTCACAGATTTAGCTTTGTACCTCAACCAGCTAAGTGGACACATTCCACAGGAAATTGGCGCCAAGCTCGCAATTTTGAGAGCAATTTACCTATGGGGAAATCGACTTCCTGGAAATATACCAGATTCCATTGGGAATTGTTCTAGACTCAACCACCTTAACCTTTATATGAACCAGTTGAGTGGAAAGGTGCCCATAGAGTTTGGCAAGTTGCTGCTGCTTCAAAGGTTTATCATATCCTTCAATGAACTGGTTAGTGAAAGCGGTAGTTCATTGGCATTTCTCACTGCCCTGACAAATTGCTCACACCTCGAATGGCTAGAAGTGTCATTCAATCATTTGATAGGTGTTTTGTCTCCGTCCATTGGTCACCTTTCTTCCAAGCTCTCTGTCTTATACTTAGACGACGACAAGATAAGTGGAAGCATACCTCAACAGATTACCAATCTTACCAACTTAACATACTTAGACTTGAGCAACAATCTCTTCAGTGGCTCCATTCCTGTTGGAACTAAAAGATTCTATAGGTTGGAAAGATTGGCTTTGGGTGGCAACAGTTTAGAAGGAAGCATTCCGACTGAAATAGGTCAGCTGCAAAGACTTGGATGTCTAAGTGTTAGTCAGAACAAGCTATATGGGGAAATTCCAAATTCTCTTGGTAAGCTCCAACAGCTAAGGAGACTTTTTCTACATCACAACCACTTCTCAGGAGAGATACCTGCAAGTTTACAGAGATGTTCAAATTTGGAACTGCTTGACTTATCTCACAATTAACTGAGGGGAAACATACCTGGAGACGTTCTAACCAGTCTTAAAAGCCTTCAATTCTATCTCAATTTGTCATGGAATTTTTTACAAGGGCCCCTGCCCAAACAGATCAGCAAAATTGTAAATGCTCAAGCAATAGACATTTCTGGAAATCAGCTTGATGGATGGACTCCAGGTGTGCTAGCAAACTGTATAGCACTTGAGTATCTCAATCTATCGCATAATGCCTTTTCAGGTCCAATACCAGATTCACTTGGGAAATTAAAATATCTATAGAGTATTGATCTGTCTTCAAATTTCCTAACAGGTGCCATACCCACATCCCTTAGAAATCTGAAAGTCCTTCATGACATTAATCTTTGTTTCAACAATCTGGCAGGTTCTGTTCAAGAAGAAGGAATGCTTCCAAATAGCACTGCTGTTGCATTATTCATGGGAAATCCTGACCAATGTGGTCCAAAAAAATACTTGTTATCTGCATGTCCAAAACAGGGGCAGGGTAAGCAGGGAAAGCATTCACGGCTTACCAAAATTATTGTATCACTTGCTGGAGTCATTGCATTTTTAATATGTTCTTTTATTTTAGGTGTACTGTGCAGACAAAAAGTTTCAAGCCAGCAGGTGGATCTCTTGGACATTATCTTATATAGAATGGGGTATCCAAAGTTATCATATCGGGATCTTGTCATTGCAACAAATGGGTTTAATGAAATAAATTTTTTCGGAGTTGGGTAGCTTTGGATCAGTCTATAAAGGGATTTTAAGGGATGGCAGGTTAGTTGCTGTCAAAGTTCTCAATGTGCAAAACGAGGAAGTCAGAATGCAAGGTGTTGGGCAAGATTAGGCATCGCAATCTCATTAAAGTCATGAGTGCGTGTTCACACCCTGACTTCAAAGGTTTGGTTCTTCAATTTGCATCTAATGGAATCTTGGTTTTTGACGGCTGTTTACCCATCACACGAATTTGGCAACGGAAGCATGTCTGCAACGGTCGTCGGCAACGCAGGGACTCAATGCAAACGCAGACATAAAGTGGAAAAAGCATTGAAGGCTCCGCAGCATGTGAAAAACGTCATAAAGATTCCCATCGCATGCCAAGTGAAAGTGAAACCATCATGCAAGATTTTTATTTTTTATTTTTATTAATGGCATTTTCAAAGACTCATGGATGATTTAATTTTTTATTTTTATAAAACTTATTTTTTTAAACGGTCTCATTAAAGATTTTTTTTTTTTAAATTTATTATCTATTTTTTATTTTTATAAAAATAAAATAAAAATAAACTGTGTATAATTTATTTTATTTTATTTTTTTAAATTTATCACATCCATGATTTGAATTTTTTGTTTTTATTAAATAAATTTATTGTGTGCGTTTTTTATTTTTAATTTTTTTATAAAACTTATTTTTAAAAACTATCCATAATTATTATTATTTTTTAAATATATTTATCATGCATGATTTGGATTTTTTATTTTTATTAAATAAATTTATTATCCATGTATTTAATTTAATTTAATTTTATTTTATTTTATTATTATTTTTTATTTATTTATTTTTTTTTTAAATAAAAATTGTTTTTAAAAAGTGCGTATGATTAAAAACTCTTTTTTTCTAAATAAATTTATCATTTATATTTTTTATTTTTTATTTTTATTAAATAAATTTATCATGATTTTATTTTTTATTTTTATAAAATTTATTTTTAAAAACTATACATAATTAAATTTTATTTTCTAAATAAATTTATCGTGCATGATTTTAGTTTTTTATTTTTATTAATTAAGTTTATCATGTGTGATTTTAATTTTAATTTTTTATAAAACTTATTTTTAAAAACTGCATGATTATAGATTTGTTTTCCTAAATAAGTTGAACATTTAAATTGTTTAATTTTTAAATTGTTAAAGTTAATTTAAAGTTATTTAAATAAAATTAATATTTAGATTATTTAATATTTAAATTTTTTTATTTTAAGTTGTTTTCAAATAGATTTAATATTTAAATTGTATAAATTATTTTATTTTTCTATTTTTCAATATTTAAATTTAATATATATATATTTTTAATTTAAATTAATATTATATGCAGTACAATAAATAAGTCAATTTAAAATATTTAAGAAGATTGTATTTGAGAAATCTTCTTAATTGATGTAAAACAAAATTGATTGATTTGTAAAGAAAACGTATCAAAGCACAATTATAAGAAGTGTATTATAAGTATGTTTCATATTTCCTTTTAAATTTTTTGACTTATTTGTAAAATTTCATATAGATTATCCTCTTTATTATTTTTCATCTTCAAATTGTTTATTTTTTTGAATTGGTGTAATTATTTTTGTTTAGATAAAAATAGATGATGCATCTTCAATCCCCACTATTCCAGAGACTAGTAGAAATAAGGGACAAAATCCTCTAGAATATAATACAACTAAAAAAAAATTGAGAATAATTTATGAAAGTGTGTGACAATAATTAAAGGTTTTTCCAAAGGAAATTACAGTAGTTCTGGAAGCAAGACATGGAAGTTGCCCTTATTACTTCACAGAGAAAAGCAGTTCAGTTACAAAATTGAGGTACCACTTGCTTGGTATGGGGAAGAATGAACAAATATTAATTTGCAAACAAATCCCTAATACTAAAAGGAATGAATTAATTAGGGAGTATACGTATATGGAGTCTTTGAAACCAATGCCCTCATCGCAAGCAGATTCCCATACTCAAAATCCTTCTACTAATAAGTCTAAAATTGGAAAGATGTTTGATGCCTCAGACAGGAAAAATATTGATGCAGCTATTGGGAGACTATTTTTTAGTTGTGGCATGCCTTTTAATATTTTAAGGTCTTATTTATGGAAAGATGCAGTAAGAATGATAAATAATGATCCTAGAGGTTATGTTCCTCCAAGTTATGAAAAGCTTCACACAATATTTTTGAGTGAGGAAAAGGCTCACATAGAGGCAAGATTGTAGGATGTTAGGGACAGTTGGGCATATACAAGTGTTTCTATACTTTCTGATGGGTGGACAGACATCGCATATAAACCTCTCATAAATATTGTAGTTTCCTCTCCTAAAGGACCATTGTTTTTAAAATCACATGACACTTCAGGGCATGTGAAAGATGCAAATTACTTGATGGATATATTTCGACAGGCAATAGAGGTGGGAAGACATAACGTAGTGCAAGTGATAATAGATAGTGTTGCAAATAATGTTCTAGCTGGAGACATGCTTGAGGATGAGTATCCATAGATCTTTGGACACCATGTTCAATTCATTGCATGAACTTAGTGCTCAAAGATTTACATGGTGGAGTTCCATGGATTAGTTAGTCAGTGGGAGATGCAAAGAAAATTCAATAATTTATTGTCAACCATTCTATGTCACAAGCTATATACAGAAAATATTCATCCTTGCAGCGTTTTTGGTGTGCTGATACATGATTTGCTTCACAATTTATCATGATGGAATGTATGGTGAAAGTGAAGCAATCACTTAGGGAGATGGTGGTGTTAGTAGAATGGGATAGATGGAGAAGTTGTCCTAACACTAACATTGTTGCATGTGATGAGATTTTTGATCTTAGTATTGGCACAATCTCTACATTATTTTGGCAACAAGCTAATGATTTATTGAAACTTTTATGGGCCATTTATGAGGTACTTAGACTCTTTGATAGTGATAATCCATGCATGGAAGATGTTTTTGAGAGCCTTGACTAGATGAGAGAGAGGTTAGAGGTCATATTGAGGGATGGAGCTCTTACATTTGATCAAATGACAAAGGACTTAGTTTGGGCATGTAGTGAGAGAAGGTGGAAGATGCTTCATAGTCCTCTTCATTCTGTTAGATTTGCACTTAATCCAAGGTGGTTTCATAAGAAACCATGGTTAGATGATGAAGTCTCTCAGGAATGGAAAATATATCTTAATAGATTTTATGCCACAAGAGAGGAGCATGTTCAGATTAAGGAGGAATTCTTAGAATATACTTATTCAAAGGGAAATTTTTTTCATCATGATGTTGCATATGATCGTGCCAACTTACAAATCATAACATTTTGGGAGACATGTGGAACAATGATATCTCTACTTCAAACAATAGCAATTCGAGTCCTCTCCTAGGTTTTTTATTATTATTTATCTATTTATCATCACTTAATAGTTGAATTCAATACTGCAATTAATTATGAAACAAAAAATCAGTGATTGTTACATTTTACTTAAATTTTAGATTATTTTGAATTAAATTAAATTAAATCAATTGTGTTTCATAGGTGTCAAGTGCTTCTACATGTGAGCGGAATTGGAGTGAGTATGCCTTCATCCATTCAACGAAGCATAATAAGCTTGGAAAGAAAAAGGCAGAGGACCTTGTTTATGTACATTCTAACCTTTGCCTTTTGTCCCGTGTTTCCCTTGATTAAATTTCAAGACCTCGTAGAATGTGGGATTAAGGTGGCTCCATGGATGGTGGTGATGATAAGTTGCCAATTGAGGTTTTAGAGGATAATGTAGATATCCTACTTTCTATCCCTAGATTCCAATCATCTATAGAAGAAGTTTAAGGAAATAGAAGCACTTGCAATCCTTCAACTTCAAGTGTTGCAGAGCCTATGGAGCACCAAATACCCTATTTTGATGAAATTTGATTTTATACAAGACACTGTATATGTTCCTATTTTAAAAACTATTAAAATTATTAGATCATAAGGATGAAAACATTTGATGTAGACTTGTTTTTCAAAAATTATATAAATTATCTATTTTTTTTGTACAAATTGAAATGTTCTAGTTGTGTGTGTGTGTGTGTGTGTGTGTGTGTGTGTGTGTGTGTGTGTGTGTGTGTGTGTGTGTCCGTTTCTTCTACGCAACCTCTCCCAATGTGGTTTCTCATCACATTTCACCGTTTCTCGTTTCTTGCAACATAGAGAGCAGGCTCTTGAAGAATGTTGACATGGAACAGAATAGATCCCTCATTTATTTTGTAAATGTTGGCTTACTTTGCACTAACGAATCTCCCAAAGAACGACCCACAATGAAAGATGTAGTAAGGGCATTGCAGAGTATCAGAACTATTCCCTAAGATGTGGAGCAGAAACTTTCAATTCAAAATTTGCCACACTAGAACTTGTACATAATGTCAATACAAGTTCAACGGCCGAAAAGGTGCCTGAAAGCCAAAGTTCTACATTACTCTTTAATGTCACCTAGAAATATATGTGAGAATTTTGTTTCTACAATGATCCATAGTTGTACTGATGAACATTATATATCTATTGGGAAACATTTGTGCTCGCCATCTGACATATATTTGTTTTCATATTAATTAACAAGTTCAACCTTAAAAGCAGTGGATTTGGCATTGAATATACCCCCGTTATTCCTTGTATTGGATTTTTTGATGTATATTGTGTATATCTACTGATGTAATCAGGCATGGGGTCCAAATATATGGATTCCCAATCTTGCATCAATGAGACTCAACACTCAATTTCAGCTCTAAAACCATCTGATACATATATTTATTTTTATGTTACTTTGCAAATTTAACCTTAAAAGCACTTGCTTTGGCATTGAATATAATTCTGGTATTCCTTGTATTGGATCTTTTACATGTATATTGTGTATATCCACTGATGCAGTCAAGCATGGGGTCCAAATAAATGGATTCCCAATACTGCAACAATGAGACTCAACACTCAATTTCATCTAGAAAACCAACAAACGCGGCTGACTTTCAGAGTTTCAACAAACTTACAAATACATAGAATATGTTGAGATTCAGCTAAAAATGAGCTCTCAAGCCCATGTTTAACTTCTCACCCTATTATTTACCACTAGCTATTACAACTAGCCTATCACAGCCTTTACAAAGACGTTACAGTCCCAAAACTCTAGCTATTTAGCTTGCTGGCCTCTATCTAAGCCTTCCATGTTTTTCCCAAGCTCTAGCTGAATGCTTAAAACGCTGAATTCTGCTATATCCCATTCCAGCTGAATATTCTCTCCTTTAAGCTTTTAACTCCAAGCTCAAATCTGCTCTTTGCCTTAGCCTAATTTTATCTTGCTTAGCTTAACTCTTGTAAGCTTACTCCCAATCTGATTCTCTCCAAGCTAGTTCTGCTCTCTTTTCTGATGCAGCCACTTCAACAAACTCTTTCCTTTACAACTGTTAGAGAATTATCCCAAGTTCTGCTGTGCATAGCTGCCTTCCAAACTACACTCAACTGCAACAACAAAACCACAGACAACTGCACTCATGTTGAGCAACAATCAGTTGCCAGATCTCTGAATGCCTTCGCTGGAACAGAATTCTGGGAAGACGCTTTAATAACCTTCTTCCTTCAAAAACGCTGGGACAGACCTGAAAATATTCCCTAAAATCTACCCTCCACAAAATAGAGGGCAACTAGTTGAAAACCAACTTCAGAATTCAAGGCAAAGGAACTCACTCATCCAAGTAAACAGACTCAAGAGGAGCTCCAATAATAAATTACATATTTTAAGCAGATACAACAATGAGACACAACCCACACTTACACTCACCACACAAAATGAGAAAAACTCGGAGTTCTGTTTTTTTTTTCCAGCACCCTTTTAAATTGCCCTCTTTTTATTTTTTAACATAAACTTTAAAAAACATATGCGGTCCTATTAAAGATCCAGTATTAATTGCAATTATTAATTTTTATTTATTATAGAATTCCTAACATTAACTATGTAAACTAGATTTCAGGCCTAACGTTTAAATCAACTATTCAGGAATATAAAAGTGTCCCTTGAGAAGGCGGTACAATTAATGCTTTGTTGACCAACTGTACCCGAATCCTTAAAACATAAATTGTAATCCCTATGCCCTAATTCCCTAATCCCTAAACCCTATGAACTAATGCCCTAATCCGTAATCTATATTAAAAATAGCATGGTCACATTATTTAATATTATGATCACATTATATAACATGAATGCGTTACTTAATAATGTGATTGTATTATTCTTAATATAGATAAAAGTCTCTTTTCAACATCTATTTATAACCTCAAAAAAGAATCTTATCCCTACAAACATTCTCTACATACTTATGTAGGTCCTACGGAACCTGTGTACTTCTTTTGACCCTGTCTGTGAAAAGATATCAATTGTCCTTTATGAGTGATTGATTATATTTGATGAGGAGTAAGATGTTTAATAATAAAACATTGGAGGAATTAGAAGAGTTGAGAGAGAAACATAAGATACAAATGCAAAAAAATCATTTAAGACAAGGTACAAACCCCAATCCTGATGAAACAAATGCCATAGATAATGAGCCAATTGAAAATAATGAATTAAACAATGATGAAATTGACCATAATGAATTGAATAATGATTAAATTGGCCATAATGAAATGAATAATAATGAAATTGGCAATAATGAATTAGATAATGTGGGAAATTTACATTCAAAGTTCTAAGTTTTTTATTTTATTGATGATGAGTCTATGTATGATGCTTTACCCACCATGAATGAAGAAAAATTGATGGAAAAAAATAATGATAAAATTAACATTCAATAAAATTTCATGAAAACATATAATGAAGAAATAAACAATGAAGAAAATATCATCCCACCTCTAAACAATGAAAGAAATAATAAATTTGAAACACTTTCTCAACAAATTCCACCATTAACATCTTCAAGAATTATGCGTAAAAAAGACAAGTACTTAATTAAAGTCGATGAAAATATTTTAGAACCAATGCATAACAAAATGTCTGATTGGCATTCAATAAAACTAGATTAACAAATTTGGGATAATTTCTTTTATAATTTGGAATATGGAAATCAAAGATGTCAATTATTTATTTCATTGATAAAAATGATTAAGATGAGACTTATAATGTACACATTAGGATTAAGAACATATAACATGGATGATGAACATAATGAAATATTTGAAAATCTACATGATGCATATCATATTGTAGGCCCAAAATCATGCACCCAAAATTTTAATGATGCTTGATGTATACTTAAAAATTATGCAATAAGTGACAAAATAGGAAAAAAATGAATGCTTTCAAAAATAAGCCAAACACTTAATATAAATTAAAAAATATTAACTAAAACAATTAAAAGACATGAAAGACTTAATGAACCTAATATTAGTGAGCTCTAGGCATTCTTTGCTAGACTTCCATGAAAGGACAAGGTTATAGCCGATGTTCTCAAAGAGTTACTTGTTCATTTTTGGAAATATAATATAAGAGTTATGCCCCATGAAAGAGATGTAGTGAAAAGAAAAATTGGTTCCCATAACCATGAACCACATTCAAAATATTTCTTGGATATGACTCAAACACAATTGTACTCTAAGTTTTTGAAAAACTATCCACAAATATCTATTTATCAAAGATATTTTCAGATGACCAGACTTTTTTATGTAAAAATAAGTCACATATGCATTACTTGTCATTGTAAGAAACATGTTGAATTTTCAATGCACTATGATATTTTTTTTCATATTCATTGTACTTTGTATACTAACAACATTTTGTAAGAGTGTGGCATTGAATTTCCATCAAAATCAGTCAGAAAACTTATTCCTTCTATTTTTTGCAAAGGAATCGGATGGACAATTATTTTATAACAAATCATGTTTAGATGGAAATTACCATATTTGTGGTGGATTGCCAAAATTAAAATTTTATATCCATGAAGAGAGTACAAATGCAATTAAACATGAATTAATTGGTTAAAGCAAATAAAAATGACTTATCAATTAAAAGATGGCTAAGAATCTAAAAGGTGTGAGCTTGTTACAAAAGAGATACATATTTCTGATTTTTTTGTCAAATTTAGTGATAAAATTTTTTATGAGTATGAAAGACACATAGACAAAGCTAGATGGTTGGATGAACATTTCAATAAAATCAAGGATACATTCCAATTTGGTTTGATTGTTTCATTAGTTTAATTTTCTAAATATTACATATTCAGACCACAAATGGAAGTTTAATCATAGTATTACAACTCATCATAAGTTACCATATTCATGCATATAGCATTCAATAGTGCATCTGATAGTCACGAGAAACAATAATTTTTTTTAAGGGATTACCATATTTATATCAACAATGATCGATCACATTATTCAGAGTATATACAAGGTTGTTTGTAGAAGTTTTATGAATAGTTGAGTCAAAGAAACATTACTTTCAATCAACATTACATTTAGTTAGACAATTATACATCATAATTCAAAAATGCAAAGAGATTTTATTGGTTGAGCAAGATACATGTTACCACTAGTGTAGAACACATGTGGAGTTTCACCGAGGTTGACCACAGAAAAGATGAGCATGACAATAATGGAACATGTGTAAAAAGAGTCATAAAGGAAGAGTTAAAATTTAAAGGTGTATATTTGACATATGCAAAAACCGTAGTTGAATGGTGTAATGAGAACATGTTTTATGGTGTTCAACTAAATTATACTATTTTTAGACATTTATGATTAATGGAAGAAGAAAACTTTAGCAAAGTATGTGGATTATATGATTCTAATGGGTTCAAGTGAGTTCCACTCATTTCGTAGCTCAAATGCAAGTTATTTGACTATTCATACAAGCCACTTGGCATGTTTCTATTCTGCATGTGTGGACTCTATTTGGAATGAGTATGAATCACAAAAGTGGATGGCTGAAATTCTAAACCTCTAATTCTAAGCAACACATATTAGGTTACAACAACATTGCAACTTACAGACATGACATTATCATATGACTTTGGCTATGTATATGATCTAGTGTAGTTAGGTGGAATATTTTTCATTATATATCTTCATAGTGTCACAAAATGGTTTTTCATGATACAGGGCATGTTTTTATAGTTATTGAAGATAAGGATAATGAAGCAATCATAGATTAATACTTGTGTCAATGTGTAGAGAGAAAGAAAAAATTGACTTCCCCAATTATAAATTGAGAAAACATTGATTATCCCACTTGGTTAGTGGTAGTCACTAGAACTTGGTTACAATGATATTCTTTAAAAAAATTCAAATCAGTAGTTGTTTGAAGAGTTTAAAATGCATAGGAAGATATTGCACTATTCAAATTTAAATCTTGTAACAAATATTCAATTACAAAAATATCATGAAAGGCCATTAAATAGGAAACAATGAAAA
Source organism: Torreya grandis (assembly GCA_037957365.1). Taxonomy (NCBI): domain Eukaryota; kingdom Viridiplantae; phylum Streptophyta; class Pinopsida; order Cupressales; family Taxaceae; genus Torreya; species Torreya grandis. The sequence continues at coordinate 2,214,730 of JARHVA010002559.1, read as the reverse complement.
TTTTGGGAGTCAGGGCATGAAGTTACTCTTGATACTATCAAGGTTAGAGAATATCCTAGTGGTTCATTGAATTAAAATACACAGGTATGTTGACTTTTCAAATGTAAATGTAATCAATTTTACCAAATATTTTTTTATTTTTTAAGTAGTGCATATACATTTATTTTTTAATTACTTACTAATTTTTTTTTTAAGGTTAGTGGTTTCATATAAGCTTCTATCTTCGCATGGTTGGCACTGTTAATAAAGAATTTCATATTCTTTGAGCTAAGAAAAGATGAATTTTTAAGTACTTAGTATTTTTGCACTCCTGAATGGTCAGGAAGATCTAATTCCAGGTGTAATTTACATATATAGACATGATCAAACCAATATGTTCTGAAGTAGAGGTCTTGGAGGCAAAAATGGCAGTTAGAGCTCAAAAAGTTATCTATTGAATGCTAAAAAGTTATATTTTAAGACCCATCACTTTAACTTGTACCATGTATTTTTATCGAAAGTTTCACTTGAGTTTCCTACAGTGCGATTAGAGGGCTTAAATATTTAAGGGAGGGATCTGACAGTTCACAGAAATGACTTACAATTTTTTTTTTTATGTGTGTTTGAACTTAGGCTTAAAACTACATTTTTTTATTTTAAGGATGTTCTTGAGGCTAGAATGGGTGGTGGGTTTGTCAATTGAGAATTATGGAAGGCTAATAACCTGATCATAGACATTATTCAACCGAATATATGTGTTAGTAGTGCCAATTTTTGGTTAGGAATCATCATAATCAAAGTTCTGCAACCAAAATTAAAATCTGACAATATTTGATGTTAGTGTTTTTGTGCCCTTGAATGGTAGTGAAAATGCACTTCAAGGTGGATTTGAATATCTTGGTAGTGTGAGCACATGTAATTTGTCTATCTAGACATGATTGAAGAGATAGTTTATCAAGTGGAGGTTTTAAAGGCATAAATGGCAATTAGAGCTCAAGAAGTTGCCTATTCAATGCTAGAAAGCTGCATTTTATGACTCATCACTACAACTTGCATCTCAAATTGATATTGAAAGTTCTACTTGAGTGTTATAAGGTGTGATTATATGGATTGAATAGGCAAGGGATGGATCTGATGGTTTGCATAAATAACTTATGGGTTTTGTTTTATGCATGTTTTAACCTAGGCTAAAAAACTATATTTTTATTGTATTGGGAAGGGTGTTCTTAAGGCCAAAATGGATGGTGGATTTGTCTATTGGACATGATGTGAGGCCAAAAAACTAGTTTTGGATGTTATCCACCCTTTCGAATGTGTTGGTAGAGCCATTTTTTAATCAGAAAGCATTGGTATGAAAATTTTGTAACCACAACTTAAACTTTGACAACATTTGTTGTCAGTGTTTTCAGACTCCTGAATAGTAGTGAAAATGCACTTTTGAGTGGATTTGAATGTCATGAAAATATGAAAATATTTTATTTTCCTATTTAGATGTGATTGAAGTGATAAATTATCAAGTTTAGGTCCTGGAGGCAGAAATGACAGTTGGAGCTCAAGAAATTGCTTATTCAATGCCAAAAAATTGCAATTTAGGACCAGTCACTATAACTTGTGCCACATATTTCTCTCAAATGTTTCACCTGAGTGATTTTAGGTAAAATTAGAGAGATTAAATATTCATGGGAAGGATCTGACAATTTTCATAAATAAATTATAGGTTTTTTTTGTGTGTTTAAACTTAGATTAAAAATTGTATGTTTCTTGTATTGAGAAGGGCATTCTAGAAGCCAGAATGTGTGGTGGGTTTGTCGATCGAGCATGATAGGAGGCCAATAAATTGGCCCTAGATGTTACCCATACCTCAAACATGTTATTAGTTCCACTTTTTGGTTAGGAAGCATAAAAATTAGAGTTATGCAACCACAATTTAATCTTTGATAACATTTGTTGATAGTGTTTTTGCACTCCTGAACGTTAGTGAAAAAAAACTTTTAGGTGGATTTGAATGTCGTATTAGTGTGAAAACATGTATTTTATCTATATAGATGGGATCAAAGCAATAAATTATCAAGTGAATGTCATGGAGGTAGAAATGAAGGTTGGAGCTTAAAAAGTTACCTATTCAATTCTAAAAAGTTATATTTTAGGACCCATCAATGCAACTTGTGCCATAGATTGCTCTCAAAGGTTACACCTGAGTGATATGGAGAGTGATTAGAGGGGTTAAATAGTTAGGAGATGAATATAATGGTTAAATTAAATGACTTATAGGTTTCATTTTATGTGTGTTTGAACTTAGGCTAAAAATTGAATTTTTATTATATTGAAAAGGGCATTTTTGAGGCAAGAATGTTTGGTGAGTTTATCGATCGGGTGTCTTGGGAGTTAGAGAACATAATCCTAAATTCTATCCATCCCTCGAACATGTTGGTAGTGCCAAATTTTGGTCAGGAAGCATCATAATTAGAGTTATGTAACCACAACTTAAACTTTGACAACATTTGTTGTTAGTGTTTTTGCATCCCTGAACAGTAGTGAAAATGTAATTTCAAATGGATTTGAATGTCATAAAATTATGAGCACATGTAATTTGCCTATATAGATGTCATCAAAGAGATAGATTATGTGGAGGTTCTGGAGGCATAAATGATAGTTGGAGCTCAAGAAGTTACCTATTCAATGCTAAAAAGTTGCATTTTAGGACCCATCACTGCAACTTGTCATAGATTACTCTTGAAGGTTACACTTGAGTTCTCTAAGATGCAAGTAGAGGGCTTAAAGAGGTAGGGAAAAGATCTGACAATTTAAAAAAATGACCTACAAATTTTCTTTTACGCATGTTTGAACTTAAACTAAAAAACTACATTTTTCTTGTATTGGGAAGGGCTTTCTTGAAGCTAGAATGGGTAGTGGGTTTGCCAATCGAGCATGATGGTAGACAAAGAACTTGGTCCTAGACTTTATCCACTCCTCCACCCCCTTTCCCTTCCCTCATGTCGGATGTTTTGGTAGTGCCATTTGTTGGTCAAGAAGATGTATTTGCATATTGACACTTTGCTTGGAACTAAATTTTCAGTTTTCACTTATTATTAATATTTGTATGGTTGAATGGAAATTATTTTTTTCTTTTCAAATGATGCAGGGAATATGTGGGTGGTAGATTCAATTTACTAGTTGTAATTATTTATAGAAGTATTGAATTCAAACAACTCAATCAAACTCTTTTCATTGGATTGTAGTAAATTGCATCTCCATGATTGTCACTTCTCAAACCACATTTTGTCTATTTTTGATAATGTTTCACAAGACCCCATAGCCCAATGGATAAGGCCAAGTCTTTAATTGATTCACAAGCCATTAATTTTAGATTTATTGTTATGGGTTTGACAGAAATTAATTGGTTGATTATGTTATTAATTATTTTATAATTAATTAACATTAATTAAAGTCATGAGTGACTGTATTTTTTAGTCATTTCGTATATTAATTTTTTTTTAAATTAATATTGTGTAAATTTAAATTGAAAAATCTCTAAAAACAAAGAATAAAAAATGAGCAAATGAAGGGCTTTTCATATTCCAAAGAAAAATATTGTACAAAAGGGAAAAATATGAATTTTGTATAGGTTCTTTTTTTTTTCCTCAAGCTCTTGGAGACATATAGCTACAACTTTGTGTGGAGCCATGTTATCTCTAGTTTGTAGTAATGAAATGCAAGCAAGTGGGTAAGACTCTTTTGGGTGTTTCTAGATTTTAATTCTTTTTGCTTATGAATTTAGATTTCTTATTTGTCAGCAAAGACTCCATTAAAATTATGCATTTATTTGATTAGATGCAATAATTGTTTTTCTCAAACTTTCTGTTGAGAGCCCCATCCATGAGCTTCCTTGATGTCCATGAGTTTATGAATATTTGATCTTAATAAAATATTGTATAAAGTGTGTGTAATCAGACTTGTGAGGAGAATTTGTGTTTCCAAGCATGCCTCATATTCTCAAAACCTTCACTGCTTTTATGTTCATTATTATGTGAGGAGTTTTATTTTTGTTGTTTAATCTTGAGTTATCCTAGTGGTTCTCTTTTTTTATCCCATTGTGGATTTGTCCCCTTTTCTCCTTTTATTTTTTTTATTTTTATTTTTTGTGATTTTGAGTGAAAAGTACACAAAATCCCCTAAATTTCTCATATCATACAAGGGAACTACCCCTCTCAAAATCAGAGGAGATTCACCATTCCTACGGTGATTTCTCCAATAGTTAGCAAATTTGTGTCACTTCATATTGGATGAGTCATAAACCAAGAAATACCAAAAGTGTCTATTTTACACTAACAGTTTTTGGTGACTCCATTGGAGATCAAAATTGTGTCTTTTTATTCATAAAATTTGAAAGAAATATTTCCCTTGAAAGATAATATTGGTGACTACCTTGAAAATATTTGTGGAAATGGTGAAACACAAAGCATGCTTCTAATTTTTTTATTTTTTATAGTGATGCCCTGGTCTGATTTTAGTTGCAGGTATGAAAAGATTTCATTTGAAAAAAAAATATGCACACTTGGGAAACATTAGGTGGCAAAAGGGAAAAAAAATAAAGAGGTAAATGTTTCAAATGACCCTAGATTAGTGGTTGATTGGGTTTATGAAAATGATGATACTACAAACAACGTCTTTCTCTTCATACCAACTTTCAAAGAATATCCTACCCGAAAGATTGTTGATAAAAAACAAGAGTTCAATTTCAAAAAATCTTTTATGAAGCCATGCAAGTAAAAAATAAAGAAATTTGTGCATTCCAAAGCTTAGCTCAAGTGGAAGAATGCACGAAAAAAGAAAATTCGACCGCCTTTAAAAAGCATGATATGAGTCATGAAGATAGTGGGCTTCATATAGGTGAAGTGAAGGTGGATATTGAGGTTGAACATGAATTCATAATAGATTTTAATGAAAAAACAAGAAGCAATCCGTAAGAAATTTCTAGCCATTTTGAGTGCGAAGAGGTTTTAGTCTCTAGCTCACATGTAGAGGTGCCTATGGGAGATTCGGTTCAACCAAATGTCATGGTTGAAAAATCACAAGAGCAGCTAAGAGATGAAGATGTTGGAGGTATGTCTCACATTGTTTATTTTTCAAGTTTAAAATCAATGCAAATCCCTATCATTCATGAGCAAAATGCAAGTGATATTTACTATTCAGTTTGCAAAGTCAAGTGTTTGAACCGGTGTTTATTTCCCCCCATATCTCATGTCCTTCCCATTGATGCAATGAAAATTATGCTGCTACTCTTACTTTTGTCTTTGCATGTGATGTCCTTATATTATCAAATTTTGTTCCGCAAAGGTTCATAATTTGCTCAACCGTTAAATAACTTTGTTTAGCCTCAATGTGTTTTCTGTCCCTTTGTAAATAGTTTCTATTTATGCAAATTTTATCGTGTTTCTTTCCCCTTCTTTATTTGGGGTTGTGTGTTTTCAATAAAATGCAGCTTTGATGCTGTGGTGTTTTCCCTAAAAGTTCTCCCCATATTGCTTTCTTGAGCCCACAAGGCATTTTAGTGGTCGTGTTCTCTGCTGAATATCCTGTTGTTTTGGCGAAGTTGTGGAAAGAATTTGACATACATTCTTGCTTAGGAGTTGTTCGTTTGGTGCGTATTTTCTGTACAATTCATGATTTAGTGGCATATTATTTTGTTGGCTGTATTCTTACCAACAAATTTTTTGTTTTGGATCTCAATGGGAAAGTGAGCTATTTTTTTAAATAAGAACAAATACTACAAAGAAGATCAAGCAATGGTTTTGCAAAAGGAAGATGGATTCATATAGTTACAAATCGAAATGGGAGAAAACAATGGGTTTCAATTCAAGGGCCATCCAAACAGATCACAAATAAAGATGAGAAATTTAGTGACGGGAAATTCATTTGTTTCTTGTACAATTGTATCTTTCCTCTTCACGAGGCATTGCTTGGCAATATCGTACAAATAATCATGGGATTTTTCTATTCGAGACATGACATTGTGTTTGATCATTATTCTTTGTCTGATAGGTGTTAGTGGCACAGGTTTATATGCATATGTTATGCATGGTATTTCAACTATCTTCCAAACAACACGTCCTGATTTTGATGGTAGTCATGAAAATTTCATAGCTCTATAATTAATACAGAGCACATTTCTGAATCTGTTGAAGTAGAAGAAAATGTTTCCAATGATGTTTGTCTCTCAGAGATAAACCATAGAAGGGGATTGCAGGTTCTGGTGGGATTTATCAACAGAAAAATAGTGATCCAGCTCTAGAGACGAGAGTATCCAATTTTCATTTCTTCAAGACATCATGTTTGAAGTAAATGACAAGTTCCAATGCTTGGAGTGCTAGAGTCAATTTATGAATGATTTGAGGATGTTGCATAACTCTACCTTTCATAGATTATTAGTGATGGTCTCAATGTGGAAGGAGCCCAACAGATTGGTCTCTTTGATTACTGTATGGTTGATTGTATTCTGGTTAGTGATGGAATTGTCCGGTTGAAACATCTTAGCAAATTTTTGAATTTGTGCAACTTAAGACCCTTCTATACTCCGAAAAAGATGGGGGGCAGTTTATTGAATATGATAACAGAGATGGAACTGCTACTCGGTCTTATAGGCATAGTGGAAAGGAAAGATAGCAGGTTTTCATGGTTTGAGCTGTCCACATTTTATGCGCTCTAACAACATGCTTTCTTTAGATGGGAATCCAAACAAGACATATAACATACGCACTTTTAGATAGCACAGATAATGTGAAACTTCATTGCTCCAGATTGAATATCATTTAACCAACTATGTTGATGGGAAACCGGTGTAAAACATTAGTCGATTGTCTTTACAAAGGGTTAGCTGAATCCAAAAGGGTGATGGCAAATGCATTTACAAATTTGGACCTTGATGACATTAATTGATGCCCATGAAATTGAGGCTTTTCTTAACATCCTGAAATCTAGGCACATTGAATCAAAGCATGTATCTCTTAAAGCTTTAAAAATAACCATTCATCCCATGACAAAGCAAGCTTTTTACAAAATCTGGTGTAGTTCATTGAGTGATTGACTTTGCAAAGAGGTCTGACCAAGCACTGAAGAGTAGTGCAAACACTATTTTAGCAGATTTGATGATAAACAGTGGGGTATGTTTTTTTAAGAATGAAATTGGAACTCATAGGAGATTATAGTCTAAAATTGTTTTCCATTTACCAGAAGACCTTGAGCTTACTATTTTTGGCATGACTCCTCTATGTGAAGGGGGAGGGGATGACTTGTTTGTCATGTCTTTGGATACTGGGGTTGAAGGATCAAAGGCTTTTTTTCCAATCATATGAAAATTGAAATGTTTCTTATTTCCATGCACGTAAGAAGTTTATCTGTTGATGATGCATTTTTAGAATTTAATCTTTTAAAAAAAAGGCTCTTTTTCAGAACAAAAAGCTTGACCTCATCATCATCATAGTAGTTCAGTAGATGGGTCATCCTAGTTGGAGGTAGAGTCATTGGAATAAATGAAAGCTATGGTAGTAAATAAGCTTGTATAACTCTCCTTGATTGATCCCAAACGATCCAAGAGAATTATGGCCAACAGACAATCAAGTACACGCTCAGAAGAAAAGCAAGTCTGGAAGGTTGATGCACAGAAAGAAAAAGAAGCTAGAAATACAGCTTACAACAAGAAATATTTTGAGATCGACATTCATTACTATACAAAAGTAATGAAGCTTGGTATAGGTGTTTTAGACATGGTGAAACGGTCGCTAATATTTTGACCTCAATTGTAACAAGCTATATCACCGCACGTTTTCACCGGGCAATGAATATAGTGACAGGTGTAGAGGTCGACGGCCAAGTGGTAAATTCCAAACACTGTGAGACATTTTGTCAAGAGGTTTATAGCCTCCAAGTGTATGGATTCCCTTGAAGCAGTTTGACAAACGGTTCATGGGAGGTCTAATGGTGCAATTATCGGTTACTGTTTGCTCTGAATAAGAGACAATGGCATGCTTGTGCATCCAAATGCATAAGTTCAAAGAAACATTTTGTCAAACAGTTCCCCTGCCATCTGTTGATTTATAACAAATGTAATTAGTGAACGTAAATCCAAACCAAATGCAATTGATAAGTGTTAAGAGGAAGGTCGACGACTGGGAATATGGACACATTTCTTCGAGGCATTTGTCAAACAGTTCACGTGCCTTCTTGTAATCACGTTGTAGCGCAATATAAGGTAAATAATATTGTGATGGATGCAAGAAGAATACCAGTTTGAAAACTTTGTTGGCAAGTGAGAAGTGGTCTCATTCCAAATGCATTCGATGGGATTCCAAGTGAGAAGTAGTCTCATGGATAATATCAAATTAAATCCGTATAATCACGGATTGTTACAAATCTTCAAACATATATTATTTACAAATATGCCTCGCTCAAAGAGTAGTTTCTGAACAAAGGTGAGACAAGACTCTAAAAGTTATGGGGTACCAATCTTTCAATAGATAGATATAGTCTCAGTGAAAACATTTGAAAAGGAGTTGGAGTAAGCCTTCCTGGCCGGCTGATGGAATTGGAGTTTCAGAAGATTCTCAAAACCAAACTATAGAAGGTGTAGATACAAGAAGCACAATGCATCCAAGACTGTCTAGTTGGGTTCACAGGAGTGGTAGTGGGGAAATAACCCTTGAAATTGTTGCATTAATTGCTGGCGTTCGTGATGAAGAGTATAGACACGTTGGAGACAAAGTTTACAGTTGCAAAATTGTATGTCATTGGGCTAAAAATTGAAGCTTCATGAATTATCAAATCAAATTGTTTGTGAACATAAGATAAAAATGCCAAAATATGGGAATCCCACGCTGCAGACATTCAATGGCTTTTCAAAGTTTTTAGCATTAAAATTTTTAGAAAACTTCGAATTGACATGAAACAATAGTCTCATTCTCTATATGGAATACATGAAGGAGAGTTCGGATGTTTGAATTGCAAAGAAGTTGGACGGTTATTTACATCTGCGTTATGTATACCTCTGCACAATGTAAAAAAAATTGAAGCATTCCCAAATGAATTTGATATAAGTGATGTGGCTCTTTGTCAATTGAACTGGAAATACACGGAGATATACTCAGTTCATATGAAAACTCAGGGGGAAATATCTTGAAAATAGGGTGTTTCAGCATGTAAATAGGTAGATTTTTGCATGCAGATTTGGGATGAGGGTAGTGGAGGTTTGCAAGGAGTTTGAGTAGGTATGATCTAAACCAGAAAATCGTGTTCATTCTCATACAATTGGGATAGACAAATTGGTTGTTAGTTGTACTCATACGGTGGACAAGGCACAATTTATTAGCATCTTCTAGAGTTTCCCTACATTCTTTTAGAGGATGCGATCCCACAATAGGAGCCAACTCTTGTAGTAAAATTTGGCCTTTCAAATTTCATTATCCCATTTTTTTTCTTGTCATTTTTGTCTTATCTGTTTGTCCATAATGTTTCACATAACCCCATAGCTTAATGGATAAGGCAACATCTTTGATCGGTTCATTGGGAGTTAATTATAGATTTATTGTTGTGAGCTTCACAAGGAACTAATTGGTTTAATTATGTTATTAATTATTTTTTAATTGATTAATATTAATGAAAGTCATTAATGACTATGTATTTGTTAGTTATTTAGTATATTAATTATTTTTTAATTAATATTGTGTGAATATAAATTGAAAACTCTATTTGAATATTGTAAATTTTTCTAAATAAAAAAATAAAATTAAAAATGAGAAAATAAAAGGCTTTTCATATTCCAAAGGAAAATATTGTACAAAAGAGAAAAATCCAGATTTTGTACAGTTTCTTCTTTTCCTTAAGCTCTTGGAGAGAGCTCGTTGCAACTTTGTGTGGAACCATGTTATTTCCAGTTTGGAGCAATGAAATGCAAGTGAGTAAGATTCTTTTGGGGTGTTTGTATATTTTAATTCTCTTTATTTATGAATTTTAATTTCCTATTTGTGAGTAAAGACTCCATTAAAAATTTACATTTATTTAATTATATGCAACAATGATATTTCCTAAATTTTGTGTTGAACGCTCCATGTCTGAGCTTCCTTGATATCCATGAGTTTCTACATGTTTGATCTCAATAATATCTTGTACAAAGTATGTGTAATCGAGATTGTGAAGAGAGTTTGTGCTTATAAACATGCCTCATGTTCCCAAAATCCGTGTTGCTTCTATGTTCATTCTTGTGTGAAAGGAAGGAGTTCTATTTCTATTGTTTACTCTTGAGTTATTCTAGTGGTTCTTCACTTTTATCCCGTTATGGGTTTCTCCTTTTTTTTCATTATTATTTTTTGTTTTGTTTCCTTTCATGCTATGGAGTGAAAAGTACACAAAAATCTCCAAATTAATCATATCATATAAGGGAACTATGCCTCTCAAAAGTTTATGAGATTTGTCATTCGTACAATTATTTCTCCATTTGTTGGCAAATTGATGTCACTCACATAAGGTGAGTCACAAACTAAGAAATACCAAAAGTGCTCATGTTTCCACTAATAAGTTGAATAACCAATGGTTATCATTCCACTTAACAGTTATCAAATCTATGGTCATGATAGAGGCATAAACATTGTTCATTCTCTATTGATCATGTTTTTATTCTACATTAAGTAAAATTAAGCGAAACTGTACAATCAAACATGTGGTCATAATGGTGGCATGAACACTATTCATTTCCTTTCAATCATGAATGGATCAAACTTTATCAAAATTATATAAATTATTTTTTTAAATGATTTATAGTAGTTGATTCATTTTTAGTGATTTGTTAAGTCTTAAATATTAATTAACACATCACTCCTTGACCAAACACAGATTTTTCACTTTTCATCATGAATCTACTCTTCAAATAACCACTTGAAATCTTGTCTATTTCCTTAGTAAAGAAGCGAATAAGAGTACAAGTTTTCTCTTCTTCTCCATAATGTGCGGGTCTATTGTTGACCCTCGACATTTCCACTCTTCAATAAAATAACATGCTTCATGAGTAATACCATGCGACCTAGATACAAGTCTAGTTGATCTTTTAATATCCTTTTCATTATAACTATATTTCTTTATTTAAGCATAAATATCTATAATCCTATATATCAACTCTTACAAGAACACTTGGACGTCATTAGAATAAACGACAAGTCTACACTCACAATCTTCAACGTAAATTTGCATTCACTTTTACATTTTATCTAGTATTTATAGTTTCACTAAAATGCTATATTTAAAAAGGGTGTGCAAAGGGGGACAAGAGACAAGGAAGGGGAAAATATAGATACCTATTTTTGGTACAATCCTTCTTTCAAAATGATTTTAGGCACTTTGGATGTATATATCTTAAAATATCAATTAATTACTTAGTGGTGTATTTCTCAATCTTTTGATAATTTTAATGATTTTATCTAGTTGCTTGATACAATTATCTAATGATATTTAGCCTTACTTTCTATATTACAAATATATTTGGCCCTCTCTTTCCTCATGGAGTCTTTTTAGGCCTTGAGTTAGTCCTATCATTTACAATCAGTATCAACTGTTGATATTGACCAAAAATGATAGAATTGACCTAGTACCTTTTTAATTTCTTTTGCGCACATTTCACTTTATGACCATTGTTTGGACATGTTCGATTGTATTTTCATTAGTTTTGAATGCCATTAGGTCCTTATTTTAAATTTATAGACCCCTATATATACAAAGTTATTATATGGTATTTTAGAGAGAAACATATTGCATTATCAAGTGATAGACAAGTTTCCATATTATGCCTAAAAATTTATTATAGTTGAATCTAAAGTTCATAAAGGTCAATTTATATTTGCATGTTTGTATCAATGGTAATATATGAGAAAGAACATCTTGACTTGCATATACAATTACAAACATACACATTAATGAGATAAATACATTCAAGTTTGATTCATCTTCAAAGCATTAGCAATGTAGTGTAGTACTTGATCTATCAATGCAAGGTTCATTTTAAGAGGCCCTACTAGAATACCTATTAAAAATATTTGGAAAATCTATAGAAATTTGATTTGTGTGCATGGTTAGTCCTATAAGGTTGATTGTGAATTATCTACCAATGTTTTTCCCATAAACATCACAATGGCATAGTTGAAGTGAAGGACTAAACTAACTAGCTAAATTGAATGACTTAATCAAATGATTGATTTAAACATCTAAGCCAAAAGCACAAACCAAATGGTTGAGTTGAATGGCCAAACTGAACGTCTGATCTGAATGACCGAATTGAAGGTCTGAGTTGAATGATCGAGATGAGCAGTTGAGTTAAACGATCGAGATGAATGTTTGAGTTGAATGGCTGAGCCAAATGGATTAACCAAATTATTAATTTGAATGGTTGGGCTGAATGACTAAGCTGAATGACTAGGCTGAATGACTCTACCAAGCAATAGAACTGGATGGTCTAGCTGAATAGCACATTGGTAGGTGACTTGCACATAGATCAGTATGAAAAAGCTCTAACATCTGAGTGGTCGAGTACTCTTTTGTTTTGAATTTCCTTCTGGCATGTTTCCCATGCTAACAAGGTTCATAAAACATGTTGGATGGCTTTGTAAACTTTGGAAGATTTTTAATTGCTTGCTTCTTGATGATGTTGAGAATATTATCAAAATTTATGTATCCCATTCTCATGTGCCATAGCCAACTTTCTTTAATCTAACTCAACATCTTTGACCTTTGATGTCTGATAACATATACAAATCATTATATGTTCTCTAAGCATCTATAACTAACACATCTAAATTTTTTCTCCTAATTTCAAAAAGATTTACATAAAACTTTAGTGTATGCCCTTGATTACATATTTGACTCACACTCAAAATATTATGCTTAATACCTTCTACATACAAAATTGTTTTAGTTTTAGTTATACCATTATCCAAACTTAGTGTACCTTTTCTAGCAATTCTGATAGTAGTATTAAATCAAATTTCACTATGCCACCATTGATCTTCTTCAAGATTATAAACTTAATTTTATCTCTTGTCATGTGCCTCGAACATCCACTATCAATGAACCATGGATTTTCTTCATTTCTTGCATGAAAAGTTATTTATACCAACATAGATTTTTTAGGTTGTTTCTTCTACCATGAACCTGTCTGAACTTTATTTTTGATGAATGGATCCTTGAAACTCTGGTCCTTCTTGACTGACTCGAACATGTTTCTATAGTACCAAGCTATGTGTTTGAAGTTATTACACTTGTAACATATTATGGCCTCTTCATTAAAGCTTGATAGAGAAGCAAAAGAGTTGTGGCTTCTACTTGACTCTGTATGACTTTCCTTCTCCTTACTTTTGAAACTGTTAGCCCTTTTTCAACATTCTATTTTCTTATGACCATATCCATTACAATAAAAATAATAATCATAAAAATGGGACCTATTTGTGTAATTTTAACTTGATTACCTTTTGTAGCTCTATTCCCTCCAACCTTATTTGTTTGAGATGTCCTCTATATTCTTAATTTCTTCCCTTTTTATTTCTTCTTTTGTAAGAGCTTCAACATAACTCTTTCATTTTTCCTTGTCTATGAAAGTAGTGGCCTCCCCTTTCTCCTTTTCAAATTTGATATCTATTCTATCTAACATTTATCTTTGACTTTCTAATATCTTATTCAATGTATTAATGCTTTTCTCAAATTTTGAATCATTAATTGCTCTATCATTGATTGATTTATTTGTTTTCTTAAGATCTGCTTTTAAAGAAGCAATTTCAATAACATACCTTTCACATTCCTTACATAATTTTTGCAATTGTGCCATTAGATCTTTTTCATTTTTCTTGGCTTCTTCAAAGTGTGCTTGTAGATCTTCAATTATTTTTTTTGACATTTTTTTATTTTTTTAATTTGGAGCTTTAATCTTCAATTCTTCTTCTCAAGAGCTTTTAACTCTTCTAAGGCACAAATGAGTTCTCCTTCTAAATTCAATATGACTTCATCATGTTCTTCTTCTTGATCATCTATATTTTTGGTTGCAGAGAAATCTTTATATATGGCCATGAATAGAATCTCTTCTTCTTTTGAATCACTGACTCCACTATCTTCAACTAAGCTAGGATCTTTAGAATACAAACTCTTCTTCTCGAATCCCTTCTTGAATTTTTCATTGACATTCTTCTTGTATGTAGACTTTCCTTCTTCATTATCACCATTACCCTTATCTGGGCACTTAGCTGCAAAATGTCCAATATTTCCATAATTAAAACATTTAAAATGTAGTATTATTTAATATTTATATTTGCCCTTTTTTGGCTTGTGAATGAATAGAGCTCCATTGTCATCTTCATCATCTCTAAAACTATCACTTGATTCTTGAATCTTAGCCTTCTCTTTCTTTGATGTCTTGAAAGCAGCTTCTCTCTTTGAGGGTTTCTCTTATTCTATTTGCATCTCATATGCCATAATAATACCATGTAGCTTATCCATCTTTAGCTTGGCTAAGTTCTTCATCTCTTCAATTTCTAAAACTTTTGCATCATATCTCAATGGTAGAGATCTCAAAACTTTTTGAACCACAATTGATTCTTCTAAATTTTCTCCAAGACCTTGAATATTTTTAACTATTTGATCAACTTGTAAAAGATAACTTGATATATTTTCTTCCTCTTCCATCTTCAAATTCTCAAACTATCTTTTAAAATTCTGAAGCTCAGCTTGTTGAACCTTTCCATCACCTTTGTAAATATTCTTAGGTTTGACCCAAGTTTCATGAGCAGATTTACATTGCATAACTTTAACAAATTTTGATTCACACAAATTATATAAATAGCATTTAAAGATTTAGCATTATTTTCACTTGCCATCTTTTCTGTCGGAGTAGTTATAGATCTTCATATTGCTCCACCACTGCTTGCCATATGTCTAATCCAAGGGCCATCAAATAAGTCTTCATTCTTATGCTTCAAAAAACATAATTTATCCCATCAAATAAAGGTGCCTTATTTATACAAAAACCTTCATGTGATCCTACCATTGTGCTTTCTCGATCTACGTTCAAGTTGTAAAATGTTTTCCAAAGGAACCTACTCTAATACCAATTGTTAAGCACAAAATATACTAAGAGGGGGTTGGATCAATATATTATATATATTTTTACTTAATCAAATTCCTTTTCATTAACCACTTAGCCACACATTCAAGATATGCAATAAAACTAAAACAATAATATGCACTACACGAGAGAGAGAGAGAGAGAGAGAGAGAGAGAGAGAGACCAAATTTTTACATGAAAACCCAGTGGAAAAAACCATGAAGAACAATCTCAAGTATATGAATGAGCATCAACTCAGATTATAAATTGTGTAAGCACCATCTTACATGAGCACTAACCCCTTTACCAAGCACCAAGACAACAACTATTTATTAGCACCAACCCACAAGAGCACCAACACCTTACAAAGATTTGTGAGTGCCAACCCACAAGAGCACCAACCCCTCTTGTGTATAAAACACAACTATCTCTCAATGTTGCTCACTCAACAAATGATAGAACTCTACAATATCTCCTACTTTTCTCTCTTAAAAAAAAATACAAACCATGTACTCTCTTGCATATTTCAAATAGCTTCTCAAGCCTTTATTTATAACTTTCCAAATGACCTTTGGCATTCACCCTTTGTGACCCTTCAATCCTCATGGAAAATGGTGCCAAAATTGCATGACCCTTAATATCCTTGCATTTAAAAAGTCATATGGTGACCCTTCATAATCAAATGCGTCATTTCCTTTTTTGTCTTTATCTTGGTGAATTTTTGTATTTCTCAAAGTCTCTTCATAGAAAAATGAACCATACCCTCTTTTTTCTTCACATGGTGACTCTTAGAATTTTGTAAGATGACTCTTCATGAGAAAATGTGTGCCATTCCTCTTTTGTCTTTACCCCGTGACTCTTTGACTTCTCCATGGGAACTTTTTTGAATTATATGCAACTAAAAATATATTCTTTAATATTAAATAAATATTAACACACATTAGATAAGATATGGATATTAAAAACATCATTAAATATAATGGGGCCTTTATCACCAATGCTAGACCTTTGACATAATGACAATATTTTCAACAAAATATCTTCTTTTTTATATTTAGATTGTTTCTTGAGTAAATCATGATTTGAGATGCGTTTGAGGCCATTAGAAAATCAAATTCATATTTGGTAGAGTTTTGTGTTGAAGATAGTATTGTGATAGTCAATAATAATGAGGATTCATCAAAGTTAAAAGTATGCATGATTGATTGTGATCATGAATTATAGAATAGGTTAATGGATTATTTAATATTATGAGGATGTTTAAATAGATAAGGACTCATGAAATCAGTTTTATTCATATGAAAATTGGTATAAATAAGAGGTAAGGTCTATACAAATCTATGAAAAGGTTATTTTTTATTTGATCACTTTATTCTGAAAAAAATTAGTTTTAGGGACACTAAACAATTGAATAACTTTTTAAATATAGTCTATCTACTATGTAGGAGTAGATAGCTTACAATACCCTATAAGGAGGTACTATATATGCCCGATATAGTACATAGTAAGACATATATAGTAGTCTATATAGAGCATATAGGAGTATATATGAAGCATATACTCCTATATATATATATATATATATATATATATATATATATATATATATATATATATATATATACATATATATATATATATATACATATATATATATATATATATATACATATATATATATATATATATACATATATATATATATATATCACAAAAGTGATTTAGTATTGACATAGTTATTATAGTTTTTAAACAATTGAAAATGTATAATAATTTTTTCATGTTATGATAAACATATGAAAACTACTTACAAACAATTACATAAACTAAAACATGAGTACATTGAAGGCACATAATAAACTACAAATAGTCCAAATCAAATGCATAATAAGAACATCAAACACATTATAGACATATTACGTACTATGAAGGCATGATAAATACATTACATATGTAATAAAAAAATATATCTATAAAATATATGTATCAAAGACATAAAGAATCATATTAACCTACAATGTTCCCCCTAACACAATCATAATATATTAATCTTTTACATTCAACACTTAGTAAAAAATAAGGAAATAAATTTTAGAAAACATATAATAATTATTTCATATTTTTATAAACATGTGAAATTGAAATTTAGAAACTCTATTTCTAAAAGTCTGGTAGTTGAAAGAATCTTCCACAAACCTGATCATCAATAGTGACATTTACATCTATCGTGTTAGTGTCATATTCAATGTTATTATTTACATCCTCTTTATATGTCATTGTATTACTGATGCCTCTTCTTTTAGTTAGATAACTCCATTTTGCCATAACTCTTTCATATGAAAACATATCCACTACATAATGTGAAACATATAATCTCAAACAGATTTATAAATTTATATCCAATCTGTTTCAATGTTTTAACTTTATGAATGATAATGCACTGAATACTCATTCATCTTCCACTAAGCCTAGAATTATTGTTTGATAGAGCTCATATAATCAGAAATATTCACTTAGACTTTTCTATAGTATACTATTAGGATAAAGTTTTTTCTATAGTCTGGTAATTGCCCCATTCTCTGTTGGTTCACATAGAAGATGATATTGTTCAAACATTGTAATGCCAAAATGGGTTGACTAGGATGTTAGTTAATCCCTTTCAAAAATATCTTTAATTTCCACTCCATTCACCTCTATAGATCTACAATAATGCATTACAAGACATCGCATGTCTTTTTGAAATAAACTACTAACCATTTTTGGATTGTTATTACAATTCTAAAAAATGGGATTGACAACTACCATCGCCTCCAATAAATCATGCTTTTGAAAATGATCTCTGATCTCCATAGATAAGTTTTGTTAAACTCTACTTAGTTTCATCCAAGTTTCAAATAGAATAGTGTCATACATAATACGTGTTATGGATAGTTATTTGGATTCAGGCCCCACAATTTCAAGTCTTTTATAGAAAGTGTGCATTAGAATATCCTTTTTATTAACAATAACATAAACATGATCATTGATATTTAACTTCAAATAATTTTTAAAGTTATGTAAATTGATCAAACATTGCTAACTACTAAAAGCAAAGCCTTGAAACATTTCATTCGAAGTGTATAGTATGTCTAAAGATTGACATACTCATTTTCTCAACTGTCCACAATATAAATGGACCTCTCCTGATCATGTTTTATTAAATAATTTATTTCCTTCATCATTGGAAGAATTCCACATAAATTTAGTAGTGTTTCCAAATCTATTAAATGGTACAACAAATCTTTTGCCTTGTCAATTTCTCTATGATATTTATATATAAAACCTACTAATGATGGATATTCTTTAAAAATTTGCTAAGTTCGTTCATACATAGAAATTCACCTTGTGTCAATATCTTACAACAGTTTCTTATCCTCAATCACTCTTATTTTAAATTTTTGGAACTCTAAAATTATTTTTGGACTGCTTGACATATAAACATGTAGGCCATGAATGAGTTCCTCCACTTTGGCCACATTAGCAAATTTGCTAACCATTTTGTATGCAAGATTCATCCTATGATCCATGTGGTGAATTGAAATTATATATGGGAAAACTATTGTTTGTAGTCAAACAAATAAACCATTTCTATGCCCTTGCATAACTGATACACCATTAACCTCAACACATACCAGCTTCATATCTATTGTATAATCATTCAGTCCAACTTTATCTTTAAAATTTGGTACAACCAATTTGTGAATATTTTTTGCATTGCAATTTTTTACCATTTTATAAACTACTAGTAGATGAGGTTGCCTTGAATAGTTATCAAAATTATACACATGAATGCAAACCCAGACTATGCTGTCAATTGTTGTGACTCATCGATGGACAGTGAGATAAACAGTGATTTCTAAAAACATTCTTTTAAATCTTCAATCTCAACCATTGCTAGACATTTTTCCATTTCCTAAGCATTGTTATCTAATGAATATGATTTTAGAATATCCAAAAATCCATTATGTTGAAATAAAATAGTATAATCTAAAAAATTAGACATAGGTTTGCCTTTTTTTAGAATATGGTATATAGTAGGGAACTGTATGTATTTTGTCTTAAGATAGGACTTCCTGATTTTTCCAAAATTTACTTCAATTGTTCCCCCTTTTTCCACAAGATGTTTTTAAACATTTCTTCTCATTTTCATGCTCCCATGCATATATTATATGCATGCATTCTTATACATTTTCCTACCTGTGTGTTCTTTTTGTCACTCCATCTAGGTACTTCACTATCTCATATACTTTTCCATAATGTTTCTTAATTGTGTCCAATTTTAATTACATTCTATGTTCTTTTCCTAATTTCTAACTACATATTATACATTTGCATTCTTTTAGAGTATCATCATCATTTTCAAGTTCTAAAAGTTATATGAAGGGAAATTTTATTTCCCAGTCCATCTTAAAGGACCTTCCAATTATCCATCTACTTCTCTTCCTTTGCGAATATTTTTGATTGGAAGTTTCAGCTAAACTTTATGTTTGGTGAGATGGTCCAATATCTTCTACCCCTTCAATGTTATTATCATTTTCATCAAAACTCAGAGGAGTATCTTTGAGTGGTGGCATGTCATCATCAAAAAAATATTTAGGGGGTGATATGTTATTCTGTTTGATTCTATCTTGTGAGATAATAGTTGGAATTTTTGCATGTAAAATTATTTTAATATTATTGAATAGTTGAATTCAAATTTATGACAAACTAAAAAAATAATAAATACCTAGATTTTGAGTACATTATGATTATGTAGACTTTTTTTGTTGGCTCTTTAAAATAAGATAATATAGATGATTTACCTAATGATTATCCTCTCCTTTTACCATTCCCACCAGATACCATGATACTCCCATTGATATTAACATCTGATTGAAAGATTTCACCTATGTTTTACCAATTCTCCCACCCAGAATTGCCATTCAATTTTACTATTTGACTATGTCACTTGACTTGTAATTCATCTCTAGCATTTGGATGTACCATTCAACTCTACCATATGGTGCTACCATTTGACACTATCCTTCATATCTATCATTTGGCTATGTCATTTAGTTAGGTCATTCAGCTATGTCATTTAGCTATGTCATTTAGTTGAGTCATTAGTCTTTGTTGCTCGATTGTATCATTCATCAATGTCATTTAGCTCAAGCATTTAGCTCTACCATTTAGTGGTATAGTCTAGCTTGTTGTTTATTACTACCATTTATTTTCTTCATTTACTACTATTGTTCGATTTTGTGCTCCTCTAGTTATGGTTCTACTTATTCCCTTGGTTAGTATAGGTCAGGCCCTCAAGGGATCTACTATATATATATCTAGTGAATTTAAGTGTAATTTTATATATTATTATAAAGAGTTGGTGAGATGACCCTTAAAAAATATATATATTCCCAAAATTTTGATGATCTGATCCCATCTACCAACCCTAAAAAATTACCAAAACCAAAATCCTAAAAATTAAATATTCATGAATTAACAAATTTTTACCATTAAGAAAAACCCTACATTAACATGGATTGACCAATGTTAGTCCAACTCAATCCTTTCAATTGACACCCCAATTGATATCAAATTACTTGTGTAGAACTAGGGTTTTAATATACAAACACACTTACACTATTATGAAAGTGTTAAAAGGTATAAATAGATATTAAAGACACATGCATATTGCCTTATAAGAAAACATTAACTCACTATGTGAAGGGTCAGTACCAACCAATTTAGGTCAATATTGACTATTGATATTGACCTAACCAATCAAAATCAACCAAGTGAAAATAGGGAGAAGCAAACCATGCATAAGGAATTTACATAGTTTAGAGGTTCAACTTTTAGACAGTTAGAACTCTAAACAATGTGATAAACAAGCTAAGAGCCTTCTTACCACTTGTTGTATATTTATTTTTTTATTTAGTCTATAATTTTTTGTATGAAAATTAAAAATAAGACATTATTCTATTAGTTTTCTATCCTTTTTGTTGCATCTTGAATCCTCGCTGACCAAACTATTTAGTTATTCATGGATATTTATAGTTGACACATTTGATATTGGTTATATTTATAACTAAGATTGAGATATATATTATTATGGGATAGTAGGATATTTTACATGATGGTACATATTTGCATTACTATGAGTTAGCTTTAATATATCCATTTACATTATGAACATGTTGATATGTTGTTTCACTTATATTTTATGTTATATGTTTATCATGTTGATATGATCTAACTATCTGCTTGTTGTGAGGTTGACGTAGGAGAACTCATCTCTCAAATCATGATGGAGGGAGAGCATCATCAGAGAGTGTGATGTAGATGGAGATATCTAAGGATAACAGAGAAACTGGCTAAAACCTTACACACATCATAAATATCTAGTACATGTTACATGCATAATGAGTGATTAACATAATATGTTTTGATGCTATTTGCATTAAATAATCATTTTATCCATGATTTGCTAGAAAATATAATGGTTTTATGAAATTTGTCTTACATCACTTGCTTTTATGTCCACTAATGTTTTTATATTTACAAGATGTGTGTGTGTGACCATTAAATATTTTAAAGATGTAATTTTTATAACTAGATTAAATTTAGATTTTATTGATTGAGGAAATTATCATTAAAATAGTCATAGCATGTGGAGATGCTAATTTAATTAGTGGACATAATAATTTTTATAAGTATTATTAAAATGAATAAAAATTTAAGAATTTCTTATCAAGAGAAAAATCATAAAAAAGGATAAGAAAATAAAAAAACAATAAAAAAATAAAGAGAAATTGAATGTGTAAAAAAAAACTAAAAGTAAGAAATACAATAAATAATGAAAAAAAACAAAGAAAAAGAAATAAAATAATGAATAAAATAAAAAGGAAATCATATAGGGAAAAGATAAAAATGTGGGTGCATTTGACAAGAGGGAGGGACAAAAAAGAACAGAGAGAGGAAGGCAAAAGGAAAAACTAGAAGGAGAAGAGGAGTTGGGTAAATTATTCTCTCTTCAGAGTTTGCTACTTTCATTTGAATGTCATAGTGAGATGGATATGGATAAATATCAATGGCTAGTAAATGAGAATCTATGGCACTTAAATGAACATTGTCATGTATTATTAATATATGTGATCATCTAATCCTAGTATGAGTTGGATTTGAAAAGGCTTGAAAATTTAAAAAAGAAAAGATTGCAATGAAATATGTGGGATGATGAAAGAGATAAATGAGCATCAACATCTAAACGTGCTTTAATAGGCTGTCATTGTGGGTATGACAACCATTGGTACAACCATGTATCTCAATGTTCTAAAGATGCTTAGAACATCAATTATTTTTGTGGAAGAAGATTCAGAGATTTTGAAACCTCGATGTTGGTTGTGCTAGAGCCTAGCATGCAATATTTGATTCTTGTATACATATAATAGTTTCAAACTTTTATGACTTACTAACTCTTTATATCTTGTAGGAACCCATCGAGTGTCAATCTCTCTAAGTGCACACCTTAAGGGGTACACCAAGAAAGGGGTGGTCAGACCATTGGCGCTTCAAAATATTATTGTCCCTTTTGCCACTTGTTATCTACACACTTGTCTCCTAAAAAACCATTAACCCTAAGCTTATTCTTCTCTATTTTACCCTTTCCAGTCACTTGATACATTTTATCCTCCCTTTCCTCACCTAAATCCCATTTTTTTAGTCAATTATACTAGGTTAACTAGATCAACCTTGTACAGTTTTAGGATATTTTCATTTAGGAATTAGGTTAGCCTTTGGCTAACCTGGTTTGGGACCTAGTGAATTATTTACCAAAATTGTGCTAGGCCGATTGGGTCAACCCTATTTATTGGGATTTTTGGAGGGGTGTAGGGTAAAGTCCACCTATAAATACTTGTTTATTTCCATCATTTATCAATAAAAAGTGAAAAAAGTAAGAGCTAATGAACATCTGCTTATTGACCATTCTACTTAGGAAATAAATCTTAGGGTTTCATACTTTCTTTGGAGATATGGATTTTGTCTTATGGATAAGTCTTTTGGATGCATCGATAGTTTGTGTAGCCTAGAGTTAATTTGTCTTTGTCATCCTTAATACCACAATAATTTCTTACAAAGCACCTTGGTGAAGGGAAATATTGAGGCTCAGTGAGGTCTTCTTAAAAGGTAATTATTTATAAGTTTATTTATCCTTTATAAGAGTAGATAGATATGCATTTGTGCTTCTCTTCCATGTATTAATATTATGTATTCATTGATATGAGTATATGTCTTCTATGCATGTTTAGTTTTATTGTTTCTAACCCTTAATTTTTTCCACAAGCTTTGGTGAGTACTATATTAGATTTACATTTATTAATATTATATTAGGTAAAATATCAAAACCTAGGACCCCATTAGGTTTATTGCATGATTATGTTAGACTGGAGGCTTTGAAACCCTCCTCGACATAGTGTATTGTGATAAATGATCCCTTAATCAGATCTAAAAGATCCCCATATTGATCATGATCCCACTTAACAAATGTGTTCCCAATCAGAAGTGTAAGTATTCTCTATCTTCTCTAAGCCTGGATTGATTTATAGACATGATGCATTTCTAATTACATACATTCTGGTCAACCTGAAATGAATCTAACCCTTGTAGGATTTATTTCACTTAATTTTTTATTTTATAATTTTTATTATCATATATTCACAATACTAAGTTGACTATTTTGACATAGTTATAACTTCTATGTGTAGGTTTAACACATAATTGCATCCATATGACTATTATTTCTTTGTAGGTTCTTTTCCAAGTACGAGATACTAGATCGACTCAATTATTTTTTAGACTTTCAAACATCCAGTCTAGACTACTAAAATGACACAGTAGACCCTATACATTTCAGGCACTCAGCAATAAGCTTTTGCAAACCTGGATCAACCTTTCATATCCTTATTTCTCTTTCCTTACAATCTTTCTTTCACAGTTTGAAGTCTTTAAAATTGTCTCTATACAGTCAACTAGGTCAACCTTATTGACCTAGTTATGTATTATGTGTTGTCTAGATAACTAGGTCAACTCTATTGACGAGGTCTACTTCTATAGTATAAATGTGACACTATCAACCCTATTATGTATTATGTGCATACACTATCAATTGCATTGACATTGTACAATGCTTCAAAGTTGAAATTAACCTTTATATGCTAGTAATTAGCTCACACTTTTATTTCTTATTGTTTGCATTCTTAGAATAGATCACATAGTTTAATTAGGTGGTTTTTAATACACTATATAACTTCACTATTTTCTATTTTATGCACACGACCAAATCATAAAATCTTAACAAGCATTTTAACAATTGTCTATCCAAAGCCAACCTACTTGAATTTCATCACCAAAAGGGAAGCCAACTTGGTTTTCTAGCCAAGTATAAACACATGGTTAATGGTATATTATGGATAAGCACCTGACACCCTTATCATTACAATGTATGAAATGAGAGGATAGGCCCTAATACCAAGCCTATACTATTTCCAATATAGATTCCTTTCAACCTAAACGTCCTAAAACCATCCTTAGATTGCTTTCTAGTTTCTTGTTTATAGTCAAATTCCTGTCATATTTAAAACTATATTCAAATTATCTAAAAACACTTAGGTTGACCACTTAGTTAGCTTTTAGTTTCCAAGTTGATTTCTTAATCTTTGCTCAATTGTGTGTTGTATTGTAAAAACTTGCATTAGCCAATGTTGGTGCAAGGTTTTATGCTATGTGCCTCAACTGGATCAACCTCATTGATATAATTGATTATGTGTTTCTCTTTATTTATTGATTTTCTAAGTAATTTTTAAAAAAATCTTGTTTCAGTGCACACTCATTTCAATCGACACAGTCTGTTATAGACTATCTATTTTTTCTTGTTTGTTATGATTGGTCGACCCAGTCAACCCTGTACACTTTTTTAGTCCCTATATGTTATGCTTGGTTGATCTTATCGACCCTATACACTTTTTTAACCTTTGTCTATTATGCTAGGTTAACTTAGTTGACCCTATATAGTTTGTATGCCCTATTCCCTATGCTAGATCAACCCAATCAACTCTATACAGTTTCTAACACCTCTTATTTCCTTGATTTTTCATCTCTTTTATTTCTCCTTCATCATGAACTTTATATTTGAATATAATACTAAGTTGAATTCAACATACATGATGAGTTTTACCAACCCTCATAGGGTCTCCCATATGTAGAGTGGGGATCCTCTCCTAGATGAGAGTATTGTTCGCATAGCCACTCACATGATGAACTATGGGACCCCTCCACATTCATATTCATAACATAATAGTCTCTTCTCCCTAGAATATCAACCTAAATTAGAGTATACCCTTAAAATGCTTTTCTTTATCTCTGAATCTACTCAACATCGATGAAAAGATCCCTCTACCATTTACCACCTCATGATTAGTGGTCAAGTTGAAGAACCTCATTCACCTATTCCCATATTTTTAAATGTATTTGGGGGTACTAATTTCTTTGATTCTCAGCCTCTTCCTTCAATTATGACTCCTTCTCATACCATGACCTCTTTTTATTTAAATTCTTTTACTTCCATGCCTAGCATTTCCACTAATATGGTAGGTTCCACATCTAGTGGGCCTCTAATAAGATCAACTATCATTAATACTTCTACTAGTGCATTTTTTTCTACCCAAGGTAATCATGCTTCTAGTGCTTCCTCTTCTTATACCTTCACTAGTCCATCTTTTGCCTCACATTCTCATAGTTCCTTTCAAGCTCCTATCAACACCAATAGTATTACCCAAGATTCTAATACCAGCTCTAATACTTTAAATAATACTAATAATGCCTATCAAACCCACCAAATTTAGTTACAGACACTCAATCAAATGAATACTTTTCAAGCTCATAATACAAATCAAATGATGAGAATGCAAAATCACCTTCTCCATCTACAAACTCATTCTTAACCAATGTCTTAGGGCATACATAATAGAAATATTCCCCATCCTCTTCTTCGATATTCTCAAGTAAATATCATCCCTAAACCTCCTTTGGTAAACAAAACCATTAAGCATCTTCAAAATGAATCTCTTACCACTTAAATTGCTAATATTGACATAGGAGGTATCACCCCTACCATTTCTTATAATGGAACAATTGATACTACCCTTCATCTTAAAACATTTGGAAATATTTATAAGGATTGGATAAAATTCA
The DNA here is from genome assembly GCA_037957365.1 of Torreya grandis. NCBI lineage: Eukaryota > Viridiplantae > Streptophyta > Pinopsida > Cupressales > Taxaceae > Torreya > Torreya grandis. The sequence goes on along the minus strand of JARHVA010002559.1, from coordinate 2,188,359 downwards.
ATACCTTTACCTTTACGAATCTCTTATCCAAAACCCTCACAGGTGATGCCTTCGATTGGTACAACCAACTTAAAACCCATTCCATTGCTAGTTTGGAAGATTTAGAGAATGTTTTAGTTCAAGAATTTCAAATTAGTGATCTTCCCAAAAATACTTTGGACCACTTCATAAATTTTAAAAACTTGAAAATGAAACTACCCAAGCTTTTTTTGAAGGGTGTAAAAATTTGTCAAATAAGTGTGAACATAACATGGTTGATGATAACCTTTTCCATCTCTTCACTAATGTTCCTTTTCCCAAGTTACAATATCGGGTCCACACTCTATCTCCACATACTTTGGAGGAGGATATTGATGAAGATAACTATCAATATTTACTTATGAATCAATTTGATCCACCGAAACTATATAAGTCCTCATCTCTTACTAAAGAACAAAAATCATAATTCTACCAATGATGGTTTCACAGATTCTTATGACACCATTTATACTATCCAAGCTATCATTCATAACTAATCCATGGAACCAACTCCCCCTATCAAAAATATACAAATCCTCATTTATCATCACTTAATAACATTAATGTTCACAAAACTTTATCCTTAGCTAAATTACTTAAGAGTCTACCTAAGCCTCTGCCATGATAACTTAACCCTATTCATCTTATGAAATCCTGGTATGATCCTAGCAAGTTTTGTTGGTTTCATGCTAGTTGGGGTCATTCTCATGAGACATATAGATAAATTCATAATTTAGCTATGGATTTTCTTCTTGGTCCTAATTTTGGTCATGATTCTATCATTTGAAAACATTAACAATCCTATGAAATTGATTTTAAGACTTATGAATCTCATACTAAATCTCAAGCCTTAAATCAAGTTAATGCTCATTTGGCTATCTATAAAGATCCTCTTCCTAATCACCAACCTAATAAAGATACTCAAGACAAGCCCACCCCTTTCACCAATAATTTAGAAAGCCTTGTTGACCCCAGTTCTAAAAAGAATGTGGTTAACATGACTAATATGCAAAGGGTGGTTTCTTTCATTGATACATAACCTATCTACACTCCTCCATTGTCCTGAACATTCTATGTTATCTAGGATTCTTCTCCAACTCACTTAAATGAATTGGAGAAAGATGACCTTATAAATTTTTATGATCCAATTCCACTTCCTTCCTTGGATAACACTTCCCATTATATTTCTACCATCCCTCCATATTCTAACACTAATGATAATCAAGATTCTATTAACACTTCTTCTATTGATTTTCAAAATCAACCTGAGCCAACTACTTTACCTTCTTACCATAATTTACAACCTTTTTTAAACCTTCTCCTTCTTGTCAACAAAAATTCCAATTCACTTTAGCTCCTCCTTTTGAGGACCTCATTAATCACTATGCACCTATTTCTAATAATCTACTCATGGGTTATGATGAGTGGTATCCCATCATGGAACTCACTAATGTCCCATCCCAAATTCCATTTATTGAGCTTATGAGGAACTCTCTATGTCATAGAAACCATCTTATGTAACCACTATTAGAAATGAACATCCCTCATCCTCCCCTAATAGGATGTGAAGCAACCTTATCTGGATCTGAGTATAGCATATTCAAACAATGTGAAGAGATGTCCATCCATCTTGATGAAATAATGAACAATTCTATTTCCTTAAAACTTCCTATCACTTCTATTATTCTTGATGAGATTCTACTTCATGAAGATGATCATCCTTTATTCAATAGTGTCCAAATAGGTGATATTCAAGTCAAGCATGTTGTAGTCATATAAAATATCAAAATTGGTAGCTTGAGTGTGTCTTATGATACCCAGCCCATAGGTCCCTCTTAAATGCTCTCATGACCCTTCTAGACACCTTTTTTCTTATTTCTAGTCATCCATAGACTTTTGAGACGTGATTTTATCTCATCTAGGTTACATTTCTCATGCTAGTTCCATCCCCTAGGTCCTAAGCCTATAGGATAGGAGCAATTATTGTAAAAAAGTTTACTGGGTTGGTTTTTATGCTTGGTCTGCACTTAGATAATAGGCCAAGTTGGTTCTAGACTTGGGGGAGATAGGCATGAAGGTAATAAGGTATAGCATACAACATTTAATCATGTTAAGGTGATGACATTAGTTTCACAATAACGCACAAGCCTTGTACACTCAACTGAAGTGCAACAACAAAGGGAACAGGCCCACATTGAGATAGTTACAACATGGTGTAACCTAGGGTTCAAAGGGACTTAGTCATTAGATAGAGAGGTTAGGTGGGATTCCAACATTAAATCCTTCAAGGGGAGTTCAATAGGCATAATCCTTCTTATTAGCACAATTCCTAATGTGCAAGTCCATGTTTGACTGGCAGGGCTCTTAGTGGTGCAAGCTAGGAGAAGGACTAACATAGGGTCCTTCGAGTATTTAAACAAGTCAAGGGATGATTTAGGTTTAACCATTCATCCTCAAGGTAGTGCTCTAAGAATGGGTCTTGGAGCCTTGGTGCATTCTATTTCTAACACTTTGTGCATTCATAGGTCAATCGAGGTCGCTAGATGGTACAATGATGCCATTAGTGACCAGGGTTGAGCCTCCAATTCTGAGTATACTATATAATAATTAAAATAAGTCTTAAATGAAGCTAACTCAAAATCATAAAATTATATAAATTATAAAACAAGGATTATACTTCATTCCTTTAATGGTCTTCTTAATTAACTTAATCAATAGAATTTATTACATTTAACATAGCATATTCTCTTCCTAACTCTATTTATGCCAAACGATTGACATGCGAGCTTGGGCTATACATTCAAAGTATTAGAAATAATATGAAAAATGAAAATACTAATGTCAACTCTCTATTTTTCTAGAGATTCACTACGTTTCCTCCCCTCCTTTTTAATTTTTAAATGTGATTCTCCTTTTATAAGCGACAATCATCTCCTATCAAGTTGTGTGGGCACGTGCCAAGTGATGAGCTATCATGAGTCTACCATATCCACTACGTTGTCTAGGTCAGATGTGCACATGTCATACATTAATATATCATCAAGGGGTCACTATCTCACCTATTCCATTCTCTGACATCTATAAGTTTTTAGCCACCACATCTAAGTCTTGGTAGTGGTGTCTTTATGAATTTTGGTGCTTATGCAACTACCTGATAGCTGGCATGGGATCCATGGGGACTCCTCTAGGTAGTTCCAAAATTTAAAAAAGGGGTGAAACCAATATAAGGGTCACTATTTTTTTTTATTTTGATAGGTTGGTGTGGTCCACATAATGGTACAAAAGGGGGCCCAACATTACCCCATACAAAATTGCTAGTCTACCCTAGACTAGTCTTTAAACGCCTTAGGCACGTAAAACTCAAGCATGGATTGTACTAGATTTGTTTTGAAATTTTCAATGCAAATATCCTTGAGATTAAGTACATTCATGCTTTCTAGTTCTCTCTTTAAGGTTTTGAGCCTTTCCTTAGTGTACTTCACCTTACCATCCAAAATTTCTCCCTATTCACTAGCCTTATTTTAGAAGGCACAGAAGACCACCTCCAAGTCTTGCTCTTTTATTTTCAACTAGGTGCTAAGGGAGTTTACCTTAGCCATTATCTACATGTGCTCATCCCTTATCATCATGAAATAATGCTAGAGCAAGACATTTTTCTCCTCTTTTGCCTTCTTGAAGCATGTGTCAATGACTAATACTTGGTTAGAAAAGCTATCAAAGATATTATATACCTCTTCCATGCCTTTTTTGAGTCTATTGAAGAGGTACTCCACTACGCCCAACTTTTTATTCAACTCTACCCTTAAGGCCTCGCTAGGGTCTTGTTCTTCTTCAAGCACTAGTCTTATTTTAGGAAGCATTTACTCTATGAGTGCACATTGTTGATCTACCTCCTTCATCTTAAAGGTGTCCATGCCATCTAAGAGGGATGGCTCAGCCTCTTCTATATGCTCTACCAGTTGTTGGAGTTTTAGTTTTGTGGCCTTGAGATATTTCTCAGCTATTTTTGTTGCCTTCTTCTAGCTATATGCATGAGCCTCATTCATGATGATCTTGTGCATGATGAAAGAGGCCATCTTGATAAGCATGTTATCTGAGCCCATGGGTTTCAATTCATGAGGGTTGAGGAGTTGGTAATCATGGCCTCTTTGGGCTTCTTGGCACCCTAGATTACTTTGGTTAGAACTCAAACTCAAGCTCATCCATATAATAGTCTAACACCTAAGATACTTGGTAGCACATTAGAGTCATGGCAGTCTTTAGAGGCATGCACTTCATCAAGTATAAGTCCTAATATTATTTTATGTCTTACTATGCCCTTTCCCTATTTCCTGCTTCATACCCCTCACCCTCACCCAAATCTTCTTCCTCACTGGCACTAGTGTTCAAACTAGTGCCTTCTTCTTTATCTTTTTTTCCCCTTCAGAGCTCAGCTTTCTATCATGTCCTTCTTGTGGGGGTTATTCTATGGATTTTCCCCTTCATCCATATCTGCTTGTTGTAGTTATATGGTGTGAACTTGCATTATTCCATATTCATATACTTCTTTCCCTATCGTAGCTTTGGTCTCCTCAATTTGTTCCTTCAAGGTGCCAGTATCACCTTCCTTATTTTTAGGTACCCCTTCATAACTAGGGAATGCCTATTATGTAGCCTTATCTATGGTATTGGTGGGATCACCTAGCATCTTCTCTAGCATTCTCTCTTTACTTGGTCCTACACTTGTGATGACCTTCTTCTCCTCTCTTTATTTGAACATGCATGCCCTTTCTTCATGGGTCACTTCTTCCTCTTTCTCCTTCTTGGTTGTTTTTACTTTAGCCTTCCTCTTAATAGCTTTTATGGTGCATTTATTTTCTCTCTCTTATCACTTTAGCCTCTAACTAGTCAATCTCAACTTGGGACAGCCCTTGGCTTTCATCTCTTCACAACTCTAGTGTAATTTTAGTGCCACATCAATATAGCCTTGGTTAAGGCCCATGTATTCCCATAGGTTTTGCAGCTCATTTTTCATTTGTGTGTTGGATTAGGTTACCTCCTTTGGCTCCTTGTCCATTTCTACTTCCTAACTTCCTTTGTCCTTTATTGCCTTTTGATCCTCCTCTTTCCTCTACTCTTTGGCCTCCACCATCTAAATAGCCTCATTTAGCACCCCTACCTTAGCCATTTCTTCCTTCTACGCTTGTAGTTATTTCATCCTCTAGACTTTGACCTCACTAGATCCAAGTCTCCTAAGTCTTTGACTAGGTTTTTATGACTCAATTTGAGGTGGGGGGAAGGGGTCTATTCACTTGAGGAGGAGGACTCATCGTTAGGTACAATGAAAGTACCCTTCCCTTATTCTTCTTCCTCATATTCCTTTGCCTCTTCTTCTTTAGATACGACCTTCTTGGGTGCTATAAAGGGGTCCTTTCCTTTATTTTTCATGATGGGTATATCTTCATCACAAACTTGGTGTGATTTTTTGAAATGCTTGAAGAGGATGCCTCTTTTTATGAAGCTATTTTAGCCTTCAAACATTCCTATATTTCCTCCAAAATTTCCCCCATGTTCTTCAAAGGAAAATTTTTATTCTCAGTGGGAGCAGGGATTCTTTCTTCCCTAATGAGGACTAGGGGGTCTTCTTTTTGTTCGGTGTTTGTCCCAGTTCTTGACTCCTTTCTTGGCTTCATCTCATAGTAGAGTCTATGGAGGAAGACCATAATGGTGACCTTCTAGATTGGATCGATGTCCAAATGATCTTAGGTATCATTTTTGTCTTCAATTGCACCTCCATCTGCATGAGGGAATTTATGTCACATTCTTTGGCTATATGTGTTAAGTGCCTTGACTAAGATGTATGTCCTTTGCATTTTTGGGATTCGGAAAAGTGCATCCTAGAAGTATTATGTTGAGAAGGCAAAGGGAAGCTTCATCCATCCTAACATATTTCCTTCCTTCAACGTCAAATTCACGATGCAGTTATGTTTCATTATGGCAAATATTGTTATCATGAACATGCTTAGGGGCAGCCCTTGGGGTAGATGCCACTCTAGTCTAAAGTCTTAAATATACTACTCACACTAGTACATTATGCAAGTCTTGCACCTTGGGTTGAAGGTAGTGGGGAAAGTGTAGTCCTTATATTTTTGTGTTGGGGACTTGTGGTGTTACCTTTAGATGGGGATCCATCCTCATCTTGATTATAATAGAAGAGATCAAGATTTATGATGGAAGTGAGGATAACATGTGGGTATTCTGGGAACACCCATAGGTTATCCTCACTTCCATTATAGATCCTGATCTCTTCTATTATAATCAAGATGAGGATGGATCCCCATCTAAAGGTCATTTTGTTATTGTGGTATTCAAACATGTTCCTAATCAATTTCTTAGTGATGAATTATGTGATGTTGAACTAGACACCCTACACTATATGATAGGCTAGGTAGAGATATGCCTTGGACACATCCATCCATTATTCACTAAGACATATCTTTGAGCTTATGAGGCACACTACCACCCTCATGCCATGTTCTTCACACTTATTGATTGGGAATGTATACCCCCCTTGAAGTAGTTTAGTATCTTGTGACTCACTTTACCTCCTCATTATCATCCATCAGTTGATGGATATCTCTACATGCATTTAGGAACATGATTATTTGACTTATCATCTGCATTTATATCTTCATACATTGGCCTACAAACTTTACACATTCCTTTTGGATGCATGAGAGGAAGAATTGAATAATCTCTTCAAGCTTTCTAAATCATGGTAACTCATAGAGCTAAGTTATGCCTAAGGCTTTTAATTTGTCTCAATTCAAGACATCTAAGAGAGCATCACCTTCATGAGTTTTGTGTCTCATATCCACCATCTAGTCTTCCACCAAGTCTTGAAAATAAATCAACATCTGATGGTTATATTATCTCAACTGGCATATGTATATGAAGGAGCACCATGATTCTCCCACTGATAATTATGGTGGAAAGTACATGTGTTGATATGATGTTTTCATGAGTGCCTCGATATCCACTACTATAATGCTAATCACCTCAATTATTTGTGCCTATGTTTTGGTGGTAGATGCTTCTTAAATCATTTTTACCCACTTGGGTTCTTTCTATGCTTCCATGGAGTTCAACACCTTACACTTCTTCACCATTCTGAATCTACTAGAGTTGAACCTTAGGAGGTACAACTTGCCAAAACCTCTAATGATGGTTGATACTTTTGTAGTCATGGGATTTTTGCCTATGTGCCTAGCTCTAAGCTTCACTGGTAGTTAATGGTGACCTGATGATAGCATTATGTTTTACTTGACTCTCTGTAGCAATCTATCTCATCCCAACCCCTCACACACCAGTTTCATTGTGAGCTCACTCCTCAATGTGCTTCTTTCCACTCTAGGTTCCTGATTTGGTCAAATTTTTAGTTATGGTAAGTTCTTTCTTGATTTGGCTCTCTGGTATCTTGCTTTTCTTGCTCTCAGTCTAGGTTATAGTAACATTTTTAACCTAAGAAAGTTTTTTGTTGATCAATTTATACCCATATCTTATCAACCATCATCATTAATGTATACATAATGGTGTAGTATCTTTGATCTATTAGAGAATACAAAAATATGTGAAATCCTCAAAAATATCTCTCTTGTATGCATTAAATGCATATATTTGGGCTGCTACCACCACCTAACTAAATGCTTTTAAAAACATTTTTAGTGGAGTGACATGTGGTTAAAAAGGTCACTTCTCACTTCTTCTTAGGTGGATACTAGCAATCTTATATGACTTCCTTCTACACGTGTATCCTTAATGTGACCTTTGCCTTTCATGTGGTGACTTAGGTACAACACCTTACATGCACATGATTTAACCTCTTTGGTTTCACCTCTCCTTCTAGTTTCACTTATTTTTTAGCATGATTCTCTATCTTGGTTGATTTCTTATGTATCATCTTGCCTTGGCCTATCATAACCCATACAAATTCCTTGCACTGGCCTTTAAGTAATTTATGTCACTTTTGATTCCCTTACGCACTTTTTAGAGAGTGCATGTTCACTGTCTACCTTACACTCAACTAAATTTAACATCTTTACTTTTTAGTAATGTGCCTAACTATGTTGAACATCTTCTCTTGCCTCAGTGGTTTCTAGTACCAGATCAAATGATGTGCCTTCTTGAAATTTTGGCACACAAGTAGCAACAAAGTGGTTCATTCTTGGGCCTTGAAGTGCCCTATGTTGTTTATCTTGTGCACATGTTGACCATTTAATGGTATTGCCTACCATTTCACCACATGCTATTTATGCCTATAAACTTCACATGCCCATACTTAGATGTCTAACCTCATGTGCTTATCGGTGCAAGTTATCGACTCACTCGATTAGAAGTAAGCTTGAAGTGTTGACCTAAAAGTTTTTATGGCCACCATGCACCACTCACTACCTTTGTACACTATACAATGAGCAAAGAAAGAAAAATAATGGTTTGGATTTCACCAAACTTTATTTTAGTTAGCTCAACTCCAATCGACTACTGACTAATAAGTTAGAGTTTCCATGACATGCACACCAACCTACTACCTATATGGATTCAATCATTTGCTTTTGAAATGCCCAAGGAGTATTTCACTAGATAACATACACAACTTACATGTGTTATTTTCCAAGATATGGTGGATGATGTATGAACCCATTCATCAAATTTATAATTTGCCTAGGTGCTTGAAGTACTTGGAATCATATAGAAACACCAATGCTCCTTTTGTCTGCTCTTTATGCTTGATTTGCTTATGGGGCCATCACTTTTGGCTTGCTTTCTCAACTTGTTGACTCTATTTGGCTTGGGCACGCTTCTCATCCAAGCACTCTAAGTATTCTAATCTTGTACTTAGATATTCTTGATCATCTAAGTGGCCAATGCATGCAATGCATAAGGAGGGCACCATGAACTCCATGGGCATAACTGCTTCAGTGCCAAACACTAGTTGAGATTATGTAGCTTTGTTCAAGTACTTATAGGTCATGTGATATGCCCAAAGTACTATTGAAACTTGATCTTCCTAGTCCTTATGACCAATGTCATATATCTTCATGAGGAACATTCTTAATATTTTGTTAAAAGCTTCAGCTATACCAATGTCCTAAGGATGATATGGGGTGGTCTTGTGGTGTACAACCATATATTATGTCATAAGGATGTACACCATTTCATTGATGAAATGAGTGCCCCTATCACTAGTTAAACTCAATGGGCACCCATACATACTAATGGTGTTCTCCCATATGAATCACGTAGCTATCATATCTATTTAGTCTTTGTTTGGCATGGCTTCGGCCCACTTGGTAAAATAGTCAATGGCCACTAAAATGTATCTAACACCAGTACACCTTGTTGTAGGAGTGATTGGCCCAATAATGTCAATGGACCATTTTTCAAATGGCACCTAGGCAAGGATGGTAATGAGAGGCATCTCATTTTGATGGTTAGGATACTTAATGCACTAGCATACATCACATACCTTAGCATACCCCTTAGCATCTTGGAATAGGCTTGGCCACCATAAGCCTGACTATAATATTTTGTGCACTATTACATCTCCAATGCAATGGTCCCCTATTATCCCTTCATGTGATTCTTAGAGGATGGAGTCCTTTTCATGTTCCAAAACACATTGGTTTAGGACTTCATCCCTACATAGTTTATAGATCTCCCATTTGATGAGATAGAAGGGGATGATGTGGATAGTGATTTATTTCTTTTCCTTACTTGACTAGGTCTAGAATGCAAACTTAGATCTTAAGAAAGTGGAAATCTCTACTAGGTTTTTAGGAATGCATTGAAATTTGTATAGTTATGCATCTGGAATGTCATCCTTAATGGGAACCGCTACATCACAAAATTTTATGTGGGATAAATGGTCTGGCCCCAAGTTCTGCTTCCCAAGTTTCATGACTATAGAGAACTTGAATTCCTAGAAGAGAACAATCCATCTACATATGCACCCATGTAAAATAGGATTATTCATGAGGTATTTGAGCACCTCATGATCTATGAATAAGATGAATGGGGTTGCTAGTAGGTATTGCCTAAATTTATACAAGGCATAAACCATTTATAGTGCCTCATGCTTAGTGGTGGTGTTATTTTGTTGCACTTATGTTAATTTTTTGCTTGTGAAGGAGATGGGGTGGTCCATCTTTCCCTCATATGGTTGAATCTATATGGAACCAATGGCAGAGCCTAAAGCATCAATGTGGATGTGAAAAGGAGTCATCCAATCAAGAAATTATAAAATTAGTGTATTGGCTAGCTTCAACTTTTGTGCATCAAAGGCCTCCTCTTATGACTCACCCCAGTAGAATGGACCATCCTTGTGCAAGAGATCTTCTAAAGGCATCATGATTTTCATATAGCTCTAAATGAACTTATTTTAGTATCCATAATGGCATAGAAAGGTGTGCACATCTTTCTGCATTAAAAGGGTCTAAAACTAGATTATAATGGTTATCTTTATTAGATCAACAAGCAAACCATGTTTACAAATGATGTGCCCAATCAATATCCCAAATGGAGTTGTGAAGATGCACTTTTTCAAGTTTAAGGAGATCTAGAGCTACTTGCATTTCTCAAACATGAGGCAAAGATTGCCATAGTAGTGTTTTATAAGACCATACATAGTCTAGTCATCAAGATACACCTAAAGAAACCTATGGATAAAGTCCTTGAAGGCAATGATCACTACCCTAGAGAATATAGTTGATGCATTCTTGAGTCCAAAGGGCATCACATTATATGTGAAACATCCCCATTCCATCACAAAAGGTTATTTTGGACTTATCCTCCTCCTCGATCTACACCTGATGGTAACCTAAAAACCCACCAATGAAAGTGTAGACCTTATAGCCTGTAACTCCATACAAGACCTCATCAGTGAATGGGGTCGAGAATGGATCATTGATGCAAGTAATGTTCAGCATCCTGTAGTTGATTTAAATTCATATGAGCCCATCTTTCTTGATGTTGATGACCAGTAGGCTCACCCACTTAGATTCTTATACCAATTAGATGATGTCAGCAACCAATATTCCATCAATCTCTATCTTTACCTTGGTGTAGAGATTGGGATTCATCTAATATGGGTGCTTCTTGACTAGTCTGGTACCATCCACCAGATTGATTCTTGTTATTCTAAGTGAAGGGTGGGTGCCCTTTATGTCCTTATTTTTGTATAGGAATAAGTCTTGAAATTATTTTAGGAGGTATATAGTTCATGCCATCTTTAATTTATACTAGTAAGCACTTATAGTGGAGATATTTAGCTTGCCATCTGCACTGATGTACACTTTAGTGGCTTAGATTGGCATGTAGTAGGGTTCATTTATCTTTTGATGAGAGTCTTAAAATTACCTTGTCCCCTTTTTTGTTTCAATTCAAATATGTGTTAGGTCTTCATCATCTAGGATGTTTTCATCTAATAGGATCACAAGCTTTTGTCTACCCATTAGAGCCTTCCAATTGTGCTCTTTCCAAGTTTCATCATCTTCTTCATTGGAGTCACTATTGAGTGTCATATCTTCAAATAATTTTGGGAGTGCTAGTCCCTTCTCCCCAAACATTTCCTATAGGTTCTCTTCTAAGATTACAATGTCCTCAAACACTACCCTATATATGACTTGTAATGGCTCTAGTAGCTCTAACTTCTATGAAGAAAAGGAGAAACTATGCACAAACCTCTCCTTGAGAAATTCCCAATACCCTATCTCATGGTGCATATCATTTACAATGTACCACACCTTTGCCTATGTATTTAAGATCCTATAAAATGCATGCACCCATTGACCTCTTAGTGCATTTTCACTATAGACAGTCCATATTTCCTCATATTTATGCATATGTGTGATGGGGTTAGAATCATTAACGTAAGTAGGTATATCTAGATCTTCATTACTCTTGTTGAACCTGGTGCATATTGTTGCCTTCACATCCTACCAATTTGGAAAGCTAGGTTTCTATACTTCCCACTAGCGAGTGATAGTGTTTTTCAAGGTATGAACTAGTTCGGCCTTTCAATCTATCTCCTTTGGGATAAAGGTTTCAATGTCTTGGACATAATTTTATATGGGATATTCCCCTTCATATTTAGGAAGCAATACAATCTTCCCTTTATTGAGATAGAAAACCCTTTTCTCCATCTTCTAGGCATAGGAGGCCCATTTCTTTTTGAGGTGCTCAATCTAAACCAACCTTGTTTTGGCTAGTCTTGGCCTAATTGTGCACACTAGGTGGCACCTTTGGCCATTGACCTCATAAAATTATTTGACCCATAACTCACATGATACATTAGTTTTATTAGAGTCTGATTATCCATCCTCCCATTCAAGCCCACCTTGGTCACTAGGGTTCAGATTCTCAACACCCTATACCATGATGTTATAGATGTGACTGATCACATCCTCAAGATCAACACTCTCTGCATATGGTGGCCCTTGATCACTTGAAAGGGGGATCACCACCATTTCCTTTTCATTCTTAAAATTCATATAACACTCTTTGAAGTGCATATCTGCATTATTGGTATAAAACCATGGCCTTCCCAAGAGCACTGGGTAGTTATCCTATTTTGCTAACTTGATGACCTCAAATTCTACATAAAACTTGGTGTCCATGATATCTAAAATGGCAACCTTTAATATCTTGATAGCTTGTTCTTAGGTTTTGTTAGCCATGAAAAACATATGAGGTGAAGGCCTCAAGGGTGGCTTCCCCATCTTTTCCTATACATTTTTGGTCATGATATTGACCTCAACACCCATATCTACCAATACTTCATAGACTGACCATCCATTGATGGTGGCATCTATCAATAATTCTTGGTCATACTCAGTGTTATGAGTATGTCTGACTTCATGCACCTGATCTATATGTGGTAATTGTAACTTCTATCATTTGAAATCTAGCCTCTTTCACTAGTTTTTTTCCTACATGCTTTTGAAGCAAGTCCTTTAGTAGTGGTAGCATCCCTTCAGTCTACAAGAGGTGCAAGATCTTGGTCAACTCATTTACTTTAGATTCTTGGTGATCTTTCTTCCTACATGAAGTAATGGCCTTTGCCTCTAAATCTCTATCCAATTAAAGTTTGCTTTGAAAGTTTTGGATTATGTTCATGGTTTATTTGAATACATCCTTCTACCATGTAGGGTCAGGGTATGGTGTAGCTTTTGAATTTGATCAAGTTACACATTTAATGTGGCTTGATTCATCATACTCCAAGCCTTGATCTTGGTTTGGTGTAGTGGGAGGTTGAGTGGTGAACCCACTCCTTGTCATGGCCTATACCTTAGGTGGTTCCTTACGAGTCTATTGGGGCTTAGGGGCCCACTTTTACTCTCTTAAATCATGCATAACCATCATGGTAGCTCGTCTATGCCAGATCAACCTTGAGTCAACTTTTTGTACAAGTTAGGGCATTCATCGAATATATGTGGCCCTCGATAATACCCGCATATTGGGTGCATGGGGCAATCATGTTGGTAGTGTTCAATCAACACACACTTGTAGCATGATCATGGTGATAATATTCCTCCACCACTTACTCCTCATTACTTGCATGTGCCTCATTGGTTCCCATAACCCATATTGTTTTAGACATAGCCTTCATTACTTTGGCCCACCTGACCACCACCTGATGTTGTCACCTACCTCATGCCTCTTTCCATGTTCTGTCATATCTCATCGATGAATCTACTATCTATTTTTGAATGTGTATATGCATCACATATTTTACATTAAATTGTGGTGTTTACTTAGCTATCACACTGAAATAAAGAGTAGTTTTGAGAGTCATGTGGCCCATAAAAAATTCATAGTTGAGAAGGAAGGCATGAACATTCCTTCATGGGAAGTTTTTCTTGTTATGTCCCTCTATCTCATAGTCAGTGTACCATAATCTATTGTGAGTGTCATGTGCTGAAATAGTAGTTAGCTTCTATAGCTAGGAGGCTATTGATGCAATATGTGCCTCCATGAATGGATTGATCCTAGTATCGATGCTACCTACCACCTTAACTTGGAGTGAAAATTTAAGTGCTTTGTGAGGTTCTAAGAAATTATTCATGGATGGTACACATCTAAAATGTACCAACAAGTTACTGATTTAGTCAACTAATACCTTTAACTAAATTAAGAATAAGACTCCAATATTTCTAAAATAGTTAAATCATTTGGTGAACCCGACTTACTTTGAGTAAATATGAAACCTAGATACCCTTAGGGTTTTTCCTTCATATTTTGTGCAAAAATTCAATTTTAAATTTATGATTTTATATAAATTTTTATTTATTTATTTTAGAATTTAAATTATTACAATAGTTTTCAAAAATTCTAAAACCCCAACCCAAAACCCTAAATTTCCAAAATATATCCTCAAACCCGAAGCCTCCCTCCCTTACAATTTTTAGATAAAATTTTTAGGATTTTTACAAATTGTTTGGAGTGTCAAAAATATTTTTAAAACCTCAATATTAATAGTTATTTTGTGCAAAAATTCAATTTTAATTTTTTTATTTTTATATGCATTTTTGTGCATTTATCTTATTTAAATTTATTTTAGAATTTAAATTATTGCAGTAATTTTCAAAAATTCTAAAACCCCAACCCAAAACCCTAGATTTCCAAACTAGATCATCAAACCCCAAGCCTTCCTTGAAATTTTTAGAAAAATATTTTATATTTTTTACAAATTGTTTAGAGTGTCAAAAATATTTTCAAAATATCTATGTTAGTAGTTATTATTGCGTTTATTTACTTAATAATACTTTTACATATTTTCTTTGGTGAAAGAAATAAAATGGTCAATAAGGCACTTCTTCCCTCTCATCCCATAGATCGATTTCTAATTTTTTCTCGTAATTATGATCATGAATGGAAAAATTTGTAAAATTGCACATTAGCTAAAAATATGGAAAATGATTTCATTTACAATGAAGATAATTAATATTATTGTAATGAGGAATATGATGATACATGTGAAAGTGATAGTGAAGAAAAAGTACATGCATCTTCTTCTCTCAAACCTATCTCTTTTACTCCCTCTTCTAAAGAAAACAATTTTTATAAATGGGGAAGATACTTTTCACCTCATTATCCTATGCACAATACGCTAAATGAACAAATTAGTCATACACTTCGAAGTGAACCTCTTATTGGTGATAATTTTCTTCCATCTGAATCTAATCTCTCTCTCTCTCTCTCTCTCTCTCTCTCTCTCTCTCTCTCTCTCTCTCTCTCTCTCTCTCTCTCTCTACTTCTATGTTCAAAATATAATAATATAAACGTAATAAAATCAAATTGCCAATGCATAGTTCAAATGATCCATCTCATGCTCTCAACTTTACTTTATCAAAAGAATGTCTAAATGATGACTCTTTTACTCTTACTTCTCATATTGCAAATGAAAATAATTCATACACTCCATCCATGGATAACATATATGTACATAATATTCCAATCTCACATGATAATTTATTGCATATTATAAAAGAATTAAATTCTTCTCTTACACCTCTCCCTACTGACAATGGAAGTGATAATTAATATGATAGTGAAAATTCAAATGAATATGAAAATGAGAGTGACTATGAACAATATTTTTACTATGATAATGCATGGAATAATGATGATTATTATGTACATAGTGAATAAAAAAATGCATCTCATGTTTCTAACTCTTCTCTCAAACATAATGCACTACCAAATGTTGTTTCTAATTTTATGCATGATTCTATCTCAGATGATGCACATATTAATGATAACATCACACCCTCTACTCAATTAGAATGTGATTCAATAAAACATAAAGATACCAATGAATCTCCCAAGCCACTCCCTACTATAGTATCACATGTTTCTCACTCTTCACCTAAAGAGAATGGTATCCCACATCCCTCTACTAAGGTCTAAGTTACTATTGCTCTAAAGGTTCAAGTGAGCATACCCCCTATCTATGATCCAATTGCTAAATGTAGCATTCCCATGGCTAAAATTAATTATCAAACTCAATTATTAAATGAACCACTTCAAGATGTTAATATACCATTCTAGGAGATTATTTATTTGATGCATACAGTTGGTGAATTACAACACTAAGTACATCTCCTTACCTTTGAAAAAATGGCTTATAAGTATTGGATAGATGTCAATGATTTATATGGTAACCCTCTTCTGAAGACATTTGTAAAATATTCATTGCCTAAGCATTTCCAAATACCATCATTACCACACATTGATGGAACTGGAGATCCATTCATATACCTTCAAGCCTTTCAGAAGGCTTTTCCATCTCATGTGAGTCCTTTGATTCTATTGAAGTTGTTCTAGAAAACATTAGTGGGGGAAGCATATAATTGGTTCTTTCATCTACTCCTTATTGGCTCCTTGCACATATATAATGACTTATAGGAGGCATTTCTTAGATATTACATAGCAAACACATGCCCTCATGTTACATATGAGAAACTTGACACATTGCATCAAAATATTTTAAAGCTAGTTAATGATTATATCTCACGATTCAAGATGCACATGTTAAGATTGATCTATAAACCTACAAATTTAGAGATTCAACATATCTTTATTAAGGGGCTTTATCAACCTCTCCTTGAGCATCTATTATATCAGATAGAGTCCTCTTTCGAACACCTATGTTATACAATTTTAGCCTTGGAAAAGAAAGTGGGATTGATTGAGGAAGACTCAATTAAATGAATTAATCTAGATTTAATATTAGTACCTTCATCTACATATCCTAAAACACAACATCCACCATGTCCTAAACAAGATAGGAGACCACAACTAGAAAAACAACCAATTAAGAATAGTGAGCCAGTTTCCAAAGCACCACCTACAATATGCACTATAGAGAATATTAGTAGGGCACCACTATAGTTTGATTCAGAGTGAGATATCCCATATGTCATATTATCAACACTACTAGATAGGAGGTTAATCATATTGCCTTATACTCATTGTCAATATCCACATCTCTTTCATAGATAGCCACATCATCCCTTTTGTAACTATCATCATATTCATGGACACAGAGATAATGATTGTTATGGACTCAGGGATTGCATTAATAGATGTGTTGATAATGGCATCAAATTCACATCAGGGTAATGAGATATCATTTATCATGGATCCATAGACCTCATTCCATCACTGAGTCATCTAAGGACATTCCTTTATAGGAATCATTAGTTACTTATCGTGAGAGTAATGTGGTTTATAAGATAGGGCCTCATAGGAGATCTCCTATCCCGCCTACTCAGAAGGTTTGGAGACTAGTACAATGAGAGAAACATACATATAGTAGTTTAGTCCAAGGATTACATAGTTCAATTTCATATACATATCCAACACAGTCACAATCATCATAGCAGAGTATCGCTCTAAAGAGATTTTCACTACAATTGAGTTTTTTGGGTTCTATCTCACATAGCAACCCACTACAATTAATATTAGATGAACCCAAATCATAGAGTACCACTCTAAATATATAATCACTAATATCAAGTTTTTGGGGTCATATCTCATGTATCAACTCGTTACGGTTAAGATTATATGAACCCACATCATAAAGTACCACTCTAGAGAGATAATAACTATAGTCAAGTTTCCTGGATCCTATCTCACATAGTAACCCACTATGGTTAAGATTAAATGAACCCATATCATAAAGTACCACTCTAAATAGATATTTACTATGACCAAGTTTTCTAGGTCTTATCTCATGTAGCGGCCTATTACGGTTAAGATTGGATAAACCCACATCACAGAGTACTTCTCTAGAGAGATAGTCAATATGGTCAAGTTTTTAGGAACCCGTTTCACATAGCAACCTGCTATGATTGAGATTATACAATCCCCCATCACAAGTTATAATTCCATATCGATCTATTGCTTAGTCATATACATCACAACAAAAGCCACATGGTGTTATTTCATGTAGTAATCCACTATGATTATGATTAGATGAGCTTTATTCATAGCACATAGTTTCACTTACACATCTATTGAGATTACATCTTATAAATTCTTCACATACAAATACATTTGGTGCACCATAGATAACATCAGATACAGGGCATGTTCCTACATAGCATGAGTAGTATGCCCACTTGTTTAGTTGGACATCAAGATTTAGATAGTGATATAACAACCATGGGATTGATATGCATAGAGTGATATCTTACATCCCTTTCTACTAGCACTCCTAGTTTCATCTATAGTACTCACACCCAGGGTAGTATCATTGAGGTCTCATGCCTCTACACATAGAGCACATTTTTAGAAAGCTTCTTCAACTACCAGATGGGTCCTTCAGAGCCATATAATTACATCCACTTCTCAGAGTTATATGGGGACCCCACAGTTAGTTTCCAATACAAATATTTTAGAGTGTTCATAACATACATAGATTTTAAATCCATGGTCCTAGCCCTTCCATCATGCTTCATGATCACACATGATCCCTCTCCTTGATACATGATACCATGATAGGGAGTCTCTCATGACACTCATCGATTAATATCATTTCTTCTCAATATTGCTTATACATAGTTTCTTTTTGATTACTTATACATAGTCTTATCATGATTTATTGTACATAGATTATACCAAAAATCCAAAAACAATACAAAATTTCAAAATCCAAAAATAATACAAAATTTCAAAATACCAAAAATAATAAATAATTTCAAAATACAAAAACATTTAAATATTAAAAAATTCAAAAACATTCCAATTGTATGCATTCTCCATGCTTTACATTTCTAAAACCATGCTAGAGTTATATTTTGTTATTATATGCTATTATTTATTGATTTATCTACATTACCATGCTTCACTTGATCTTCTTTGAGTGTGCATAGTGACTTCCAGATCCTTGATTGCTTCACTCTACCCATTGAGGGGGCATCCTACTTCATACATTTGAGACATATTGGTTGAAAAATTAGTTTTCATAATACTCAAAATATCAATCAGAGGTCAAACTAGGTAAAACAAACCAAAAAAATAGTGATGATTATAAAACCATCATCAGTTTTAGTAAATCATAATAGCACCAGACATGGGCAACAACACCAAATAATGGGGTGTCCTATTTTTGGCACTCATATTTAAATAGCAAAAAACCTAGATTTTTTAAAAATAGGTAGAAAGGTCAACTTAGCTATATTTTTGTTAGATATAGATTAGTCTAAATTCAATAATTTTAGTATAATTTTTCTAAATTCAATAATACTATCCAAACCCTAGCGCTATATGATATTAGGTTTTGTACCCTTATTCCTCCTATTTCCCTTGGCTATGTTAGGGTTGTCATATTTTTATATTTTATTTTAGCAACACTATTTCATTTTATTTATTATATACCATCTCAAAAGGTTATATCTCTTTTTTAAGAATAAGTGTTAGGCTTAGTGGTAATCATATTGAGCATACTTGGTTTCCTTTAGTTCATGATTATACCATGGAAAAATGACCAATTACAACCCCCCTCTTTGATCCTTCAGACCTTGATTATTTGGACTTTAATGATAATACATCCAAAGATGAGCAATAGAATCAAGATCAAAATGATACACAATATGGGAATGGAAATACACTCCCCCACTTAATGAAAATTTTATAGTCAATAAAGATGAGATTTTATAAATTTTTAGAGATAGACTTTGGGAATAACCCCATGATCATGTAAAAATTATGCAAGCCATAATATAAATAAAGATCAAATCTAATAATGGTCAATATTTTACTCTTCTAGATGCCAACATTATTACAACTACTTTGGGGGTAACTCAACTTTTACAACAACCTATTTTAACTCAGAAACCTTCAAAAATGGCAACATCTCCTATGGTTATTTCTTCCTCTCTAGATGTATAATCCCTTATGAATGAAATCCATGATCTATAGGCCAAGGTGTTACATATCGAATAGGGTGGTACTAGGCCATCTCATGCCTTGGATATTCATGTTCTTTTACATACACCTTTAGAAAAGTATATAATGATAACTCCTTTGCCATCTATATTTTTATCACCTAAGCTGACTTTGTATGATGGTAAGGGTGACCTAGAGTACCATCTATAAGATTTCCACATAGCATGTTTATACTATGTGTTCAATGATTTTCTCCTTACTAATTTCTTACCTCATAGTTTAAAGGATTATACACTACAATGGTTTTATGATCTTCCTAATCAGTATATCACAACATTTAATCCATTTGTAGATATGTTTTTAGAACACTTTTCAATCAACATTAGTGATAAGGTTTCCTATGCTCATGTGTCACAACTCAAACAAAAATCCAATGAGACAATATTTGAATGTCTTATGATATAAAACTATATTGGCAAGTATTACTAGCCCCATGGCAGATAGAGAATTCTAAGATATATTCAATCAAAGTTTGTTACTAGAAATACATGAAGTTATCATATTTAATAGCTAAGAAATGGAATGTCAAGCTTATATCATGGGCAAACTAAAGTAAACAAATGGATCAAATTTAACTACTAAGACTTTCAGTAAGCCTCCATACAAGGTAAAGCCCCATGATAACAAGAACGATTTAAAAAATATTTTTAATGCAACTTCAAAGCCATCTCTTCACTTGGTTTTATCAGCTCCTCTAAGGAGACCTCTCATGACTCTTCCTCGATATCTAATATGGTTCTACAATAGATCTTGGAATTCAATGTCATATCTCTCTATCCCATCAAATAGGTTGATACAACTAAGCCTCTTATAAATAACTATGATTCTAATGCATTTTTAAATTATCACAGTGCACTAAGCCATACTACAAACAAATACATTAGCTTGAGACACAAGATATATGATTTGATAGAAGCTAATATCATTGATATTATCACTCCTATAGAGGCATCTAGACCACAACAAATAGAAGCAAAAGAATTGAAAATATTTTCATGTCTATTTCCAAATCATATAACTAATGAGACAACAGGCACTTCTAGGGCTCACTATACTTCTCAGGCACATCCACCACTAGCTTCCTACCATAATCAAACTATGAATACACACCATATAAATAATATCATTGGGTTGTATCATATTATAATGCCAACTAGACCTTTTATCACTTTTTTAGAGTAAGAGATAATTGATGATGACATAGATTTTTATGAACTCTTTGTATGAGCTACATTGATCATCATCCTATTTAGAGTATCATTATTGACAATGGGTCAAGGGTTAGCATGTGTATTATAACACTTTGATAACACTTGGTTTCTTCATAATAGGGCATTTATAGGATAGATATGGTTTTTTTTTACTTCAATGGTCATGTTTAGATCTCTATTAGGTAGATAATACTACCATTATATGTTGGGCATGCACATGTGGCCATCAAATTCATACTAGTACCTAGTGCTAACACATTTGACATGTTATTGGGTAGGACTTGGATACAATAACTTTGAACAACTCCATATATCATACATAGATGTCTCAAATATATACATGTTACCTAGGTGTTTATAGTTGATGGCCTTCCATATGTGTATCCTTTACCTATTCCATAACCAGTTATATAGTAGACACAAGTTTAAATTCAACACATAGAGTCTACTCTCACACATTTGATATTAGTTGTGACACTAATGTAGGTGAGTTCTTCTTATAAAATAGTACCACATATTCATACTCTCCCACAAAGAACTTTATCAGAGGGACTTCTACATCAAATACATGTTATAGATTCTAGAGGGCCTCTCTCTCCACCACCACATAAATCAATTTTATAATATAGATCACTCACATCAATTACAACTTCTACTACCAGATGGGTCCCTAATAACCCTATAGTTCACATGCCAATTCAATTAGCTTCTTAAATTTATATTCCTACTCCATAGGAGATGTCAACTATAGATCACTCAGTGCATATGATTCTTAGATCTCACATACCTCATTACACATCATACATGATCACTATCCTTCTATTTGATATAGGACATGATTGTGAGTCTCTTGCAAGACTCATCAATTAGCATTATCTCTCCTCTTACCTCATGCCTTGTATATAGTTTCATTTTCATGATTAATTGTACATACCTTATATACTTAGAAAACACAAAAATAATATAATATATTCAAAATACAAAAACATTCAAATATTACTCAAAAACATAAAATTTATATTGTTTGCATATCTATGTTTACATTCTTTATACTTTCTAGGCACTACATATGCTAGAGATCTTAGTATAGTCAATTTTATCATACATACATGCTTCACTTATTCTTGTCAAGTGTTCATAGATTATGAAAATACTTAGGTCCATCACATGGATCTAAATTTTCTACTATTTACCCACTGGGTGCACATACATAGCTACACAGATTCATCATTGATATATTCATCTACTAGGGGCATCTTAAACATGGATTCTAGTTTACTAGGTTACATCTTTCTATACTCTATATCACAGAATTTATCATTGATTATATCTTTATATTGATCATTCTACACTACTTAACATTTTTTTACTACTACTAATAATATAGACTCAGCTTATGTACATTTTTACTCTTATATGGATTTTTACCACATGTTATGCATACTTTCATTTATAGCTTTCCTAGTTTAGAATCAAGTGTGTCTCTTTACTTCTACATCAATTCAAGGGTATTTGAATATGCCATTATTCTATGGCTCTAGCCCAATTCCTTTCATTATGTGTATGTTTTGTATATGTGCCCATGTCCTTGTGTGTGCCTTCTTGATTGTGTATGCAAACATTTGAACATGCCCTTATATTTATCTCTAAGATAACCTGCTTGTTGTTTGTGTATGTGGACATTTAAACATGTCCTTTTATATATTACTTTCTCATATTTAGTGACATCTGTCCATGTTCCTTGTATTATGGCCTTTTAACCTACTTTGTGTGCCTTATATGTGTTGTATGTATGCTTTCATGTATGTGTCATGGTCATGATGCTTGTCTCTTGCTTGTAACACTTACACCCAGTTTTTTGATTCCATGAGTGCCTTCTGAATCTCCCCTCCCTCTATGGGTACATTCATGGTTATAGTTCCCCCATCCCCCTAGGTAGTTTAAATAGATTATTCTTAGATTATGCAATTCATACACATACTTAGCATAGATTTATAAAACTCAATCCAAAATACATCTTCATAAATATTAGAATTCACAACATGTGCATGACACATTATTTCCACATAATCAATTTTTCACCAGCTCATCTCAGATGGAATGGCATACTCCATGTGATTCTCTAAATAGATCCAGGGCCATTCTACATAGTTATAATTATATTACATAATTTTATTTACAAATTCATCTACTACACATGGGTGAGAAATTATGGATTCATAGCCTATTTTGAGTTCTTGAGCCACCTACATAGAAGCGTTGGAAAAACCATTAGTCTAATCCATGGTATTCATAGTATATGAACCACTAAGTAGGTGTGGGTAATGATGGAGTCAAAAATGGATTGAGTTATTGAGACACCCACACATGGGGATTGATTAATCTATCATCTTAGTCCAAGCCATTCATTGTTTGATCACTATCTACATGCATACATATAGGATGTCATTAGGTTTTTTCATTGGTTTATGTACCCAATGAGGTGTATTCATTCCTTTCCTCTCTCTTTTATCTTTTTAATGAATTTTGTATTTAATTTTGATATCTCTTACGTAATGACTAATTCTTCCATGTTTCTTTTACAAGTTACATAATAGAGCACACTTCTCACACTCAAACCTAAATTCATGGGCTTTGTCTCATAGTTAAGTCTAGGTACTCTTATTTTTCATTTATCCTAGTCATTTCACTTTTTTACATTTATAAAATAAAGGAGGGGCATATGTAGTCATATAAAATGTCACTTAAGTACAATGAGTGGTACTTGAGACCACCCATCCTTAGTTTATCCCTAGACCTATCTTAGGTCCACTTTAGATATTTACCCAGCTTTTGTGTGGGCCTTTACACATCTTTATACATCTCAAAATTAGTATGAAACCCTCCCCTAAGATTCCAGGAATATAGTTCCTTAGGTTATACCACATGTACACTAGCATTGTACTTTGGGCACTAAAACCCTATGCTAGTGTCCCAATTTTAGTACTAAATTCCTTGCCTAATTTCATCCCCAACAAATATATTTTCAATTCTTAAGACACCTAGGGTTGGCCTAGACCTACTTTAAACTCTGCAAAAGCACTATATCAGTATAAATACATGAATTTTATCCCTTTATCCACTAGATGGAAATAAAATGCAAAATAATCAAACAAGGTTAGAAAACATTATGTATAATGAAGGTTATTAATCCCTACTCTTCCCTACTTATACATAAATTCATCTCAAACCATCATAGTCCAAGAATACATATATTTACAATCTCAAGCCTCACTCAAATCACTCAAGTTGACATTCATACTATCATGTACTTGCACTTGCACCAAGCACTTAGGTGAGAGATCTACATCAAGCTTGATCCCTCCTCAGAGTATTGGTATGTAGGAAACTCTCAACATAGGTAAGTGTTGAGGATATCCAAACTACCTAGCTAGAATCACACTCATTTGACTTGTGCCATTCAAATAGCCTAACAGCATGGAGGTCTAGGGTTCACTCCTAAATTAGTAAAAAAAAATAGAGCATAGATAGCGAATCAGAGCTCATCCACACAAGTAAAGTCAGGTTACACTTTGTTGGAGGTGCTCAAAAAATATTAGATAGTTCTTGCACAAATGATGGTAAGACTAAAATTAAGACAGTAGTGCCCCAAAACTATTGTCCAAGGTAAGACACTACTATCTATGAGGGTTTCTGATGTATGAACCCTATTTATGACAATCATATCTACTTCCACACCATTTTTAAACCTTTATATCATTCATCTAAGTTAATTTCCAACTAAGTACTTATTTGTGTCATTAATTATTATTTTTATAAATATCAGATTAGGTCAATTCTTGCACAAATCAGTGGTTATATTTATTGCATATTTATACCCTAATAAATTGTACTCAAACCCTTTAAAAACTTAGGATTTACACTCTATTAAATCTTAAAATTTAATCATGGGGAATAGGTTTATGGTAATAGTTGAGCTACCCTAAAAAAACCTTGTGTAATTTAAGTGCTAATTACATAGCCAAAATGGTCCTCAAGTTGATGTGGTTTTCCCTTGTAGGGTGATTCATGATCTGTGATTGTGAAACTATATACAAGTAACTATAACTTATTGATTGAGATGTTTGACAATAGATTACCTTGACCTAAAATAAAATATATTCAAATTTAGCCTATGACCATTAGAATTAAATAAAACTAGAATTAGAATAAATAGTTTTCTTTTGTTTATTGTGTAGTGCTTTCGAAATCATCTTGTTAGGTCCTTTCAAGTGAATGCCTTGATGTGATTTTATAAGGAATATTTAGAATAATTTCAATAACTAACTTTACAAAATTTTTGAAGAATCATTTTGAAATGTCTTAATTTGAAAATTTGGCCATTAGAGTACAGGGAACAAGGTCATGCTAGTGGACAAGGATGTAGTGCAACCATTTCTGACCTAGTGTGGTCATGTTCTAAAAAGATAAATATTACTTTAGAAGGTTTTAAATATGCCTATAGGTTGAATATGGATGAATGGGTTCTTAATATGTATGTTTTTATAATATTTTAATTATTTCCAAGATAGTGATGGCTCTCTTATAGACTTTGAGTTAATGAAATGATGAATAGACCAAGTAAAGTAAGGATGTCAAGAATAAACATTTTCAATAACTTAGTGATTAATTTTACATTTCCACATTTTGTAATATAATAACTTCCAAAACTCTCTACTATCTCCAAAATTTTAGAAAATTTCCTAGGTGTTTTTATTTCTATCATTCTTTGTCTCTTTTCATTTCTATTGCTTATTCAATCATCTATTCATACATTTTACCATATATATCAATAGAATACGGTTTATGATTAATGTATTTAATGTATTACCATATGTCCATCATGTTCACCTTAATTTTACTTATTTAATTGTGTATTTTAATCCTTGTGTCACTATTTTATAATGAACCTGGTCATAAAGATCGCCTAACCTAGTGTTTAATTACCTTTTCCCCCACAATATTTAATTTTACATTTCCAAATATGATTTTCAAAATTTTGTTCTTATAATTTGTTTTATATTTGTGTACCAATTCATTATAACATAATTGGAGAACCCCTTCACTCTTTGAATTCCTCAATCCTTGGGGTTTCCTTATTCATCATCCCTATATGATCTAATTTTTATTTTTATACCTATCAGATCTGATTTTTTATATTTAATTTTATTTCCTATTGTTCCATCATTATCCCTAGATTTATTTAAATTTCTCACACTTACATCTTATGTCAACTTGTTTATATCTTATGTTAACTAGGAAGGCTAGATCTACAAAACCTACTAGGCGAAGTTCTAGGTTGAGTGCTACTAACTTTGATTTGATGTAGTTACATTTATTTACTACTCAAGCTTATTTGAAGTCAAAAAAAAAAAAAAAAAAACTTTTGTAATTCATCCCTCTACTCATGTTGATGATCGTGAAAAATCAAATGATGTAAATGCGAATGAAAATATCAATAATATGATCAGTAATTCAAATGATGATGAATATGATTATGAGTAAATTTTTGTTGATGACACTAATTTTAATTTTTTGATCTAAAAATAGTTAATAGACATTATTAATTTATTAATTTAATTTAGCAACATCCCACATTGTTAGAGACTTTGTTTCTTGAGTTAAAATATGTGGAAAAGAATATTTTGCTAAGGAATCCTTAGTTGAAAAAAATATTGTAGATCCTTTGAATGTTCTTAATATTATTACTTGAGGCTCTAATTTTTCATTAAGCTGTGAGGATATTGTTCCTAATGATCTTCCTAATCTTTTCATATTTCCACATATATCTCCTACTCATGTTACTCTAGTTATTTCTACACAACCTACTACATCTTTTGTGCCTGCTACAACTAGTGTACCATCTTAGCCCATTTGTGATATGTTATCTCTTTATTTATTATTATTCAAAATATTAATTAAAGGCTATATTATTACCAATTATAATCATATTATGGCTCAAACACATGATACTAAATAAGGATATAATATATGCAAGCTCAAATTAAGTTATGTAGCCAAAGATCTTGACATCCTATTCATGCAATTCTTTCTCAAGATATATCAAAAAACCCATTGACTTGTGAGGTTCTCACTCACATGTTGCCAAAAAATATTATATTGCTTAAATTTTAAAAATATAATGACATGGGTTATCATTTACATCACATTATACCTTACTTTTCTTTATCTTTTATTTTTATCATGATGATCTATTTATGACCAATCACTTTCTTATAAGTCTCAAGGATAATTCCTTGGATTGGTTAGATGCCTTACATTTAGATTATGTGTCAATTATATCACTCCTCTGTCAACATAAAACAAAAGGTTGCATTCAAATTACTCAACTTCAACAAGGACCTTACGAGATTTTTAATGATTATGTATTTAGATTCAAGACTATGCTTATAAAAAAGTCTCACTAAATACCTAATACTAAGCTAAAAAAATATTTTATCCAAAAAATTTCTCAAATCACTTAAATAAAAAAATTTCTTTAACACTTGGTAATATTTTCATGATCTTTCTCATATAGTTCATAGCTTAAAGGTTATGCTTTTAGAGGATAAAATGTAAAAAATTGGGCCTAATGCCCCTACTTCTACTAATTTCAAATATTAGGGAAGATTAAAATTCAAATCTAAGGCTAATGATGCTCCAAATTTTCAAGATAAAAATGAGGCCAAAAATGTAAAAGTAGTTTCATGGTCACCTAACATGATAGTCCTTCCACATTCTAGAGAACATAAAAAATTTAAAATGTTACATGAGCCAACTTATCTATGTTTCATGAGTTGGATACATCCTAAACATTACCTAAAAAATATAATGTAACCCAATATTGTGACTACCATTGAACTTCAGGGTAGTTAATCAATTAATGTTAAACATTAAGAGATAAGATACAATATCGAATTTATAGTAATGTCATCTAAGTATAAGGTCACTACTAAATTGAATTACTATGTCACAATGTATAATCAACATTAAAAAATATTTATAGTTATGGTTATTATAGTTATTTCATGTACAATATTGACTTCTTGAGTTAAACCACCAAGATTGATTGTACCTATACATCCAATGTCAATGTATGGTCTTGTTAGATAAATTTGGACTACCATAGATTAGGTTCATAGAAAAAATTTCTAGTTAGCTCATTTTAACTTTTTTGATATCCATCTAGTGTCTTCAAATAGCCTCTTAGGGTGGTCTCTATTTTGTGTTTAGCATTATTTAAGGTTTTTTTTGGAAAAGTGAACGTAAAGTTGTTTCTAGGTTGTTTGAGCCATCTATTGACTTTTCATTTCAAAAATCATTATTTTCAATATGAAATTTGGTCTTTGTGATGTTTTAAACATTTTTTTGAATTTATTTTCATGTCTTATAGGTTTCATGATATATCCAAGGTTAATGAGTCATTTTGAACCTTATTTATATGCCACTAACATGTTTAAATTTGTCAAAGACCATTTTAAACCCCAAAAGGTGGAAATAAAATATAAAGGTACTTAAAATTAACTTGTGAGAATTTTTATAACATGAATTTGGTAGGCACATGTTATGATATGTCAGTTTCAAATGAGGAAAAGCAGTTACAAGAGGTTTTCAATGCTAAGAAAAGGATAATAATTCACTTGTATAGATTTGGAAGGTTAATTTGTAGGTGTAAATGATTAAAAATGTGTATCTTCGTATTCCCAAGGTTAAATCCATGCTCAATAAGCTTGTACAGGTCCAAAGAATGTAGAAAACACTTCCTTTCTTCCATCGACCTCTTGGGAAGATCATAATGGCAACTTTCAAATGCTCAATCCATACAAGAGATAAATAGTTGGAAGGAATTATATTAATGGTTGACAGGGATCCTTATGTCTTTAAAATACATGTCCATAGTTCTTAGATTCATGGCTCCTCATATATGAAAAAACTCTACGAAGGTAGGTTGGTCTAGAACCCTACAAAATCCCCACTAACTCAGTTTTTGCCTTGGAATGGAATTTTAATGATTGTTACAAGCATGAATGAAATTAAAAAGGATTTATGATATTTTTATATTTATTACATATTTTTTTATAATCCTAACTTGGCACATGTGAGCTCAAATAGATAAGAAATCCTCATTTTAGAGTAATTTGCAGGCTGAAGATAATGAAGTTTTTGATGTTTCAAATATCCAATAGTTGAGAGTGTGTTGGTGAAGTTTTAAAAAATTATCTACACATAATTTATGATCATAAAAAATTCCTAAATACTTACATGTACCTAAATATTCATAACATGTTGGTGACTAATAGTCTTCACCAAGCATTCATCATGAATCAAGGTGGCAAGCAGAATCTTAATAATATGAAAATAACCATTGCAATAAATGACTAAAAGTTAAGATGTGGTGGTATGGTTTGTATCTTTAAACCCATATATACCTCATATAATAATTAAATATATCCCAAAATTTAAAGGAGATCATATTCTCATGTTCATCAACAAGACTATGTAGCTTGCAGGTGTAGGAGGTCAACATGCTTCAAGTTTGAACCTAAAAGAAACCAATGTCAGAATTGGTTTCATAGAAATTGAAATAGTTTACTAGGCCTAAACTTAATCCTCTGGTATTTATCACCTTAACACCAAATATCCCAAATCAAACACCTAATGACTTCATGTTAGAAGACTATGTAAAAGTATGTTTATGCAAAAATGAACCAAAACAACTCTTACCTTACATATGAGGTATGAAGGTCTAAAGTCTCATGAATAATAGTAGGAGGTGATGTATATAATTTATCTCAAGGCCAATATTATCATATAATGCTACATAATTGTCTCAAAAATATAAAATGTAGACCTGCAGGTTTATAGACATGTAGGTCTATTCTTCAATAGAAATGCAATAAACCCTATATGGAAAGATGAGGTATAGAGATCAAATAGAGTTATGGAAGCCATAGTAAATATTTGTGGAAATTTTTTTAGGGTAAACAATTATTTTAAGATCCCGTTTTAACCTTCAACAATTTTTAGGATAAGAAAGGACACCTAGAGGCCAAATTGAGATATACATGTTTGTGTTCAAATCATGAAGGGAATATGCAATCCTTGTGTTAAAGTTGAGTATTTTATGGTTAAGGTGTGAACATTATTGGATTAATATTGAGAGGATATTTGGAATATTTTAAATTTTAAAAAACCACTAAATGTATGTCCTCTCAAGCTCCAATAGAATGACCCTAATCAACTCTTACATAACTGAGTATAATGGTAAATAAAACTTGCAAGTTTTGGAGTAATTTGATGAGTATAATGGTAACAAAAGCTTGAAAGTTTTGGATTATTTGGAGGTAAGTGTAAAATGGGAAGAGATATGTGTGAATATTGAACTCACTGATAGAAATATAAATAATGACAAAGTTCATGATAAGTGTTGATTACTCAAGAAAATTGAAATGCACACCTACAAACCTAATTATGACATACAAGCCTATTTCAAAGTGTGAGGATAACATGTAACTTTGAATTTATAATTGGTTATATATGTTTAGGAAAGGTATTAAGAATCATATTATGGGTTTTCACAAATAATGGAATCTTTTATGACTAAATCAAACCTTAAACAAGGTCATTAAGACCAAACTGGACTAATGGCTTACAAACCTTTAAATTATGAAAATCAAGTTGACATAAATTTTTAGAGGGTAAATACCTATTTTTAATAATTTAAAAACATAAATTTACTATTACATACCTCTTATATTCTCTTCTAACCATAAAATTCACTTTGAGGAGTTTTGGTCCAAAAAATCTCTTTGTGTCTCACACACAGTCCTTCAGGCTTGAGAGGAAGACTTGAGAGACTCAGAACTCCATGGAGGATGCGCTTGGTGGAAAATGGATATTGGAGGTGTTTGGTGAAGTTTAATACCTTATAACCATGTAATTATTTTGTTGATCAATGTACTACATTTAAGGAATAATCTTTAAGAAGGAGAGGCAATCCAAAACTTTGTTTTGCACTGTGCAAAACTTGAGAGACCTCAATTTTATGCTTGGATATTGAATGATAATTTGAGTTGGAATTGAATATATTATCCATGGAGTGAGACCCTTGTGTGATAAAAACAAGTGGAATTAGTTTATGGATTGAGGCCCTAATTTTAATGAATTATTGTTAAGATGATAATCCACTTTAAACCCTTCTTAAGCCCTGCATAGGACCTGATGAACAATTTTTATTTATTAACTGCTCAAAATACCATTTAATGGAGTAAAAAATAATTTAATTATCTCATTACACTTAATAACACTTGATATAACCATCACTTGGAACATGTGGGAGAAATGTATGGATTTTTGGCCTAAAAGACTGCCTATTAGAGCTAGTTTGTAAGGTTTTGAAGCCTATAAGTTTTCCTAACAATTTGTAGAGTGTTATTAAACCAATATATAGGTATTTTGTAACTTCAAAATTAATTTTAGATTCCTTCACGATGATAGTATAGTCTACAAGTATATAACTAGTCTTAAGAGAGGAGAGATGACCACTCTTGCACTAGGAGGACTACATTACAGGTTCTTAAAAACATGAACAAGGTTGAAACTAAATTATCATTCTCTCCCAAGATGTAAAATACATGTAATTAACCTATAATGGAATTAGATATCTCAAGGAAGCCTGATGAAGAATGCTAAGTGTTAAACACAAGCTTTTAACTCCTCTTTGGCCAAGAATATGCAATTTTAAATAATGTTGATGAGTCATCTAAGGAGTTGAAGAGTATCTTAGACACATTTCCTCTAAAATATCATCATCAAGTATAAAAAAACATGCTAAGGATCTGTATAAAATTGATCTTAGACTCTCCTATTGGACTATATTGACCTGGATGAAGTGACACTTGTCATTGGAGTTACTCATATGCCTCTTTCCTCTCTCTCTCCCCTTCATTTCTCCTATGGATATTGCCTAGTGTGGATTTTTAATGAACTCCACCTAATTATGGTGAATCCTTTCTCATTTTTATGCCTTTGATCAATAAGAATACTATTTTTACCTCCTTCTATGATTTTACTTAGTGTGTATGTATGGATATCTCATATTGTTAAGTGATTTGATTAGTATTTCTTGACATGTTGTATTATTATAACACCTATATGTAGTTTGAAAGCTTATCTTGCAGGTCATGTGAAGTGTTCAAGTAAAGTGTAAGGGTTGAGCATCTTTACCCATTCAATAGTGTTATTTTATACCTCTTGATTATAACTCCTAGCTTAAGCATCTATCATAAAATCCACATTCAAATTTTAATGTAAGAAATTCAGATTGGGAGTAGTCTATGTTTAGATTAGTCTCATGGTCTACATGTACACATGTAGTGGGTTTATAGTGATCAATTAATTTGGTGAATCACCTCCTTAGTTAGGTTTCTTTTAGTTCTCTTCCCCCTTTTCCTTTGCAATAAATAATTTAGTATTATCTTGGGTGAAGCATCATGGGAGCTATCCTAAATCTAGATGTTTAGTCCACTTAGAGGTCACCCACAACCTAAGACTAATCCCATTGTATATATAAAGTGAGAGGGATTTAATACACCATATCAAGGGTGAAAATTTAAGCTATAATAGTTCTAGCATGCTCAACAGGATAAGAAACTTCACCCATTGAAGATTTATTGGTGTTCTCTTCAATGCATCAATGTTTATAGGAATAAACACATTCATCAATGGCAACTTCAATCACAATCAACTAGTTTTAACATACCAAGTATGCTTAAAATTAAGTGATCTTTGCTATTTATATTTACCATGAGGTTTCATGGCTGAATTTGGAGTAGACTTATATTTCACCCAGGTTAGTGAGCTCTACAAACAACATATTGGTCGTTATCAACATCTTAATGAATCATGTCAGCCCTATGTTGATTCATACTAGCCCTAGAATTACCCTGATTGCCCTCCATATGACCCTAAATATCAATGTGG
The DNA here is from genome assembly GCA_037957365.1 of Torreya grandis. Classification (NCBI taxonomy): domain Eukaryota; kingdom Viridiplantae; phylum Streptophyta; class Pinopsida; order Cupressales; family Taxaceae; genus Torreya; species Torreya grandis. The sequence continues at coordinate 2,155,120 of JARHVA010002559.1, read as the reverse complement.
TTTACCTTTATATCAAGATATCTATCCTCCCTCCTTCCCTTATCATCCTTACCAATATTGTTAGCCTTCATATCAATCCTATCAATATTTCCATCAATAGGAGTTAAGGTATAAGGAGGAGTATATAGCTAGGCAAATCCAAGATGAGAAAGAACAATATTATTAGCTACTCATGAACATGTGTAAGAATGAAATGGTGATGAGAAAGATATATGTAAATGTATAATTTATTCAAGTTGACCCTATTTATATCATTCAAAATCTAATGGACTCATTATAGTTTTCAATAAGTGAGTCGGAAGCCTTTGAGAGGGGAAAAATCATGTCCTAAGTAATGAAAGGCTGGAAGGTATTAATTTAAAACAATGTATGGATGATAAATTAGTAAGATGTAAAGATCAAGAATTTAAATTTATTCATCCTCAATAAGCCTCACCAATCCCAAAGTAGTCCTCTTGTTTTCCTAATTTGGACCAACTTGTAATAATCCATAAAAAATGATTTATTCTATGAAGGCCTCACTCATTGTTCCCCATGCTCAACCTTCTCTCCCTCATGATCCTTATCCTATACCCTTCCAAAAAACATAAATTTTATGAGTCTCCAAGCAAAATTTTAAGATTCTCTAATACTTATTTCACCCCTCAAGTTGAAACACACCATTAGGAAGAGGTTACTAAGTCCAAGACCCCAAGTTAGAAACAAGTAGTAGAATCATGGGGAAATAAAGATGAGCCATTCCTAGATCAATAATTTGAAGCTAAAAAGTAACATGTGCCTATTAAAGCATCACCCACGTCTCTTAAATAGCCCAAAAACTTCGCATCATGGAAATATATCAAATAAGGCATCCAAAACAAGAAAGAGGTACCAAGATTCAATTTAATTTATGGATCTATTCAAACCCTACCCCTCCCTTAACCTAAAACTTTCCCATGGAAGTCAATTAAAGAGAGATTTCAAATGAATAACGAAGTCCATGTCGAGAAATCTAAAGATATAGTCATATCAAGGTTTGAGGGATTGATTTGTGAATGGATATAGAAGAAGGATAAGATCATTTTCATGAGATCCCAAAGCATATTTTTGAGATTCAACAACCCATCATTGAAGAAGAACATGTTTTATTGAAGGCTAATGAAGGTCAAGTTGTAATTGTAAGTGATCAAAATTAGAGCTATAAATAAGACTCTTTAAGTGAACATGAAGAATAATTCATCATTGGCACTCCGCTTGGTGAATAAAATAACAAATCAGTCTTTGGTAATTAAATGGAAGGTGATCTTGATCATGTGGAAGTTGATTTTGAAAGAGAAAATGCTCTTGAAGATGAGCAAAGCCCAACTGAGGTGGTTATAATAGTAACATAACGAATTAGTCATCTCATTAAGATCATGGATGATCAAAAACAATATTTCTTACAACCTCTTGATGAATGGGATAAATTAGATGTAATTCAAATGCATTTGGATACTTTATAAGATGCCTTAAGTAGCCTAAAATAGGTAAAAGATTGTTTTGAATTCTCTTCTTTGACTAAAAATGTTGGTCTTCCTTCTTATTTCAAAGAATAGATGGTTAGTTTGATAATGGAAAAATCTTAGGGGAATGTTTGCATAGAGAGTATACATGAAGAGGTTACAACTGGTCTTGAGATAGAGGATCTCCTAATTGAGCAAGATAATGTATTGAGAAAGATTGAAATAGCCTCTAATGAGTATGAAACAATAACCTTTGAAGAACAAAGTGCAGTTTCAACTAAGGTTGTATTTATCCCAAGTAATCATCATGAATTTTAAGATCACATGACAACATATATAAAGGTGATGGAGACACATGATCAAGAGGATAATCATATGCATCATGCCTTCTCAAGCCAACATGAATAGTTCTAAGATGATATGTGGTAGTTGTATTTGGAGATTTGAAATGAGTTTGAGACTCTTTAAGGATATATACTTACTATTGGCCAAATTGAGGATGTTTTAAATGCTACTATAATTTTTTAAGATCAATGTGGAAATCCCCAAAAGGTAATCCAATATCAAAAAAATCATTTCATGGAACCTCTTGAAGCTAAATATAATGTTTCCCCTATGAGTCAAGAGGTGGTCATGTTTGATGTGAGTTCAAACATTAATAAACATAATGAGAAGAGTCTTGGGCTCCAAGATGAATATGTTTTCATTGGAAACATGTTTGATTCTAATAATTCACATGAGAGTATACCAAATGAGTGGGAAATCAAGAATACTAATTCACCAAGAATCATGTCTAAAGGGAAACTTGTTCTAGATCATTACTCATCTCATGGAAGAAAAGTTTGCATAAATTTTCCTTTTGATCTATGAGGAAAATGTTTCATGTTAGTTGTTTTTAGTAGTGTTCCTTTAATTTTTTTTCCTAAGTGATTTTTAACACAAGTGTGTGTGTATGTGTGTGTGTCTTACTTTGGTGTGTTTTTTTCTTGTTTTGTTGTCTTGGTGAGGTAGCTAGTTGTATCTATTTTAAGGCATTTGTAGACAAGTGTCAATGTCAATGCAGATCTAAGTTTAAGTGATAGATGACCTTGTGCCCATGGATAGACTAGGAAATAGGTCTAATGAGCATAACATGCATGCCATCCCAATAGGTTAGCAAAAATCTTAGCCAAATTTTGGATACCATAGATCAAGTTCATTAAGAACTTTCTATTTATCTCATTTTAACTTTGTTGATATACATCCAGGGTCTTCAAATAGCCTTTTAGTGTGGTGTCTCTTTTATGTTTAGCATTGTTTAAGGCTCTTTTAGAAAAGTTAAGGTAAAGTTATTTCTACGTTATTTAATCCTTATATTTCATTTTACTTCCACAAGTCATTATTTTCAATATGAAAGGGGGTCTTTGTGATTTTATTAAAAAAAAATTTAAGTTTATTTTATGTCTTATAGGGTTCATGATATATCTAAGGCTAATGAGTCATTTTGAACCTTTTATATATGCCACTAACATGTGTAAATTTGTTAAAGACCATTTTAAACCCAAAAAGGTTGAAATAATGTAGTAAGGTAATTTAAAATGACTTTTTAGAAGTTTTATAATGTGAATTTGGTATACACATGTCATGATGTGTCAGTTTCAAATGAGGAAAAGCAGTTACAAGAGGTTTTCAATGCCAAAAAGAGGATATTCATTCACTTGTACATATTTGAAGTACTAATTTGTAGGTAGAGATGATTTAAAGTTTTTCTCTTCATCTTCCTAAGGTCAAATCCATGGTCAATAATCTTTCACAGGTCCAAAGAAGGCAGAAAACACTTCTTTTCTTCCTTCGACCTCTTTCAAATGGCTACTTTCAAATGCTTAGTACATATAGGAGAGAGATAATTTGAAGGAATTATAATATGGGTTGATATGGGTCCTTATAAAATTTAAATCCATGGACATATTTATTATACTAATGGCTCTTCCTTTATGAACAAATGCTAAAAAGGTATGGTGGTCTAAAACCCTACAAAAACCCCACTAACTCAATTTTCTCCTTAGAATGGTGTTTTTAAGATGGTTGGACTTGTGAATGTAGTGTAAAATGATTTATGAGATTTTTATATATCTTAAATATGTTTTTAGAATCCTCACTTGGAACGTGTAAGCTCAAAGAGACAATACATCCTCATTTTGGAGTAGCTTGTGGGTTGAAGACAATGGAGTTTTTGATGTTTTAGGATATCAAAAAGTTGAGAGTGTGTTGGTGAAGTTATGAAAACTCAAAAAAACCTCATTTTTACTCCATAATAATTCATTAATACTTAAAATAAGCTAAATTTTCATAACATGTTGGTGACTAACAGTCTTCTCCAAACATTCATCATGAATCAAGGTGGCAGGCAGAATCTTGATAATATGAAGACCACCAATGCATGAAAGGAGTATAAGGTAGGCTATGGTGGTATGTTTGGTCTATTTAAAACAAATTTATACCTCATATAAACATTTATTATATCCAAAAATGGCAAGGATACCATATTCTCATGTTCATCAATAAGACTATGTAGCCTGCAGGTGTAGGAGGTCAACATGCTTGGAGTTTGAACCTCAAAGAAACCAATGGAATAATTGGTTTAACATAAATTTAAATATTTTAATAGTCCTAAAAGTAATCCAATAATATTTTTCACCTCAACACCAACTACCATAAATCAAACACCTAATGACCTCATGTTAGAAGATTGTGTAAAAGTTTGTTTATGCAAGAATGAACCAAAGAGGCAACTCTTGCCTTTCATATAAGGTATGAAGGTCTAATTTATTATTAATAATAGTATAATTTGATGTATATAACTTATTTAAATTCCAATAGTATCATATAATACTTCATAATGATCTCAAAAATATAAAAAGCAGACCTATAGGTCTCTTCTTCAATAGAAATGCAATGAACCCTATATGCCAAGATGAGGTATAGAGATAAAATAGATTTACAGAAGTTATAGGAGATATATTTTTTAATTTTTTTATGTTAAACCATTATTTTTACACCTCATATTAATCTTCATCAAGTTTTAGGATAATAAAATGCACCTATAGGCTAAATTGAGATATACAAGTCTGTGTTCAAATCATGAAGGGAATATGCAGTCCTTGTGTTGAAGTTGAGTATTTTAGTGTAATACAAGGTGTGAAAATTATTGCATGAATATTTATATGATATTTAAATCTTTAAAATTAAGATAAACCAGCATAATTATGTCCTCTCAAACTCCAGCAAAGTGACCCTAATCAACTCCTACAGGCCTGAGTATAATGGTGAAGAAACCTTGTAAGTTTTGGTGTAATTTGATGAGTAGGGAGTCTTGGGAGGTATGTGTAACATGGGAATAGATATTTTTTTAGTATGATCTCATTTATATAAATTTAAATAATAAAAAAATTCATGATGAGGGCTGATTACTTAAGAAACTTTTAATGCAGACCTATAAGCCTAATTGTGACATACAAGCCTATTTTGAAAGTGTGAGGATAATATGTAATTTTAAATTTATAATTTGTTATATGTGATTAGGATAGGAATTAAGAATAATTATATGGGTTTTAATAAAAAATGGAACCTTGGGATGATGAAATTAAACCTCAAACAAGGCCATTAGGGCCAAACTAGCCTAATGGCCTATAAACCCTCAAATTGTGAAAATCTGATGAACCTTTTGAAGGGTAAATATTGATTGGAAATAATTTAAAACCATTAAATTGAATATTTTATACATTTTTGAGGCTCTTATAACCATAAAATTCATTTTGAGGACTTTTGGTCTAAAACTTCCCTTTTTTAGTCTCACACACAATCCTATAGGCCCAAGAGGTAGTCTTGAGAGGCTCAAAACCCCATGGAGGATGTGCATGGTGTAAAATGTTTATTTTATGTATTTATTGAGGTATAATAATTCCAACCCATGTAATTTTTTAATTTATCAAGGTCCTACATGCTATAAACAATGTTTAAGAGGGAGAGGTAGTCCAAAACCTTGTTTTGCACTTTGAAGAACTTTAGAGACCTCAATTTTATGCTTGTATATTATAGGAGAATTTACATGGGACCTGAAGGTAATAACCATAGAATGGTAACCCTATGTTCTATAAAATTGTGGAATTATTTTAGGGATTGATTCCCTCATCTTTATGAATCATCGTTAAGATGATAAGCTACTTTAAACCCTTCTTAAATCCTACATAGGACCCGATGGAGTAATTTGGTTTCCTAACTAATAAAAATTCCATTCAATGGACTATAAATAACTTAAATTACATTTATTAACCTAATAAAACCTGATATAACTATCACTTGGCATGTTTGGGAGAAATGCATAGCTCTTTTTCCTAAAAGACTACCTATTGGATCTAGTTTGTTAGGTTTTGAAGCCTAAAAGTTTTCCTAACCATTTGTAGAATGTTCTTAAGAAAATATAGAGGTATTTTGGAAATTAAAAATTCATTTTAGTGTCCTTAATGATGATATTATAGTCTTCAAGTGTCTAACTTGGCCTAGGAGAAGAAAGATTATCAGTCTTGCACTAGGAAGACTGAATTGTAGGTTCATGACAACATCAACAAGGTTAAAACTCAATTTTCATTCTCTACCATTATGAAAGAGACATGGAATTGTCCTAAAATAGTTTTGGATATCTCAAGGAATATTTATCAATAATTTCAAATGTCAAACACAATCTTATAACTCCCCTTTGTTCAAGAATATGCAATTTCAAATAAAGTTGATGAGTCATCTAGGGAGTTGAAGAGTCTCTTCTACACCTTCCTCCAAAATCTCATCATCAAGAATCCAACACATGCTAAGGATATGGATAAAACTGATATTAGAATCTCCTCTTGGAATATAACTAACTTTGATTAATTGAAACTTGTCATTGGAGTGACTCATATGCCTCTCTTCTCTCTCTCTTTCATTTCTCCTATATATACTACCTAGTGTGGATGTGTAATGGATCCTCCACCTAAGTATGGTGAATCCATAATAATTTATATGCCTTTGATAAATAATACTATGGTTTTTATCCTATTATATGACTATACTTACCATGTATGTATGGATAGTTGATATTGTTAAGTGATTTGCTTAGTCTTCCTTGACATGTTTTCATCCTCTAGCACCTATATGCAGTTTGAAAGCTTCCCTTATAGGTCATGTGAAGTGTTCAAGTTAAGTGTAAGGGTTGATTGTATTTACTTATTTAATAGTGTCATTTTATACCTCATGATTAGTCCTCATAGCCTAATAATATATCACAACCTCCACATTGAAATATTGATGTAAGAGATTCGAATTGGGAGTACTGTATGTTCAGATTAGTCTCATGGTCTACATGTGCACATGAAATTGGTTGGTAGTGATAAATTAGTTTCGTGCATAACCTCTTTAGTTAGGTTAATTTAAGTTCTCTTTCCCCTTTTTTTCAATCAATATTTCAATAGTATTTTGGGTGAATCATCAAGGGAACTAGACCAAATTTAGAGGTTTAGTCCACTTAAATTTCACCCACAAACTATGACTAATTGCATTGTATATCTCAAGTGATATGGCTTTAAAACACCCTCTCAAGGGTGAAAATTTGAGCTATAATAGTTTTGGTATACCCAATGGCACATGAGACTTCAACCATTGAATAGTGATTGGTGTGTTCTTAAATGCATCAACCTTTGGAGGCATGAAAAAAAGCATGAATGGTGACTCCAAGCATAATCAATTAGTTTTAGCATCCCAAGTATGCTTTAAATAAAGTGATCTTTGTTGTTTGTCTTTCTCACAAGGTTTCATGGTTAAATTTGGAGTAGAATTCTATTTCACCTAAGTTTGTGAGCCCTATCAGCAACATATTGGTCCTTATCAATAGCCTAATGAATCATGTCACTCCTATGTTGATCAATACTAACCCTAAAAAGATCCTACCTACCTTATATATTGTTGTCCCCAAAAAATGAGTGACATTTTTGGGACAACCTATGAACTATTTTGGTTCATCAGACCAAAATTTCTCTCTTCCCTTCTCAAAATTTGTTCTGAGCTTTCAAATTCCTCATTTTTTAGATTTTTTCATGAAGGGATTCATTGGTTCAATAGGTTAAAAAAGCTTCTTCAGGAAATTTCAGTCAAAATAACAAGCTTCTAACACTCAGTCATTTCCAGGATTGGTTCAACACCTCGGTTAAATCAAAAGAGTTCAATTGGCAAATGATAAAGGACAAAGGCATTGAACCATTGAGCTTTAAATCACTTTGGTTCAAAATTTCAATGGCTTCAAGGTTCAAAGGTTCAACCAAAGCTTAGAAAGATAAAGGAAGCAGTGTTTGAGCGAGACACATAATAAACCAATGAACCGATTGAACTTTGAACCGAAAGAGTTCAAAGTTCAATGGTTCAACATGGTTCAAAAGTTTAAAGGCGGCCTCAAGCAAAGAGAGAAGTAACATGGATGATTCCAAAGGCAAGTTCAAATGAAAGTGATGGTTCAACCAAGGAGCAATAAAGTGATTGAACCAATAAAGTGATTAAAGCAAGAAAGTGATTTAACCAAGGAGCTGAGAAGGCTGCTCGAACCATTGAAATAGTCAACTAATGACGTTCCCACAAACGTCAAATTTAAAGTAAGGGAATATCCATTGAAATTAAAATAAAGCATGGAACTTGAAGGAAGAACCAAGTGACTGGCTAAAAAGATAGCCTGATAGCTCAAATCATAGTAGGAAGAGACAAATCTAGAAAAGACAAAAGCAGAAAGAGGGAAAAGCCTCAAATGTCTACGTAGAAGTAATTTTAGTAGGTGGAATAGTCCACTAAGAAGGTATTTTGGCTTGAAATTTAAGGACATGGCCTATTTTTTCCTTCCATGAAGTAAAGACAAATGGAAAGTTGCACAGACGTCAAAGGGGACAGACCAGATGATCTAGACTTAGGAGAAGACATATGGGATGAAATGACATGCCATAGTTAAGACAGCTGCCCTATTTTCAATGCAGTCCTTTGATAAACTTGGAAATGCATTCAAGGCATTGAATGCATAGCATGGGATATTATATGGAAAAGAAGCACCCAAGTCTTTCTTGGAGCACTATATATTGTAATCTTTCATTTGTTACAAGGGGGACTTTTCATTTTACAAGAGCGAAACTCTACCCATTTTGAAAGAAAAAGACTGAGACTTTGAGCTCAAGTTGTAATTTCATTTTCCTTGTTATTTGAATGATAAATTAGGTTTTTATAGACTTTGTGTTGTTCTAACATGTGTCATTGAAGGTGTCCTTATTCATTTAATTTGGAACATAGAATTAGTGAAGGTAATAGGGAAGTGTCATGAAACCAACTGTGGGAAGACTTTGTGATTTCACAATTGATTTCAATCTGTGTTTTCCTTTTCTTTTTGTGTTGAGGGTTCTAGGGCAACTTTTTGCCCCCATTATCCTTTGTGATATACTCTTTGGGTAGTTGAGGTGGAGACTTTGTGCTCTATTTCATCCTACTATTACTACGCCCCTTTTTATCACTGGTTATTTCACTATCTAAAAGAAACTCCTATTGTTTCCTATAAGGACACTTCTGAAAGAAGAGAATTGCCTTCAGTGTTTATAGCCAAGATTTTCTCCTGTGTCCATGCGCATCATCTCTAAAAGAAGAGAGATGGATGGTTTATCCCACCCCTATGTCTTACTTTTTGCTTATTTATATCGTATATAGCTCCGCATATTTAATAGGGAACCTCCCCTTGATGAGAGGAGTGATTCATCCCCTATTGATGTAGTAAACTTGCACACCAAGATGACCCAACTCCCTATGTTGTGGTGATAGGAACTATTTTGGTCACCAGTTAGTTGGCCAACAAAATATTCACCCAATAGTTTTTGGTGACTTCGTTGTGGATGAATGTGCAGTCTAAAACCTTAAGTTTCAGATTGAAGCAGACCCTACCCTTATCCATTACATAGTCTAGTGACTCCATTCCATGTCTTACCCATTATCATTATAGCCATACCATCTTCTTCCATATCTGTTATATTATCTAGTCTACAAAACTAGAGCCGCTAGGAAGAGCGCACAGTTTGAAGTCTCAAGCTTCAAGCTAAAGCAGATCCTACTCTTTTCCATTTTTGTTCTACAATCTAGCAACTCCACGTTATACAAGAAGCCAAAAATCTCAAGGTGTTGTTGACCCGACTTTTGAGTTGGTGTGGCAGAGTAGTTTTGAGTTGTTTCCTCCACAACCTCACCTTCAATGAACTAGGAGTCTTCCTCCTAGCCCTACTAGGTCACCAGCACAAGGCAGAGCTTCTTTTTCTGCTACTAGCAGAGCTTTGCCTATTCATTCTACACCCATATTTTTGATCCCACTTTTACATAATCAAATCATGGCTCAAGGCCCCTGGTGTAACTCTTTTGGTCCACTTAATTTGACTCCACCCCTGCATGAGCTTCCACACAGTTCAAGAAAAAATTTCCCCAAATTATTTGGTGATGGGAAAGTTCATCCTAATAAACATGTTTCAACTTTCAGCATAGCCTATGGTGTAATAGGGGTGGAATTTGAAGACATAGTAGTTAGGCTATTCGTGGAGACACTACAAGGCCCTGCTACAGACTGGTTCTACCACTTGTAGGTTGGATCAGTGACTAATTGGGACACTCTGAAAGACAAATTTGAAGCTAGGTTTAAGCCTGTAAAAGATGCACATGCCTTGCTAGCCCAGCTCACTCAGATGAAGAAAGAGCCTCATGAGCCTATGAGGGATTTTATTGCCAGGTTCAACAAGCTAAGGCATAGGATTCCCATGGTCACCTAGCCAACACCTCAAAATCTCAAGTGTTTCTTCATCAACTCACAGCTACCTAAAGTGAGTTTCTTGCCAAGACAGGCCATGCACATAGACCTTGTTACTGCTCAGGACTTGGCTACTGAGGTAGAAGATGACCTTATCTTGGCTGAAAAGATAAGAAAAGATCCAAACAGAGGTAAATATTCTCCTTCTTCTGAATACTCCCCTTCAGCCACCACTGATCCAATGGTGCAGAAGCTAGCAAATGAATTACTATTCCTCAAAAGATAAATGGTCTAAGTTATGTCTACTTATCCTAATTGGGATATGCCAAGGAGGAAATTTTAGAATCAGGCATACCAAGGCAATGCTGCCAAGAATCAAGGGCAGCCAAATCGCCTTCCTCCCCTGTAGAGGAACCTTGCCCTTGAAGCACCTCCAACCAACTCAGCAGTTGGATATTTGGAAACAGAACATGATTTTTCTTTCCAACCTGAGTTTGATCAAGAAAATGATGCTAGTCTCTTCATGGAGGATCAAGAAGAATCAGCTGGAGACTCCCACATCAGTTTCCTGAACTATCAAGATGAACCTAGAAGAGAAGGCAATGTAGCTGAGGGGTCATATGTTGTATTCACCTGATCCAAGAATCAATAAACTCAACAAGTTGATAAGGAGAAAGTAGAGGAGCAAACTCAACCAGTAGTTTCAATTGCTAAGTGGGGATCCACTCTTCCTTTCCAGCCAAAGGACCCAGTGATTGCGAGAAAGGTAAGTACCCAAAATGCCCCTATGCATTCTACTTCAAATTCACAGTCCAGTCCTCTCCCTTTCAAAAATCAAAAGGATAAACTCCCATCCTCTACTCCTAGCTCATTCCAGGCATTTGATATCATTGACCATATAAAGAAAACCAAAATTCAAATGTCTAACTTTGAATTTTTGCAGTCTCATCCTGAGCAATTGGACAAGTTGGTTCAATGTGTCAAGAACCAAACCATCCCTACAAGACCAAAGGTTAAGAAAGTAACTCATGGTCCCCTAAGGAACATGCCCATCCCAAACAATCTTGTCATTACCCCTCCTATTGCCCCTGGGAAAGTAGAGCCTTTCTATGTTTCCCTGTTGATAAATGGTCACCAGCTCAAAAATTGCATCATTGATTCTAAGGCTTCAGACAATGTCATTCCTGCTAAAGTGGCAAAATCTATGGGTCTCACACTGACCAAGACATTTGGGAGATGTTTCTCCATGGAGAACAAACAAGTGCCACTGCTGGGGCAAATTAAAGACTGCCTTTCTAGACAAGCAAATCAAGATGACTATCCTAGTGGCCGACATCCCAGCATCATATAGCATCCTTCTTGGGTGAAACTTATACAAGGATGTTGGAGGGGAATTAAGCATGGACTTGTCTCAGGAAAGAATCCTTGTGAAAGGTGTAATGCAAAGGTTGTTCCCTGAGAAGGAGGCAAAATATGTTGTTACTCAGACATCAAGGCCTGAAGCTCAAATTCTATTTGAGTCTTCAGGCAGGGGTAATTATTTTCTATCTATTGAAGACATTCATGTTTTAGTAGATGAAAATCCTATAGGTGATGATCTAGGAATTAGTTCAAATGGAACAACACCAAGTATGCCTGATAGCGCCAATCATTGGCAGGTGTTGAATGGGAACAATCAAATCATGTGCTGGACTGAACCAAAAGAGCAACCAATTATAGTAATGGACCATGTTGTTGCACATCAAAATTAGGAAAAGGAACTTTTTGCCAAGAGAGCAAAGATTCATGGTTTTTGGATTAAAATTCAAGTCTTGTTGTGGGGCAAGAGGAGAATCCCAAAGGGAGGACACAGAAAATTAGTTTCTTGGTCGAGAGTTCCATTCACCCATCACCGATTCTAGGGAGAAAATGGCTTCTTGCTGGTTTATCAGGATAGAGCACCATTTTCACTACCTCTCAGGGGGTAGCATTTTAGGTACTTCAATTCTTGAAGTATCAGATAAGATCATCTATACATATGTATATTTGTATAGTCTTTTGCTTCAATTTTATTCATTTCATTTTCATTTTTAGAGCTTTTCTTCTTGGGTAGCGCAACTCCATATCCCAATGGCACACTTCAAGGCAATGGAGATTCTGGTTTCTACTCCCCTCAGTTGTATTCCAAGTTTTCAACTGAAGGAAGTTCCCTAACTGGAGCCAGCTATTGTCCCCAAAAAAAGAGTGACATTTTTGGGACAACCTATGAACTATTCTGGTTCATCGGACCAAAATTTATCTCTTCCCTTCTCAAAATTTATTTTGAGCTTTCAAATTCCTCATTTTTAAGATTTTTCCATGAAGGGATTCATTGGTTCAATAGGTTAAAAAAGCTTTTTCAGGCGAGTTTAGTCAAAAGAACAAGCTTCTAACACTCAGTCATTTCCAGGATTGTTTCAATGCCTCGGTTCAATCAAAAGAGTTCAATTGGCAAATGATAAAGGACAAAGGCATTGAACCATTAAGCTTTGAACCACTTTGGTTCAAAAGTTCAATGGGTTCAAGGTTCAAAGGTTCAACCAAAGCTTAGAAAGATAAAGGAAGTAGTGTTTGAGTGAGACACAGAATAAACCAATGAACCAATTGAACTTTGAACCAAAAGAGTTCAAAGTTCAATGGTTTAACATGGTTCAAAAGTTCAAAGGCAGCCTCAAGAAAAGAGAGAAGCAACATGGATGGTTCCAAAGGCAAATTCAAATGAAAGCGATGGTTCAACCAAGGAGCAATAAAGCGATTGAACCAATAAAGCAATTGAAGCAAGAAAGCGATTGAACCAAGGAGCCGAGAAGGCCACCTAAACCATTGAAATAGTTAACTAATGACATCCCCACAAATGTCAAATTTAAGGTAAGGTAATATCTATTGAAATTCAAATAAAGCACAGAACTTGAAGGAAGAACCAAGCAACTGGCTGAAAAGATAGCCCGATAGCTCAAATCACAACAGGAAGAGACAAAGCTGGAAAAGACAAAAGCAAAAAGAGGGAAAAGCTTGAAATGTCTACGCAAAAGTAATTTTAGTAGGTGGAATAGTCCACTAAGTAGGTATTTTGGCTTGCAATTTAAGGACATGGCTTGTTTTTTCCTTCCATAAAGTAAAGACAAATGGACAGCTGCACAGACGTCAAAGGGGACAGACCAGATGATCCAGACTTGGGAGAAGACATATGGGATGAAATGACATGCCATAGTTAAGATAGCTACCTTATTTCCAACGTAGTCCTTTAACAAACCTTGAAATGCATTCAAGGCATTGAATACACAGCATGAGCCATTTTATGGAAAACAAGCGCCCAAGTCTTTCTTATAATGCTATATATCGTAATCTTTCATTTGTTACAAGGGGGACTTCATTTTACAAGAGCGAAACTATGCCCATTTTGAAAGCAGAAGACTGAGACTTTGAGCTCAAGTTGTAATTTCATTTTCCTTGTTATTTGAATGAGAAAGCAGGTTTTTCTAGACTTTGTGTTGTTTTGACTTGTGTCATCTGAAGGTGTCCTTATTCATTTAATTTGGTATGCAAAATTAGTGAAGGTAATAGGGAAGTGTCCTGAAACCAACTATGGGAAGACTTTGTGCTTTCACAATTGATTTCAATCTGTGTTTTCCTTTTCTTTTTGTGTTGAGGATTCTGGGGTGACTTTGTGCCCCCATTATCCTTTGTGATATACTCTTTGGGCAGTTGAGGTGGAGAATTTTCACTCTATTTCAACCTGCTATTACTACACCCCTTTTTATCACTGGTTATTTCACTATCTGAAAGAAACTCCTGATGTTTCCTATAAGGACACTTCTGAAAGAAGAGAAGTGCCTTCAGTGTTTATAGCCAAGATTTTCTCCTTTATCCATGTGCATCATCTCTGAAAGAAGAGAGATGGATGGTTTATCCCACCCCTGTGTCTTACTTTCTACTTATTTATATTTTATATAGCTCCGCATATTTAATAGGGAACTTCCCCTTGATGAGAGGAGAGATTTGTACCCTATTGATGTAGTAAACCTGCACACCAGGATGACCCATCTCCCTATGTTGTGGTGATAGGAACTATTTTGGTCACCAGTTAGCTGGCTGACAAAATATTCACCCAATATATATGACCCTAATTATCAATGTGATCAGCTTTCCTATCAATATATCTATCATCCCTCCTTCCCTCATCAACCTTACCAAGTTTTTAAGCCTTCAGATTAGTGCTATCAATCTTGGCATCAATAAGAGTTAAGGTATAAGGAGTGTATAACTATGCAAATTTAAGCTAAGAAAGAACAAGATTTTAAGTTACTGATGAATATGCATAAGAATGAAATGGTGATGAGAAAGATAGATGGAAATGTATTATTTGGCCTAGTTATCCCTATTCATCTCATTCAAAAGCTAAGGGACTCATTATAGTTTTAAAAAAATGAGTGGGTAGCCTTTAAGAGGGAAAATAATCATGTCCTAACTAATTGAAGACTATAAATTAGAGATTTGAACCAATATATGGAGGATAGATTAGTAATATGGGAGGAGAAAGAATTGAATTTTCTTCATCCTAAATCACCCTCCACAATCTCAATTAGTCCGCTTGTTTTCCTAATTTTCTCCAACTTGCAATAATCCATAAAAAATTGATTGATCCTATGAAGGCCTCACTCATTGTTCCCAAATCTCAACCTACTCTCCCTCATGATCCTTCTCCTATACCCTTCCAAAATCATAAATTTAATGAGTTTGTAAGCCAACTTGTAAATTTCTCTAATCCTTCTTTCACCCCTCAAGTTTCAACACACCATCAAGAGGAGATTCCTAAGTCCAAGTCCCCAAGTTGGAAAAAAGTAATAAAGTCATGGGTAAAGAAAGATAATCCATTCTTAGATCAATAAGTTGAATCCAAAAAGGCTTATTTAAGCATCGTACACCTCTCCTCAAGAGCCCCAAACCTTCCCATAATGGAATTCTATATAAGAGGGCATCCAAAATAAGAAAGAGGTACCAAGATTCAATCCAATTTATGAACATATTCAAACCCCACCCCTCCCTCCTCAAGAACCTAAAAATTTCTCGTCATGGAATTCAATTCAAGAGAGATTTAAAATGAATAAGGAATTCCATGTTGATAAAGTTGAAGATAAACTCATATCAAGGTTTAAGGGCTTGTTTGGTGAGTGGAGAGAGAAGAAGGATAATTTCACTGATCATAAGAGCTCAAATCCTATTTGTGAGATTGAATAGCACATCATTAAAGAATAAAATGTTTTTTTGGAGGCTAATGAAGGTCAATTTAAAGCTATATGTGAACAAATTAAGGATATGAAGAGGAATCTTCAAGTGAACATGAATAATAATTCATCATTAGCACTCCCCTTGGTGAAGAAAAGAATAAATTAATCTTTGGTAATGAAAGGGAAGGTGATATTAATCACACAACAATATAATTTGAAGAAGAAAACACTATTGAAGATGAGAAAATCCCAACTAAGGTTGTTACAATAGTAGCACAACTAGGGTATCATCTAATTGAGACCATGGATGATCAAGAACATCATTTCTTGGAGCCTCTTAATGAATTGGATCAGCTAGATACGATTTAGATGTATTTGGATACTTTCCAAGATGCCTAAATTAGCCTAAAAGAGGTAAAACTTTATTTTTAATTCTCTCCTCTTATTGAAAATATTGGTCTTCCTTCTTATTGAAAAGAAGAAATGGTTAGTTTGATAATGGAGTAATCTCAAGGGAATTTTTACATAAAGAGTCTTCATGAAGAGGTTGCAACTGGTCTTGAGATAGATGATCTCTTAATTGAGCAAGATAAGGTTTTGATCAGGTATGAAATAACCTTTATTAAGTATGAACCAATCATATTTGAAGATTAAAGTACATTTGTAACTAAGGTTGTAGTTATCCAAATCAATCACCATGAAGTTTAGGATCATGTGATAGTAGCTAGAAAGGTGATGAAGACACATCATTAAGAGGATAACCGTATGCATCATGTCTTCTCAAACCAACATGAACAATTATAAGATGATATGTGGCAATAGTATTTGGATATTTGCAATGATTTTAAGACTCTTAAAGGATCTATACTTCATATTGGATATATTGAGAATTTTTATGAGGATCCTATCCTTTTTGAAGAGTAATGTGGAAATCCTCAAAAGATCATCCAATATCAAAAACATCATTTCATGGAACCTCTTGAAGCTAAAGATGATGTTGCTCTTATGAGTCAAGAGGTGGTCATGTTTGAGGTGAGTTAAAACATTAAGAAACATTAGGAGAAGATTTTTGGCTCCAATATGAATATGTTTTCATTGGAAACATGTTCTATGCTGATAATTCACATGAGATTATACCAAAATAGTGGGCAAACACGAAGACTACTTTACAAAGCATCATGTCTAAAGGGAAATTTAATCTAGATCATTGCTCATATTATCTAAAAAGAGTTTGTAGAATTTTTAATTTTGATTTTGGAGGAAAATGTTTCAAGATTAGTTGTTTTCAGTAGTGTTATTTTAATTTTGTTATCCATAAGTTCTTTGTAGCACAATTGTCTGTGTGTGTGTGTGTGTGTGTGTGTGTGTGTGTGTGTGTGTGTGTGTGTGTGTGTGTGTGTGTGTGTGTGTGTGTGTGTCTTGCTTTGGTGTGTTTGTTCTTGTTTTATTATCTTGGTGAGGTAGATAGTTATCACAATTATTTCAAGGAATCTATAGTCAAGTGTTAGGTCAACTCAGATCTGAGTTTGAATGACAGATGACCCCATGCCTAATAGATGGACTAGGTAACTAGTCTAATGAGCATAGTAGGCATGCATTCCCAAGAGGTTTCCAAAGATGTTAGCCAAATTTTGGATACCATAGATAAGGTTCATAAAAAACTTGATAGTTATCTCACTTTAACTTTTTTTATATCCATCTTGGCTCTTCAAATATCCTTTTTGGTGGTGTCTCTTTTATGTTTAGCATTGTTTAAGGCTCTTTTGGATAAATGAAGGTAAAGTTATTTCTAGGTTGTTAAATCCTTCTATTTCCTTTTCCTTAGACAAGTTAGCCATTATTGTCAATATGAAAGGGGGATTTTATGATGTTCTTAACATGTTTTTGAAGTTTCTTTGATCTTTTATAAGTTTCATGATATATCCAAGGCTAATGAGTCATTTTGAACCTTATTTATATGACACTAACATGTGTAAATTTTTAAAGACTATTTTAAACCCAAAAAGGTGGAAATAACATATCAAGATAATTGAAAATGATGTGTGAGAATTTTTGTAATGTGATGTTGGAAAACACATGTCATGATATGTCAATTTCAAATGAGGAAAAGTAGTTAAAAGAGGTTTTCAATGCTAAGAAGAGGATAGTCATTCACTTATATGGAGTTGAAGGCTTCATTTGTAGGTGTAAATGATTCAAAAAGTGTCTATTCATCCTACCTAGGTCAAATACATGCTAAATAATATTGCACAAATCTAAAAGGGTAGAAAACACTTCCTTTCTACCATCAACCTCTTCAAAATATCATAATGGTTACTTTTAAATGATCAATCCATATGAGAGAGAGAGAGAGAGAGAGAGAGAGAGAGAGAGAGAGAGAGAGAGAGAGAGAGAGAGAGAGAGAGAGATTTGGAAGGAATAATCTTGGGTATTTATAGGGGTCTTTATTACCTTAAAATCCATGGCCATATTTCTCATATTTATGCCTCCTTTATGAGAAAATGCTAAGAAGGTAAGGTGGTCTAAAACCCTACACAAACCCCACTTGCTTGGGTTTCTCCTTGGAATGGCATTTTGAAGCTAGTTAGAAGTGTGAATGAAATGTAAAATTATTTGGGATATATGTACAAATATTCCATATGTTTTTCCAAACCTCACTTGGCATGTTTTAGCTCAAAGAGACAATAAATCCTCATTTTGGAAATGTTTGCAAGTTACAGACAATGGATTTTTTGATGTTTTGGGATCTCCAATAGTTGAGAGTGTATTGGTGAATTTATTATACATCCTATTGATGCATAAAATTGTGCTTGATTCTAATCAACAACAATGGGAAGTTTCAAGATGTGGGACTTGCATCTTGAAACAACCTCCAGGTTTTAGAGAAGCTGGTCTCTTCTTTGTATCAAGTGTGGGGGGAGGAAAAGGATAGGAAATTAAATAGAAACGCAAATGCAAGAAATGAAATCTAACTATGACGATGCACCTGAGTGTAATTTGATCCTTAATCCTAAGCACAATGCAACTATATGTAAGATCTAATTACATCAAAGAGCAGACTATGGCATGATTAATGTAATAGATAGAAACAATAGAGACAAAGGCTCACAGTTTTAGACTACCTTTGTAATGATACATGAAACATAAACGTAGGCACAAAACTCTCACTTCTCATTAATTTTCATTCATATAAAAGGCACAACAACATGCATATTTACACAAACTTTACAACTTAAGAAAATAGAACAAAGGCAAATGATGTTCCTTAATCACAACTCTAGCAAGTCTAATAATTTTCTCAAAAAATTCTCTCCCTTTTCTGATCCTGATCCACTCCTCTTTATAGCCTCAAATGTCTCACTCCATCATCACCTTTCCTGTGCAATTCTACTCTGCCCTTAACTTACAGGGGACAAATAGACAATGCTTTCAATGTTTGTCGGCCCCAAAAATCTACCTAGTGAACTGCTCCATCTAGTGGAATTAACTCCAGTTGAGTTTCCCTCTAGATTGATCATGTGTTCCCAAATTTATGGCCCAATACTGAACTCAACTGAGCTGGGAGTGCCTATACAGGATCTTCTGCTCTGTTGAAATGGAAAAGAACATTTAGTCAATTCCCTAAAGATCTTATTTCTTAGGAGATACCAGAGGATGACACTTGGCATTTTCTACCTAATTTATCAAAGACACGTGGCACTTTTTGCTTTCCCTATATCCTGCTCAAGAACACTCTGCCTTTGACACCTATCACAATCTACTTCTTTGATACTTAGAAATTTCAACAAAATAAGATTCACCGCATTCCTTTCCCGAGAAACCCTTTAAAAGGGGAAATATGTACGTGGCAATCTCTGCTTGCTCTTTAGCTATGCTTGTAGAAATATTTGAGATGCATGTTAGGCCCCTATGGATGGTGACACTTGGTGGCCTCTGCAGACCTTTAAAATAAAACCCAAGACCCACCACGATCTTTATTCAGCAATGAAACTCGAAGATGATCTCTCAGATGTTGACACATGGAGGCTTCCATGACTTCAGGTAAGATACATGGCATCTTCCGCTACTTTTGCTAAGGGTATGTGGTGGCTTTCGCTTATCCTGGGAATGGAGTAGAAAGGGGCTTAGAAAATGACACTTGGCGGCCTTCGCTTATCTTCGGCACTTAAACAAAAATGAAACAATGCCTTACTACCTTCCAAAAGGGTTCTTAACCCCTTTGGTTTTTTGGGACACTCCCTTGAACTTCCCATTGAACCAAAATTGGTTCAAGGGTTCAACAGTTCAACACTGCGCACCGTTTACACACAACCCAAGATCTTGAACCAAAATATTGAATCGAGGCAATGAACCACCCTATTACTCAGATGCTAACATGTGGTGACTTCCACATTATTCTAGAGAAGTAGTTCAGAGCCCTCCATGACTATCACTTGGAGCTTTTCACCTGATCTTGATACTTAGCTTGTTGAAACCTTTTGCCAAAAATTAGATGAAATGCGGGTGTCGAAAAGGAACGCAGATGCCGACATGTTGTGCATTCCACTAAGTTATTGTTGGATACGTGGCACATTCTGTGGACCTCTTGAAAGTTAAGAAAGGCACCTCGGATGATGCCACTTGGTTGGTCTCGCATCTCAAAAAGTGACAATTGGTAGCTTCCACTCGAATTCAACACTTGGGCAAAAATGAAATAAAAGAAACAAAAAGGGAAAATGAACCCGTGTTCGAATGATGCCACTTGGCATCTTCCACTGCTCTTCGATACTTAGATGGAAAATGAATCAAAATAATCAAGCTCACGCTCTGTTTCAAAATTTTGTCATCACGACCAAGGTATGCGAAAACAAAATCTATAGTGTGCAATCAAAAATCAGAATGCAACGTAGAGTGAAATTTTTACTCTATAGTTACTAGTGACCACTAAGACTTTTGGCCTTGCTCAAAAAGAAACACAACACCCACTCTATCAAAATTTCAAAATTCACAGCTTCAAAAGTGCTGTCTGGTAGGTGGACCATTCATGGTCAAATAACCTTGCTTGTTCTGCAAGTCAGTGAAGGCTAAATCAAGGTGAATAATATCCTTGTGTGAAAAATTTTGCAAAATTTTAACTATAGCCTTCAACTTGAATTCGAGTTGGGAAATAGGAACTAGAACAGCTTCTACTTTCAAGATTGAAGAATCATCTCGTAAGTTCTAAAAAATTGTTTGATCGTTTTGTTTGGCCAGCAGCAATGGTTCAATTTGATCAACCATTAGCACCGTGCTATCATCAAGAAATGGAGAAGGAAGGCCCAAACTGACTATATCTTCGATATGCTACTTCATCTTGCTGATGCCTTCTTTCATGATGTTGAGGAGATCTCTACAACTGTTGGCTGCAAATTGCAACTGAGAACCTCATTGACTCTCTTTGTTGTGACCATTCTATCAGTGATTCTTGTGGCTGCCAATGTCACATCCATTACATCATAGAGCTTCTATAGCAACATTTAAGATTCCATGACTCTATCGGAGACTATAGCTAGAGTGTTCTGCACCGAATCTCCCACCTTTTCACACAATCTCTGTGCATTTAACAAGAAGGTGAGGGAAGGCTTGAGCTGTAAAATCTCTAAGGAGATTCTTTTCCACATAGATTCATAGAGCTCTTTTACCAATTTTATCACTTTGACACTCTTTGGCCTATTAGCTAGCTCTAGTGTCAGTTGTGCCAATCTCTATTGCTCCACCTGGACTGGGATTGAATGGCCACAATATTATTTTGCTCAGTTAGCAACTTGTGCTGCCATTCTACTTTTTCCCACCTCAGGGTCCCCACCGCAACATTTATTTGCGTGAGCTCTGCCTTTAAAGAATCGTTATAGGCCTGGACTGCCTGGTGGATCTAAATGTCAATAGTATCTTGTAACTGTTTATTTAGACTTGCTATTTCATTATCTTTCTTGTTGATTTCTTTGGTCAAACTATTATAGTTTGCCTTTTTCTTGGCCAAATCGGCCTCCATCTTCTGTAGCCTTCTTGACATTTTCAAGTAGTCTTCTATGACTACAAAAGTGGATTCGATCAACAACTCAACTCTGTCTTGGGGCCTAAAAAAGGACATATTGATGGCCACTGCATCCATTGAGTAATCCTCAGGCTGTATCTGCTCAGCTGGCTTGATAACATTTGGTGACAAATGGGTCACTATCAATTGTTGTTCAATTGGGTCAATTGTGACTGCAGATGAGGTGTAGCCATTGACTTATTTTCCTTTGTCTTCTTTTTCTCTCTTTGGGCTTCCCTTGATATCCACGTAGCATCTTCTTGGGTTAGGAAGGTAAAAGGGGAGCCAATGTGCCCACCTGCAAAAGGATGTCCTTATGGCAGATCGTATTAGATAGCCAATTGTTGGCTATGGGCAATCTGAGGAGAAAATATTTTGGGAATAGAGGGGGAGAAATGTGGTAACATAAAAAAATGAGGAGGCATAGATGGGGTGAAGTGTGAAATGGGGATGGTAGAGGTGACAGGGGGGTCATTTGGCTAGGTGGAGGCATCATGCCGACGCAAGAAGATACAAACTAAGAAGGAGAAGGAGGAATGATACTTACCTAAGGATTAATTTTGGCACTCTGTAATTGGCACTGTTGGGTGTTCATACCCTCTTTCATGGCCAACTGAGACTGCACCCGCCTTCATTTATTGGGTGTCTCCTTTACTAGTTGTGTTCTCCCTCCTTCCATGTGAGCTACCACTGTTAGTGATGCTTGTGGAGAACTAGGGACTTCAATGACTTCTGATGATGGGGAAGCTTTTAGTGGTGAATGAACTACACTCTTTTTTTTCTTTGAGATGTTGAGAGGTTGAGGCCAATCATACACAATTGCTGTAGCTGCAGTTTATTCTGAGGCTTGCAACTCTTGGCTTAGCTTGGCTTCCTACTCTATGCCCCATGTTGGTAAATCAGTCGTCTCTAGGATAGATGCAAGGGAGAGATGGAACTCATCCCATAGTTCTTCCCACCTCTCATATGTGTCTACGTTCTTGAAAGAATGGGTGGTTTGAGAAATCTCCTGCCTATATTTCTAATAGGCTTCTATCTTTTTCGCATCCCAATCTTTATTCTTCAAGGCTCTTCTCAAGCCAGAAGTCATCCTAACTTTGGGATCATAATCCCTCTACTTAGCATAGAAGGTCTCCCATGGTCTATTTTGTAGAGGAGGAAAATTTGGTAATTCAACATAAAAATTAGGAGCATCTTCTACAGGGTTTCTCTGAATCTCCCAAAAAGGGTAGCCCTCATGTGTAATCCTGGTTGCAACCCTGTTAGTCCTTATCCAAGAAGCTATATAACCAGTCGGGTTGTATACCCATTTGTCTTCAACTAACAGGAACCCCAAGAAGGCTAGCTTTCAAAGTAGCAAGACTTCAACATCCCTGGATTCTAAACTTATGTTGCCTACCATCCACAGGAGGTCAAACATCTTCCTCTTCTGTTTCCCAGAACCATAATCATTGTCTACCACTAACACTTGCCTGGTGACTTCTAAAAATGCTAATCTAAGAGTTAGAACCTTTGGTAGTAACATTGGTTCCCCACAAAAACCATGAACTCTTAGAATCATATGGTGGGATTTGAAGTAGAAGTCACACGAAACTGGGAAACTAGCCAGGAGGTTTGAAAAACTAGGAAATAATCTATTCATGATTAGTTCAAGGCTGAGGTGGCATAGAGCAAGGGTAACAAATAGTTTCCAAAAATCATATGGGTCGCTGGTCCTTGACAAAACATGCATCCATGCAAACACAGGAATGGTCCTTTGGGGGTCAAAACTAGGGTCATACATGTTTAGATGCATATGTTGGGTGAAGAGGTCAGTGTTATGGTATAACATGAGATGAAACAAATAAGAAGAGTACCTGAACACTCCCTTTGATCTAAACTGGGCCAGTTGTTCCACCATTGTAAAAGCAATCAGCTCAAAAAAGTTGAGCCGATATTCCTGGGTCTTGTCGACAGTCTTCAACTTGAAGAGGATGGCCATTTGCTCTACCTAAACTGCCATATCATCTTTCATGCCAGAGATGACAGCCATCATGGACAGTGAGTCTTGGTTGGCTTGTGTGAATTGGCCCCTCGCTGAAGGGAGTGTGGGCATAGTAGTGTTGCCATCACCCATTTTAAATTTGGTTCTTAAGAACCTTAACTGATTATTGATGTTAGCCCACATCCTTTGCATCTTAGCAACAGTGGGAAATATTATTGTATTATCATGGTGTAGGCCTAACATGTCTCTGATGGCCTGCGGTGTGATTTGCACCATGAAAGGACCCTATTGAATGGTGTATGAGGGTGCATGGATCCAGTCTGCACATAATTCAACCAAGTCAGGGCATGGATGCACAACTGGGACAAGGAACTATGCCAGTTGTGATGTCCACATCCTCACGCCAAATGTCTCATATTGCCCTGCTCTGGCTCTCTGAAGGCACCTTTGATGTGCCCCTTCTCTGAGATTTTTGTTGCTGGCTCTTTGCAAGATTGGGTCCATGATTCCATCTGCATAATCTTTTACTTTTGCTAGGTCACTGGCCTGACCAACCTCTAAGATTCTGGTCCTTGGATAGGCTTTCAATGATGGCACGAAAACTGAAGCATATGACTTACTAGCCAGGAACCTATCAAGGGATTCACCTAGCTCCTTGTTGTGAAGATGATGATCCTTCCATGTCTATGTCTCTTTGTGATGACTGGTATGAACCCCTTGCAATCAAAACACTCTCACTGAAGCAACTATACTAGGCGCTAAATTTTTTTGCAAGTAAGAGGATATTTTCATGCAAAATGCAAGAATGCTTGATATTTGGTAAGATTTAACTCTTGCTAAATGTTATTTATGGACCTATCAAGTCTTAAAATGCATTAAATATAGATAGCCATTAGCAGATTTTACTCAATCTTTTGGGGGCAGTAAGATGGACACGTTATGCAAGTGGCCACGTAAGGTACCTTAGAGATTTTGAAAGATTTGGGAAGCATTTAATGCTTTGAGAATTTGAGGATTTTTTGAAAACTTTTTGAGTGACCGACTCTATGTTTAAAACACTTATTTAAATGAAAAGTGGGAACACAACAATGGGAAAAAAATTGCAGGAAGGGGAAACTTATCTAACTATAATACATTAAATACCCAAGCTAACTGAAATGTTTCGAATAGATTCCATTTATGGGAATCTCTTTAGGTTCTCCTTCCATTTATTCTAGCTCAAATGAATTCCTTTGCTTGCATGCACGAATTTTATATGGGCTAGCCCATAATGCTTCAAATTTAGTATGTTGACCTGGCTTGGTGGCTCTCGCATCCCATTTCAAGACAATCGAGCCTACCTCAAAATGAGGATTCAAAGTCCTTTTATCAAAAAAATTATTAACCATTCCTTGATGCTTGATTAATGAATCATGGGTTGTATCCCTCTTTTCTTGAACTTCTAAAAGTTTTGCGAGCCTGACCTGCATGGGGCCATTTTCTTTAATTTCAATTTGTTTGATAAGCTGGAGGGCAGGGATTTCCAAGCTTAAGGGGATCACAGCTAACTTTCCATATACCAATTCATACGGGGACATTTTGATCACCTGCTTAGGTGTGAGTCTATCAGCCAATAGTGATAGATTAAGCACTTTATGCCACTCTTTGTGATGTTTAGCCCCTATTCTTTTTATGAGTCTTATCAGGTTCTTATTGGTTGATTCTGCCAGACCATTACCTTTAGGGTAATAGGTAGATGAAGTTTTCATATATATTCCATGTTTTAAGGCAAAGTCAGATACTTTAGACCCCAAGAATGCTTTAGCATTATCTGAAATTATGGTGCAAGGAGCCCCAAAGCGAGTAGTGATACTTCCTAGAAAATCTAGGATTACGTTCTCTGTTGCTTCCTTAAGTGGGACTACCTTGGTCCATCTAGAGAAATAGTCTGTGGCAATTAATATCTATTTGTGACCCATACTGGACACTGGATTTATCATTCCAATGAAGTCAAGACCCCATTGAGCAAAAGGTTCATCCAAAATTATAGGACTAAGGGGCATGGCTGCATTCCTCCTCATCCCCATATAATATTGGCAGGATTGACATTTTCTAACTAGCTAGTAACAATTTGCAAATAAATTAGGCCAGAAATATCCTACCTCACTTATCTTTATGGCTATGGTCTTTGTAGAAAAATGCCCCCCTGATATTCCATGATGCATTTCATGTAGTATTCTCTTAGCCTCAGCCTGTTCTACACATCTTAACAAGTTTCCATCTAAATTTTTTCTGAAAAGGACTTGTTCAATTAAATCAAAATGAACTCCCTATAACCTATAATAGCTCTTCTTATTTTGAGGGAGTTCTCTCAGATAAATCCCATTTTTCATAAAATGAATCCTGCTTGTGACCCAAGATACCTGATCAACCTCTTGTATCTTTAACACCGTCTCCGTCTCTCTTTCAAAATCTGCCTCTTCAGGTAACATCTTTTCAAGCTCTTTGGTCATATATTGGCATAAACCCCTACCTCTGACTAACTTCGTGGGTCTAACCTCTACATCATATTCAAAAATCTTAGTGATCAAGTTGGCTCTTTTTTCATTGATTTCTCCCTCTATGATGTATTCTCTGACACTTGGGTGAGCTACAAGTATTAGACTTTTGCTCCCTGATACCATATGCCTAAATTTCTTGAGGGCTTTTACCATGGCATATGGTTGTCTCTCTATAAAGTTGTACCTGGTTTCATAATCCTTGAGAGTTCTTGAGAAAAAGGCTATTGGGTGTTCTCCCTCCAGCCTATCATCCTTTTGTGTCAAGACAACAACAATACTTGACTCTCCTCCATAGACATACATTACAAAAGGTTTGGAAAAATTTGGGTTCTTAAGCACTGGAGTTATTGAGATAGCCTTCTTGACCTGCTCAAAAGCTTGCCTTCTTTTTGTAGTCCATTTAAAAATCAGGTCTTTATTTAGCAAGAGTGTTACTGGTCTTATCAAGCCTGCAAAATCAGATATGAACCTGTTGACAAAATTAATCTTCCCTAAAAAGGACTGAACTACCTTTTTATTCACTGGAATGGGTAGGTTCATTATAGCTACAATTCTCTCAGGATCTATGGAAACTCCTTTAGATACTATATATCCCAACAATTTGTCCTGAGGTACAGCAAAGATGCATTTCTTGGGATTTAGTGATATCCCAAAATCCTGACATTTCTTGAAGATAGATTCTAAATGATCAAAATGATCATCAACATTTTTTGAAAAAATAGTGAGGTCATCTAGATAGACCAAGATGATCCTATTTATAAGTTCCCCAAAGGCTACATCCATAGCTCTTTGAAAGGTGGCTCCTGCATTTGATAGGCCAAATGGCATCTTAGCATATGCAAATGTTCCCTATTTGGTAGTAAAAGCAGTTTTGTACTGGTCTTCATCAGCCAACCAAATCTGATTGTATCTAGAGAAACCATCTAGTAAAGAAAACCTCTCTGATCCAGCCACAGTTTGTAGAATTTGTTCCATGGAGGGCAAGGAATAGTTGTCTTTCAGAGATGCTCTATTTAGATCTCTGAAATCTACACACAGTCTTACATCTCCATTTTTTTTTCTAATTGGTACTAGATTTGATACCCAGGTTGAGTGCCTGATTGGAAAAATTATTTTGGAATCTAAAAGTTTCTACAACTCATCTACCATTAGAGGCTCAATCCTTGGATTTACTGGCCTCTATTTTTGTTTGATGGGCTTAGACCCTTCAGAAAGTTCTATTGTGTGCTGAATAATGTATCTATTATATCCATGAAGGTCTTCATAGCTCCAAGCTATGACTCTGCCATATCTTTGGCACAATTCAATTAGTCTTTCCTTCTCTTCTTGAGTTGCATAATTTCTAATTTTTAGCTTTTTCTCGTCACTCACCTCTATGTCAGAATAGTTTGCTTTGTCTACCTAGAACATTTTCTTTTCTAGGCTTACATCCTCTGGATCAAACAAGTTTTTTAAGGTGATCAAGCCCCTTGGGAGCTTATTAGTCTTCAATTGTATAATCTGATCCCCATATGCTTCCTCGATCTTGGTTTGTAACTAATCAACAAACTCATCTAATTTTTGTAAGAATGAGAGTACCTGAGAATCATTTTCAAATACTTGCCAATTCTCATCATTGTTTGGAATGGTTAGCCTAACTATAACTTTTACTGACTCATTTTTAATCAATAGACCAGTTGCTGGGTTAAACTATGAGCCAATCTGGGCCATCTTATCAACATCAGAGTTTTGACTTCTAGGGACTATCTCAATATTGAAAGCTTCAAAATCTTTGATCAAATCCCAAATCCTATGTCTGTAGGATCTCATTCTCACATTTTTGGTTGTTGCCTTTTCTCTAATTTGCTTTACTACTAATTCTGAATCTCCTTTTACTTTTAGGTTCTTTATTCCCTTTTTCTTGGCTAACAGGAGCCCATGTACTAAAGATTCATACTCAGCATCATTATTAGTGCAAGCAAATTGGAATCGGATAGCCCTTAAAATTTTATCACCATTTGGAGCAGTAAGACAAATTCCTGCTCCAGCACCATGTTTACTTCTAGCCCCATTAAAATTCAAGGTCCAGATCTCTGAATCTTGAGTAGTGGGTGCTTCTGCCCTTATAATATTTGGGATTAGCTGATTTTCATCAAAAATGACATATGTGCCCAAACCAGTAGTCATAGTTCCCATATGGGTCGCTATGCATCATAGCCAACAACTGGTTGTTTTCTTCTTCTTGATCATGCTCAGTCCAGTCGCCTAGCTATTCAACAAAAATCCTTTCTTCCTTATTTAACATAGCATGATCTGCTTCTAATCTTGTTGTTGGTTCATTGGAGATATGGTCTTTTGATAGTGGTTCAGATAGAATTTTCATCTTTGAACTGTATCTGGTTCTCAAGATGAGGTGAGACTAGTCAAGAGACATATATCCTCCTATTTTTGTTGTAAAGTCTCTGGATAAACATAAACCAAAAATAGGAGGTATATCTATGACAACTACATCTTGGTTGACAATTATATTGGGACAAGTATATAGCTACAATGGGTGTTGTTTAATTCTCCCTATGGTTTATACTATTTTGCCATCTAGCTGCATAACTCCTTTTGTAAGGGGTTCATATTTTATTTTCAAAGCATCAACTATTTGCTTCGGCATCATTGTAGTACTAGCTTTTGAATCTATCAATGCATTATGCAAGAGTCAAATAGAAAGGCTCTAGTTTGTATTTACTTATTTGTGCTGCATCATTCACAAATGCTATTGTCTAATGAGGAACTGTATCTTTGAGCTTTTCTTTTCCAGTAGGTCCTTCTTTGGTAATAGTACCTTTGGGCACTACTTGGCCTTGCAGAACTTCCTGTAGTAGAGTCTTCTGTTTAGGAATAGCTAATATATCCCATATCGATACTTGTGCTGGAGTCTTCTTTAATTGGTCTACTACATTTATCGGTCTCAAAGACTGAGTTTTTTGAACATAAGGATATCTTGTTTTCTCCTGAGTTTGGGCAGGAGTCCCTTGATCTTTCACCAATTGGGGCACTTCTTGTCTGATAGCAGAATTTCTTTATCCTTGAGATGGAGGATTATTCATGATTTGACCACTTACAATCTCAGGCTATTCCACCATTCTCCTCTTTAACCTAGTGTAATAATTAGATTACACAAGTAGCCTTTGGGAGGTAGATGCCTCGTTCAAAAAAATTGATTCTTCATCTTCAACCCATGAGAACAATGCATGTTCTAGGGCTATTTCTTCCTCTTGTTGCAAGGACATTCCTTGCATCTGAGCCACTAGGACTAAATTTTGCATACCAGGAGACTGATAGGCTTGATTGTCACTGGTACTGGCAAACTGACCATCCATTCTTCTTTGCTCAGCCACCCTTTGTTATAGATTACCCCTGGGACAACCTCTAGGTGTATGAGCATTATTGCAAGGGAAACACTAGGCATTAGTATCTTCCACATAATTATTCTATCTTGGAACCATCTCCCTATTTGAGTTGGGAGGGATAGTCTGTGAGGGTGTGGGAACTGCAACTAATTGATTCACTGGTTGATGGTTAGTTTGTTTTGGGGGGGCTGATATTGGTTTGGTTGGGATGAAAATCTATTTCCTTGATAGCCTTGATAGGGAGGCTTAGGGAAAGTATTATGTTGTCTCTTTATATTGATTAGCTCATTTGAAAATGTCCTTAGGATATTCTTGATATCATCCATCTCAGATGACTGAGCAGGGACAGGGTCTTTCATAGATGGTTGAGGGTAAGTGTACATAGACACAAGTGGGCTTACAGATTTAGGAACTTCTTGAGGTAATGGCAAGGAAATTTTTGGGAACATGGGCATGGGGGGCCTTAGAGGTAATTTTCCAGCATCTATTAAATGATTCTTAGCTCTGACCGCATATTCGTAAGCCTCTATCAAAGTGTGTCCTCCTAGTGACTGAATCATAACAAATATATTTGAATTCAAAGCCTTGAGATAAAACACTATGGCCATACCTGGTAGTGGTCTAGCTGTAGCAAGGATTCTATCCCAAGTCCTTTAGAATTTGGTATTGAAGTTAGTCATGTCTTCCTGTGGTCCCCTCTGAATGGTGATTAACTGTTGTAACAAGGAAGACTTATCACCCTTTTTTGCAGATCTTTCAAAAAAGAAATCTCCAAGCTGGTCCCATGTAGGTATGGTATTTGGGGTCAAAGACTGATACCATTCTAAAGCCTTCCCTTTGAAAGAGGTTGTTAACAATCTTATGGCCACATTTTGTTGTGTGACGACATGTATAGCACAGACATCTGATACATCTTGAAGATGTTCTGCAGGTGTTTTAGAGTCTTTCCCACTAAATTTGGGTAGAGCTTTTAGGGCATTTACTAGGATAGGATTCCAAACAATTGGTGGTGTTGGGAGGATTAAGGGACTACTATTGTTCCATCTTGCATAATTTCTTGGGGGTATAGGGGCTCTCATATTTGGTATTAGCACAAACTGGTTAGCTCTTCTTCTTGGACTTGTTACCAAAGGTGGCAAAAGAATACCTGGATTTGTAGTAGATTGTGATCTGGTGACTGGTCCACAGCTCCTACTCCTCGTAACTCTCTGGTTCATATGGTCTTGAAAGAAAATTTAAGACTGGTCCCATCGGGCGTGCCAAAAATTGTTGATGCATAAAATTGTGCTTGATTCTAATCAACAACAATGGGAAGTTTCAAGATGTGGGACTTGCATCTTGAAATAACCTCTAGATTTTAGAGAAGTTTGTCTCTTATTTGTATCAAGTGTGGGAGGAGGAAAAGGATAAGAACTTAAACAGAAACGCAAATGTAAGAAATGAAATCTAACTATGGCGATGCGCCTGAGTGTAATTTGATCCTTAATCCTAAGCACAATGCAGCTATATGTAAGATCCAATTACATCAAAGAGCAGACTATGGCATGATTAATGTAATAGATAGAAACAATAGAGACAGAGGCTCATAGTTTCAGACTATCTTTGTAATGATACATGAAACATCAACATAGGCATAGAACTCTCTCTTCTCATTAATTTTCATTCATATAAAAGGCACAACAACATGCATAGTTACACAAACTTTACAACTTAAGAAAATAGAAAAAAGGTAAATGATGTTCCTTAATCACAACTCTAGCAAGTCTAATAATTTTCTCAAAAAATTCTCTCCCTTTTCTGATCCTGATCCACTCCTCTTTATAGCCTCGGATGTCTCATTCCATCATCACCTTTCCCGCACAATTCTGCTCTACCCTTAACTTACAGGGGACAAACAGATGACGCTTTCAATGTTTATCAGCCCCAAAAATCTACCCAGTGAACTGCTCCATCTACTAGAATTAACTCCAGCTGCATTTCCCTCCAGATTGATTGTGCATTCCCAAATTTATGGCCCAATATTGAACTCAATTAAGGTGGGACTGCCTATACGGGATCCTATATTCTGTTGAAACAGAAAAGAACACTTAGTCAATTCCCTAAAGATCTTATTTCTTAGGAGATACCAGAGGATGACACATGGCATTTTTTGCCTGATTTATCAAAGACAAGTGGCACTTTTTGCTTTCCCTATATCCTGCTCAGGAATGCTCTGCCTTTGACACCTGCTACAATCTGCTTCTTTTATACTTAGCAATTTCAACAAAATAAGACTCACCGTATTCCTTGCCTGAGAAACCCTTTAAAAGGGGAAAGATGTACGTGGCAATCTCCTCTTGCTCTTTAGCTATGCTTGTAGAAATATTCGAGATGCATGTTAGTCCCCTACAAATGGTGACACTTGATGACTTCTGTAGACCTTTGAAATAAAACTTGGAACCCATCACAATCTTTATTTAGCAATGAAACTCAAAGATGATCTCTTGGACGTTGACATGTGGAAGCTTCCATGGCTTCGGGAAAGATACGTGGCGTCTTCCACTGCTTTTGCTAAGGGTATGTGGCGGCTTTCGCTTATCCTAGGAATGGAGTAGAAAGGGGCTCAAAAAATGACACTTGGTGGCCTCCGCTTATCTTCGGCACTTAAACAAAAATGAAACAATGCCTTACTGCCTTCCAAAAGGGTGCTTGACCCCTTTGGTTTTTTGGGACAATCCCTTGAACCACCCGTTGAACCAAAATTGGTTCAAGGGTTCAATAGTTCAACACTGCATGCCGTTTACACACAACCTGAGATCTTGAACCAAAATATTGAACCAAGGCAATGAACTACCCTATTGCTCAGATGGTGACATGTGGTGACTTCTGTATTATTCTGGAAAATTAGTTCAGAGCACTTCGTGACTGCCACTTGGCACTTTCTGCCTGATCTTGATACTTAGCTTGTTGAAACCTTTTGCCAAAAAATAGATGAAATGCAGGTGCCAAAAAGGAACGCGGATGTCGACACGTGGTCCATTCTGCTGAGTTTTTTTGGATATGTGGCATGTTCTGTGGCCCTCTTGAAAGTTGTGAAAGGCACCTCGGACGATGCCACTTGGTTGGTCCCGCATCTCGGAAAGCGACAATTGGTGGCTTCTACTCGAATTCAACACTTGGGCAAAAATGAAACAAAAGAAACAAAAAGGGAAAATGAACCCATGTTCGAATGATGCCACTTGGCAGATTCCACTGCTCTTTGACACTTAGATAGAAAATGAATCAAAATAATCAAGCCCGCGCTCTATTTCAAAATTTTGTCGTCACGACCAAGGTATGCGAAAACAAAATCTGTAGTGTGCAACCAAAAATCAGAATGCAACGTAGAGTGAAATTTTTACTCTACACATCCTACACACCTCCTTTATGCTATAAATAATTCCTCAATACTTACATCAACCTAAATCTTCAAAACATGTTGGTGACTAACAGTCTTCACCAAACATTCATCATCAATCAAAGTGGTAATTAAAATCTTGATAATATGAAGACCAAAAATGGATGAAAGGAGTAAAATGTAGGATGTGGTGGTATGGTTAGTATATTTAAACCCATATATACTTAAGATTTGAATTTATTAGATCCGAAAATGTAAAGGAGACCATGTTCTCATGTTCATCAACAAGACTATGTAGCTTGCAAGTGTAAGAGGTCAACATGCTTTGAGTTTGAACCTCAAAGAAACCAATGGGAGAATTGGTTTCATATAAATTGCATTATTTTACTAGTCCTATAGTGAATACAATAGGATTTTTCACCTCAATACCAACTATCCCAAAGCAAACACCTAATGAACTCATGTTAGAAGGATGTGTAAAAGTCTATTTATGCAAGAATGAACCAAAGACACAACTCTTGCCTTGCATATGAGGTATTAAGGTATAAAGTATAATGAATAATAATATGAGTTAATGTACATAATTTATTTAAATTCTAATATGATCATATAATTATTCATAAGGGGCTAAAAAAGACAAAATGTATACCTACAAGTCTGCAGACATGTACGTCTCTTCTTCAATAGAAATGCAATGAACCCTATATGCCAAGTTGAGGTATAGAAATAAAATAGAGTTATGGAAGCCATAGGAAATATTTTTGGAAATTTGTGTAAGGTGAAACATGAATTTAACACCCTCTCTTAAGTTTCAACAATTTTTATGATGATAAAGGACACCTACATGCCAAATTGAGATATACATGTCTATGTTCAAATCATGAAGGGAATATGTAGTCCTTATGTTGAAGTTGAGTATTTTAGAGTAATATAAGGTGTGAATAGTATTGGAGGAATATTAATAGGATATTTGTACTCTTTAAAAGGAAAATAAACAATGAAAAGTATGTCTTATCAAGCTCCAGCATAGTGACCCTGATTAACTCTTATAGGCTTGAGTATAATGGTGAAGAAAGATTGTATGTTTTGGGGTAATTTGATGAGTAGGGAGTATTTGGAGGTATGTGTAACATGGGAATAGATATTTCTAAATTATTATATCACTTAGATAAATTTAAATAATCACAAAATTCATGATGAGTGTTGATTACTCAAGAAACTTGAAATGCGTAACTACAAGCCTAATTGTGAAATGCCAACATGTTTTCAACATGTGAGGATAACATGTGATTTTTCATTTATAATTGGTTATACATGGTAAGGAAAGGAATGATTAATAATTTTGGGTTTATCACAAATAATGGAACCTTTGGATGATGAATTCAAACCTCAAACAATGACATTAGGGTCAAACTGGCTTCATGTCCAACAAACCCTCAAATTGTGAAAATCAAGTTCTCAAAATTTTTGGAGGGTAAATACTTATTAGATATCATTAAAACACATGGAATTGAATATTTCATACCTGTTAGAGGCTCTTTTAATCATAAAATTCACTTTGAGTAGTTTTGGTCTAAAATTTCTCTCTTGGTCTCACACACGGTCCTACAGGCCTGAGAGGCAGTCTTGAGAGGCTTAGAAATCCATCAAGGATGCACATGGTGGATAATGGACCTTGGAGGATTTGGTTATTTTTTACTAACTAAAACCCATGGAATTAGTTTTTTGATCAAGTTCTTACATGTTATGACTAATATTTAAGGAGAGTTAGTCTAAAACCTTATTTTGCACTGTGAAGAACTTGAGAGACCTCAATTTTGTGATTGGATCTTACAAGACCATTTGCATGGGACATGAAGATACTAGAC
This sequence comes from Torreya grandis, assembly GCA_037957365.1. Lineage (NCBI taxonomy): Eukaryota > Viridiplantae > Streptophyta > Pinopsida > Cupressales > Taxaceae > Torreya > Torreya grandis. The sequence continues at coordinate 2,120,372 of JARHVA010002559.1, read as the reverse complement.
ATGGAAGGGGACCCATCTGTTTTATAAATTTATGGCATTGGTTTAGGGATTGAGGCCCTCATCTTTATGAATCGTCATTAAGATGATAAGCTACTTTAAACCCTTCTTAAACCCTACATATGAATTGATGGAGGAATTTGGTTTACAAACTACTCCAAATTCCATTAAATGGTCTAAAAAATACTTTAATGACCTATATACACCTAATACCACCAGATAACAATAACTTGTCATGTGTGGTAGAAATGGATGGATATTTGGCCTAAAAGACTGCTTATTAGAGCTAATTTGTAAGGTTTTGAAGCCTATAAGTTTACCTAACCATTTGTAGAGTCTTATCCAGACAATATAGAGGTATTTGAGCTCTTCAAAAAAAATTGTTAGAGGCATTCATGATGATATTACAGTCTTCAAGTGTCTAACTAGGCCTAAGAGAAGAGAGAGGATCAATCTTGCACTAGGAGGACTAAATTGCAAGCTCTTGACAACATGAACAAGGTTGAAACTCAATTACCATTATCTTCAAAGATAAAAAAGACATGTAATTATCCTATAATGGCATTGGAAAGATCAAGGAAGCCTGATCAAGAATTCCAAGTGCCAAACACAAGCTTGTAACTCCTCTTTATCTAAGAATGTGTAGTTTAAAATAAGGTTGATGAGCCTTCTGGGGAGTTGAAGAGTCTCTTATACACCTTTCCTCTAAAATATCATCATCAAGAATCCAACATATTCCAAGGAGATGGTTGAAATTGATCTTAAACTCTCCTTTTGGACTATAACTGACTTAGATGAAGTGACATTTGTCATTAGAGTTACTCATATGCCTCTCTTCTCTCTCACCTTCATTTATCCTATATATATATATATATATAAACTAATGTGGCTTTGTAATGGATCCTACACCTGATTTTGGTGAATCCCTACTCATTTGTATGCCTTTGATCAATAATACTACTAGTTTTATTTCCTTTTATGAATTTACTTAGTGTGTATATATTGATATTTTATCTTGTTAAGTTATTACTTAGTTTTCCTTGACATGTTGCCATATTCTAATACATATATGTAGTTTGAAAGCTTCTCTTACAGGGCATGTGAAGTGTTCAATTTAAGTGTAAGGGTTGAGTTTGGTTATCTATTCAATAGTGTCATTTTAGACCTCTTGATTAGTCATTATATACTAAACATCTATCATAACCTCCACATTGAAATTCTAATGTAAGATATTTAGATTGGGAGTAGTGTATGTTCATATCAGTCTTATGGTCTATATGTACACATGTAGTTAGTTAGTAGTGATCAATTAGTTTGGTTCCTCACCTCCTTAGGTTAATTTTAGTTCTCTTCCCACTTTTCCTTTGTGAGTAATAGATTAGTAGTAGTTTGGGTGAAGCATAAAGGGAGATAACCCAAATCTAGAGGTATAGTCCACTTGAAGGTCCTAATCCCATAATATAGCTTGAGTGAGAGGGATTGAAGACACCCTCTCCAGGGTGAAATTTTAAGACATAATATGTCTAATTAGGATTGAAGGATAACCAAAAAATAGATCACATAGGATAGAGGTGAGAAGAGGAGAACCAAAAATATTTATCAAATATCCAACATATGTGTATGTATAAAACTCAATGTCACTAAAGTAATATACAAAGGAGCATAAGAGTATTCATAGAAAATTTAAGGACTTGCATCACTTTTCCCATTGACCACATAAAGTTTATCATATATGAAGGTGGCACATTTAAGGTAGGTAAGCATTAAATACATCCTTGGGCATGTGCACACCTTAACTACACATTAACTAGTCTTAGAAGAAAAGATAAATAATTTATTCGACTTAATTAAAGACACACAATAAATATTTGTAATAATAGCTACAACTTATATCCCCTATCGCCCCTAACCCCATGTCCCCATCCCAAATTGTAAGTGAAACTTAGGGATATATAAGGAATAAATAACCTTACAGAAAATAAGTCCCAATTATAAGGCCTAATGAGGTAACTATGTATAAATATCAATAAAATACAATAATCTCAAGAAAATGGGTAGGGAGGACCTAAGGACTCATTGTGTACCCATACTTGAAGAAGATGGTGATATAAATGGATGTCTCTCACAATATTATGGTAAATTAATAAAGCAAGTGATACTCTAGAATAGTTGTGACCTTCAAAACACTATGGGGTGGCCTAATCCTCATTGAGATGAAGTTGTGTAGAGCATAAGTGAACACCTAGTAAAAAACTCATGATATCTTCACGAATGGTAAAATCCATTACTTAAAGCACTAAAATATTATGGTAATTTTGATACCATAAAAAATGTTGGCTCAAAGATGATGTTTTTATTTATGATGCCACCAAAGATGGCTACATATGGTTAATTTTGAATCTTGACTGATGTTAGGGATACTAGATGTTGCTCACAACATAAGATGGTCATACTATCAACGAAATTATGAAAAATATAGAATATTACACCCAAACAATGCCATCAAAAGATGAGACACACTATAATACTCATATGGATTCTGAAAAAAAAGGTGCCTAAGAAGATACCCATGTATACATGAGGAAACCAAACTTATTATTGTGTTGAAATACAAAAATCACACATTCACACAAATATGCAAAAAATAGTCTCTCATATAAAATGAAATGAGGTGTAAAGAAAGGGGACCCATTTATCTAAAAATAAATTACATGAGTGAAAGTGGTAAGGTAAACTAACCACTAACTAGTCAAGATGGCAAAGAAACTCATAACAATCTACAAACATCTTACACAAGTGGCCCAAAATCCACTACTTTGAACAACTAAAAATCAAATGGTGTTTGGGATGCCAGGAATCACAAATAATGATAATCATGTTGAGTGTTTAAAATTAAAAATAAAGGAGTTACCTGCATGAGTGGCCTAAAATCCACTACTTTAACATGTTAAAAAATATAAGATCCTGTCATAAATGTGTCATGTAATAAAATATATTTTTTTCCTAGATAGGGTCCTAGCAATACGACCATGTTAGGTACCCTTTATAAGGTAAGAGATAAAATAAAGTGAATTTTTGAAGTAAATGGTTTTCATATGATAGGAGAGATAAAAAAACTACAAAATTTTATTAGGGGGCAGGGGGGAGAGCGGGGGCAGGGTGGGTGGGCAGGGTCTGACCACTTATTAAACAAAACCCAACCCTTATTTCAAACTCAAATCCAATTCGTAACTATTTACTATAGATAACACCTTATTGTGAGTAAATAAAAAACAAAATTTGCTCCTAAAAACATGTCAAATGCACTGAAAAGATCATTTTCCCTCCATGTGGATCATTTTTATCCCTACAATTTGTTTTTGGATATGTACGAAATGTGATTTACATGGCTTGGTAAATGAGATGACATAGGAAAAGGTTACTTCTCAAATAATCCTGAGAAAATATACAAAACTAGCCTTTGAAGGCTCTGATACCATGTTCAGATTTGATTTAACCAAGATCGAAGAATTACCAAATCATAGCTCATGTAGGATAGAGGTGAGAAGAGGATAACCAAAAAGATAACTAAGAAGATTGCTCAAATATAAAATATCTATGTGTACGTATAAAACTCAATGTCACCAATGTAAAATACAAATGAGTAGAAGATTTTTTATATAAAATTTAGGGACTTTCATCTCTTTTCTGATTGTCCAAACAAAATTTGGCATCTAATGAAGGTGTCACATGTAAGGTAGGTAATCATTAAATGCATCTTTGTGCATATGCACACACTAGCTACACACTAATTATCCTTAGTATAAAAGATAACTACCTGTGTCAACTTAACTAAAAGTGCATAATAAATAGTTTCAATAGCATCCACATCATAATATTGATCTATCACCTCTTGCATTGGTTCATACTAAAACCCCTATGAAGAGTAAAATTATACAAACAAACATCTAAACTTATGCATGTGCTTCCTTTCAAGAGGTTAAGGTGACTCTACTAGTCCATTACCCTAATATACCTACTTGGGATTATGATTTAGGTTATTACATAGCTCATCACCATCTTTCTGATATTTCTAGCAATAAATCTGAACCCAAAAGTATATAACCTCATATTTTAGATGGGATCAGTAATTAGCCATGATAGCCTAACCCTTGTGTTGAATCCATACATCATACGGTACCATAACATCTTAATTTTTTCTTCTTCTATATGTCATACCTTTTATGTGTTTTTCTCCCTTGAGATTGCTCTTTGCCTCATTTTTTTTAAAATTGACATCTTGGCTCTTCCCTTTGTTTGCATTGACATTATTCTAGACCCTTGGTTTATATTATTGTTATGTTTCTGTGGCCATTTCCCCTTGATTATTAATATCATTATAGATACTAAGGTAGACTTATAGATGATAAAAATATACATATCAAGACCCTCTATCCTAGCATCCATTGAGTTCTAAGGAAAATTGTGGGTTGTATGTAGTCCTCTTCCTCTTCTTTAATAAATTTGTGTTCCTTGGCTCAATCGTTTTCTCATTGCTCCTAAGTTATGCCCTTTGGCTTCTCTTCTTGTTTTATCTAGTTTTCCTTACTTTCACCCGTTAGCTTCCTATTTATGTGATCTTTTTTTTTAAATCTATAAAATGCAAAAAAATAAAGGTTACATATTATTATTATCTACCAATGTTATAGATTTTACATATACATGTTACACATATGTTTTTCATGGTATTATTTAAGTGGATAAGATGTACAATATAAAGGTTACATATGATCATGCACTTATAGATGCTATGTGGTTAAATTTACACCCACACCTGAGAGTATTGTCACATTGGTTGTATGCCTTATAATGGGTGTATCTCTTTCCATTTATCATATAGAGCTACTTACATTGACTAGACACATATTGCTATTGTTGCCTATTATGTTACATGGATACATTTTATGTTTTCTTGCATGCCCTATAATTTATCGAGTGTTTACATGTGGTTGATTATACACATGTATGTGTTTGTACATGTTTTAGGTTGATGTATTTTCTAGTATGTTCATATAGGATTCTCTAGCCATTATGTCATGTCATGATTCTTATTGCTCATTTGTCTTGCATGATGAATGTTTATTCTATGTGTAACTTATTTATTATGGTTGACTATGTTTCTTATACTATGTGATATATTACACTTGGTTCCATGATCCATATCAGGTATTCTATTACTTGTAATATATTATTATCATTTCTTGTGTTTCCATAGTCCTTACCATGCATCTATTGGGACATAATGTTTTTTATTATGTGGGTGTTTCATTGCCATATCCATCCCACCCATGAGGCTATTGCTACATTGGGGCATATTTTTTATCCCTATCTTGTCTTACTCTTGTCTTATACACTTATTTATCTAGTATAGCATGTCATCCATATCTTATGCATGTGTAGTTTACTTCACCCATGTGCCTATTGATATTACATTTTTATATACCTAGTACCTACTTTATCCTACTTATACCTTACTACATACATATGTTGGGTACTTCCATATCCTACCACAGTCAGGCATAACTTCATTTTCCTTCACTAGATAATGTCATAGCATATTTATTGTCCTTCACTATTTCATCTTCTTACGAGTTTGCATCTTCTTATTGAGTTTCAAATGATGACATTTTTATATAGTTGCATGCATGTGTTTAGAAAGTTATTTTCAAATATTATAACAACTTCATATACATTTTTTCTATGATAACACATGATTTGCATGACTCTTTCTTTTGAGATGAGTGATAGTAGATATAGGTACCAATCCCGCACCCCAAAATGGGAGCATATATATATAAGTATTTTATATCAATGTTTTTTAGATGAAAAAGGTTTACAAATATTGACCAATATCTTCCCAAATATTTGGTTCCCTGATTAAGAAGTGAACTAAAGTTGTTAGGACTTGCTTTAGATTCCTAAAGGTCTTTGAGTATCCTTTTAACTCACCAATGCCAAGATTTTAGATTTCAGTTTTATTTCAATTCCCAAGAATGAGAATATGGTTCATGCACCACCAAAGGTATTCATTATTATGATCATTTTTTTATTTTTATTTCAATTTATTATATTCACGTTGATATATTGAGACATTGACTACTTGCATTCATTCATGTTTGTTAAGAGGCACAATAGGATTTACCAACACACATGAGTGGAGCTTAACCCAAGCATCCAAATTATTCATTATTCCTTCCCCTAGGTGTGTGTAGGTATGTGCTTCAACTTTTTTTACTTTTACGTGTGCATGCATTCATGCATGAACACATCAAAGTGGGGCCTTATGTAGAAAACTAATTTTGGTATATATCATTTTTTCATTGTAACTTTCTCAATCATTTCCACACTTATTCTACTTGTGTATATTTGGTTATTTGTCTACACCTTCTAGACCTAATTAGAGTCACTCCAATCTTGATTCATCTATATTTCCTTAGATAAACTTCAAATTTGTCAGTTTTCAGTGTCAAGACCCATCCCCTCTCTTTTCAGCATCATCTCTGTTTTGAGTCTTTTTACTCTCTAGAATAGAATTGATCCTCTGATGATTCTATTTTTGGCATAATCAGTCCTTTGTAAATTTTGAGCATCTTCCTTTTGTGGGTATCTTTATTCCATGTGCTTTGAATTTTCCTTGTCACTATCTCTGACGGTCGACCTATGTTCAAAGTGTCAAAGACAACCCTATATATACAAATCTACCCCAAGTCATTCAGGGACCTATTTTCCATCAAGTGAAATCCTCCTTATTTAGCTACACATTGATTAAAAAAATACCACACTTATCAAGAAGCCTGCATATTGAGTCTACATTACATCTATATCAAATCCAACTATTGTGATATAACATGTTATGCTATAACATTTGATTATCTAAGGAGATGAGGTGAAGTCCTCTCTCTCATTAGGTTGGGATTCACTCACATGCACTAGAACTACATAGAGACCCAATTCCAAGCATGCAAGATATGTAGTTGCAACTCAAGAGGTTATATGTGTCAAGTAATTTGTACAAATGATTTTTTATGCATTCCCTTGAGGATTAGGTTAAATGATGAAGGAGAGGCAATTCAAGGCATTCTACTTGTCAATTTTGCAAAATGAAGCCACAATGTTATTTATTAGTAAACTATACATCTGTCTAGATAGTTACAAAACCCATAAATTAACAAAGGACATAATTGGCCCTCTACGAGATTTGACTTAGTAGTATTACACAATCATATTCTTAGGGTTGTAGGATAATCAGTTCTAGAAACCTCTGCGAGTTTTAGAATTTGAAAAGAGTGCCTAGGTCTATCTATTTCTATCATTTGTTGTCTCTTTTCATTTCTATTGCTTGTTCAATCATCTATTTGTACTATTTGTCATCTATTTTCGAACATTACAATGCTAATTATATATGTCATTTTATTATCCTATATCCCTCTAGTGTACCCTAATTTTACCTATTTCATTGTAGCATTTAATTTTTGTCACTATTTAATAAAAAAATTAGTAATAATTTAAAAAGATCCTAAGCAAATTACGTATGAATTTGTGGGGCAAAAACAAGTTATAAATGTAGAATGCAGACATCAACTTCTTCATAGGACCTTATCTAATAGGATTATGTAATTTGTGTTCTTCATTATGAATAATTTTTATTTGTAAACATGCGCATTCTATCATGTGTTGGTCCAGAGGACCAAATATTGCTATAGATTCCACGAACGAATCTCCAATAACTTTAAATAAATGAGTACTCAATTCAACAAAAAAAAAAAGGAATATGATTCTTATTTATTAGAAGAGCCTCTAAATTACAGTCAACAATTAAACACCATACATATTTAACACTTTTATACATATTTATATTAAAAAACGATAATGGTAAAAATATATTGCTTTATCTTTTGACGTATCAACATCTTAGTCTCTACACAATTTATTTTGACGGTATTATATACCTCAAATCAAAATTATATTCTCAACAACATCAATAGAAATTCCTTAATACCTATCAATTAGTCAAAGTCCACAACGAAGTCTGAATCTTTATTTCTTTTATTAATATTAGCTATACCGATGTGTTGCGTTCCAATGGAAATGTCAACAGAGCAGTTGATATTTCCTTATCATTGCAAGTGATGAACACTAATCTCTCTTCCTTCCCCACGCATTACCAAATATCTGATTTGCCTTTTTTCTGTTCTCTGAATTTTTCGGCAGAAGTCGCTTAAGTACCCCTATGTTTGCATTGAGAATTGGATACTCATATATTCTCTCTCTTTTGGCATAAAACAAATGGATGGTCTGATGAATCTTCTTCTTCTTCTTCTGGTCTGTTTGTTCTGGTTTCCTACGCAATCATCAGGTCAGTGGAATAATGCTTCTGACCAACAGTGGTTGTTAGGACTCAAAGGTGCCATCACTTTTGATCCCAACAACTCTTTATCCAATTGGGCTCGTCCTCTTTTCTTTTGCAAATGGAGAGGTGTCACTTGCTCACCTCATTTGCAAAGAGTTGTTGCTGTAAATCTGTCGGGAATGAGTTTGAAGGGTACCATTTCTCCTCTGGTTGGGAATCTATCTGTACTTGAATCGCTGGATCTCTCTAACAACGCCCTTCATGGCCATATTCCATCTCAACTCGGACGGCTTTCCACTGCCAAGGAAGTCAATTTGGAGCTCAATCAGCTACAAGGAAACATTCCAGCCGGTCTCTCCAGATGCCGCGGTCTAGTTTTGTTGGCACTCAACGATAACCAATTGCAGGGCACTATTCCAGTTAAGCTCGGGATGTTGCCACTTCTGGTGATTCTTTCCTTAGCAGGAAACTATTTCACAGGTACAATTCCCGTCTCTCTCGGAAACCTCTCAGCCTTGACTTACTTGCACTTATCAACAAATAATCTCACGGACCCCATTCCTCCCGAATTGGGTAACTTAAATAAGCTAAATACTCTCTACGTTTGGGAAAACAGGCTCACTGGACCAATCCCAACTTTCCTCCTCAATTGTACTGCTCTCACAGATTTAGCTTTGTACCTCAACCAGCTAAGTGGACACATTCCACAGGAAATTGGCGCCAAGCTCGCAAAGTTGAGAGCAATTTACCTATGGGGAAATCAACTTCCTGGAAATATACCAGATTCCATTGGGAATTGTTCTAGACTCAACCACCTTAACCTTTAAATGAACCAGTTGAGTGGAAAGGTGCCCATAGAGTTTGGCAAGTTGCTGTTGCTTCAAAGGTTTATCATATCCTTCAATGAACTGGTTAGTGAAAGCGGTAGTTCATTGGCATTTCTCACTGCCCTGACAAATTGCTCACACCTCGAATGGCTAGAAGTGTCATTCAATCATTTGATAGGTGTTTTGTCTCCGTCCATTGGTCACCTTTCTTCCAAGCTCTCTGTCTTAGACGACGACAAGATAAGTGGAAGCATACCTCAACAGATTACCAATCTTACCAACTTAACATACGTAGAATTGAGCAACAATCTCTTCAGTGGCTCCATTCCTGTTGGAACTAAAAGATTCTATAGGTTGGAAAGATTGGCTTTGGGTGGCAACAGTTTAGAAGGAAGCATTCCGACTGAAATAGGTCAGCTGCAAAGACTTGGATGTCTAGGTGTTAGTCAGAACAAGCTATCTGGGGAAATTCCTGATTCTCTTGGTAAGCTTCAACAGCTAAGGAGACTTTTTCTACATCACAACCACTTCTCAGGAGAGATACCTGCAAGTTTACAGAGATGTTCAAATTTGGAACTGCTTGACTTATCTCACAATTAACTGAGGGGAAACATACCTGGAGACGTTCTAACCAGTCTAAAAAGCCTTCAATTCTATCTCAATTTGTCATGGAATTTTTTACAAGGGCCCCTGCCCAAACAGATCTGCAAAATTGTAAATGCTCAAGCAATAGACATTTCTGGAAATCAGCTTGATGGATGGATTCCAGTTGTGTTAGCAAACTGTATAGCACTTGAGTATCTCAATCTATCGCATAATGCCTTTTCAGGTCCAATACCAGATTCACTTGGGAAATTAAAATATCTATAGAGTATTGATCTGTCTTCAAATTTCCTAACAGGTGCCATACCCACATCCCTTAGAAATCTGAAAGTCCTTCATGACATTAATCTTTGTTTCAACAATCTGGCAGGTTCTGTTCAAGAAGAAGGAATGCTTCCAAATAGCACTGTTGTTGCATTATTCATGGGAAATCCTGGCCAATGTGGTCCAAAAAAATACTTGTTATCTGCATGTCCAAAACAGGGGCAGGGTAAGCAGGGAAAGCATTCACGGCTTACCAAAATTATTGTATTACTTGCTGGAGTCATTGCATTTTTACTATGTTCTTTTATTTTAGGTGAGCCGTGCAGACAAAAAGTTTCAAGCCAGCAGGTGGATCTCTTGGACATTATCTTATATAGAATGGGGTATCCAAAGTTATCATATCGGGATCTTGTCATTGCAACAAATGGGTTTAATGAAACAAATTTTCTCGGAGTTGGTAGCTTTGGATCAGTCTATAAAGGGATTTTAAGGGATGGCAGGTTAGTTGCTGTCAAAGTTCTCAATGTGCAAAACGAAGAAGGTGAAAAGAGTTTGAAGTCGGAATGCAAGGTATTGGGCAAGATTCGGCATTGCAATCTCATTAAAGTCATAAGTGCGTGTTCACATCCTGACTTCAAAGGTTTGGTTCTTCAATTTGCATCTAATGGAAGCTTGGAAAAGCATCTGTATTCAGACGGTAACGACATGGATGTTTCTGGATTATAACTGAGTAAATGCTTGAACATTGCAATTGATGTAGCCCATGGCATGGAATCTCTGCATTATGTCTGTTTCGACCAAGTTGTGCACTGTGATTTAAAGCCTAGCAATGTGCTTCTGGATGCTGACATGACAGCCGTTGTAGCGGATTTTTGCATATCTCGATTAACAAGTTTTACAAACTCCATATGGATTCCTTACAAACAACATTTTCTCTCAGAGGATCTATTGGAGATGGTTACAAGGAAGAGACATTCCCATTCTATGTTTTTTTGGATACCTTCCCATTCTATGTTTACCCATCACACGAATTTGGCAACGGAAGCATGTCTGCAACGGTCGTCGGCAACGCAGGGACTCAATGCAAACGCAGACATAAAGTGAAAAAAGCATTGAAGGCTCCGCAGCATGTGAAAAACGTCATAAAGATTCCCCATCGCAAGCCAAGTGAAAGTGAAACCATCATGCAAGAATTTTTTTTTTTTTTTTTTTTTTAATGGCATTTTCAAAGACTCGTGGATGATTTAATTTTTTATTTTTATAAAACTTATTTTTTTAAACGGTCTCATTAAAGATTTTTTATTTAAAATAAATAAATTATTATTATTATTATTTTTAATTAAAAAAAAAAGTTAAACTGTATATAATTTATTTTATTTTATTTTTTAAAATTTATCATATCCATAATTTGAAATTTTTGTTTTTATTAAATAAATTTATTGTGTATATTTTTTATTTTTTATTTTTTCATAAAACTTATTTTTAAAAAGTATCTATAATTATTTTTTTTTTAAAATAAATTTATCATGCATGATTTGGATTTTTTATTTTTATTAAATAAATTTATTATGCATATATTTAATTTTTTTTTTTATAAAACTTGTTTTTGAAAACTGCGTATGATTAAAAACTCTTTTTTTCTAAATAAATTTATCATTCATAATTTTTATTTTTTAATTTGATTAAATAAATTTATCATGATTTTATTTTTTTATTTTTATAAAATTTATTTTTAAAAACTATACATAATTAAATTTTCTTTTCTAAATAAATTTATCCTGCATGATTTTAGTTTTTTATTTTTATTAAATAAGTTTATCATGTGTGATTTTAATTTTAATTTTTTATAAAACTTATTTTTAAAAACTGCATGATTATAGATTTTTTTTTGCTAAATAAGTTGAACATTTAAATTGTTTAATTTCTAAATTGTGAAAGTTATTTTAAAGTTATTTAAATAAAATTAATATTTATATTATTTAATATTTAAATTATTTTATTTTAAGTTGTTTTCAAATAAATTTAATATTTAAATTGTATGAATTATTTTATTTTTCTATTTTTCAATATTTAAATTTAATATATTTTTTTTAAAATTTAAATTAATATTATATGCAGTATAATAAATAAGTCAATTTAAAATATTTAAGAAGATTGTATTGGAGAAATCTTCTTAATTGATGCAAATAAAAATTGATTGATTTGTAAAGAAAACGTATCAAAGCATAGTTATACATTCAAGAAGCGTATTATAGGTATGTTTCATATTTCCTTTTAAATTTTTTGACTTATTTGTAAAATTTCATATAGATTATCCTCTTTATTATTTTTCATCTTCAAATTGTTTAATTTTTTGAATTGGTGTAATTATTTTTGTTTAGATAAAAATAGATGATGCATCTTCAATCTCCACTATTCCAGAGACTAGTAGAAATAAGGGACAAAATCCTCTAGAATATAATACAACTAAAAAAAAAATTGAAAATAATTTATGGAAGTGTGTGACAATAATTAAAGGTTTTTCCAGAGGAAATTATAGTAGTTCTGGGAGCAAGACATGGAAGTTGCCCTTATTACTTCACAGAGAAAAGCAGTTCAGTTACAAAATTGAGGTACCACTTGCTTGGTATGTGGAAGAACGAACAAATATTAATTTGCAAACAAATCCCTAATACTAAAAGGAATGAATTAATTAGGGAGTATACATATATGGAGTCTTTGAAACCAATGTCCTCATCGCAAGCAAATTCCCATACTCAAAATCCTTCTACTAATAAGTCTAAAATTGGAAAGATGTTTGATGCCTCAGACAGGAAAAATATTGATGCAGCGATTTGGAGACTATTTTTTAGTTGTGGGATGCCTTTTAATATTTTAAGGTCTTATTTATGGAAAGATGCAGTAAGAATGATAAATAATGATCCTAGAGGTTATATTCCTCCAAGTTATGAAAAGCTTCGCACAATATTTTTGAGTGAGGAAAAGGCTTGCATAGAGGCAAGATTGTAGGATGTTAGAGACAGTTGGGCATATACAAGTGTTTCTATACTTTCTGATGGGTGGACAGACATCGCATATAGACCTCTCATAAATGTTGTAGTTTCCTCTCCTCCTAAAGGAACATTGTTTTTAAAATCGCATGACACTTCAGGGCATGTGAAAGATGCAAATTACTTGATGGATATATTTCGATAGGCAATAGAGGTGGGAAGACATAACGTAGTGCAATTGATAACAGATAATGTTGCAAATAATGTTCTAGTTGGAGACATGCTTGAGGATGAGTAGCCATAGATCTTTTGGACACTATGTTCAATTCATTGCATGAACTTATTGCTCAAAGATTTACATGGTGGACTTCCATGGATTTGTCAGTCATTGGGAGATGCAAAGAAAATTCAATAATTTATAGTCAACCATTCTATGTCACAAGCTATATATAGAAAATATTCATCCTTGCAGCTTTTTCGATGTGCTGATACATGATTTGCTTCACAATTTATCATGATGGAACGTATGGTGAAAGTAGAGCAATCACTTAGGGAGATGGTGGTGTCGATAGAATGGGATAGATGGAGAAGTTGTCCTAACACTAACATTGTTGCATGTGATGAGATTTTTGATCTTATTATTGGCACAATCTCTACATTATTTTGGCAACAAGCTAATGATTTATTGAAACTTTTTTGGCCCATTTATGAGGTACTTAGACTCTTTGATAGTGATAATCCATGCATGGAAGATGTTTTTGAGAGCCTTGACTAGATGAGAGAGAGGTTAGAGGTCATATTGAGGGATGAAGCTCCTACGTTTGATCAAATGACAAAGGACTTAGTTTGGGCATGTAGTGAGAGAAGGTGGAAGATGCTTCATAGTCCTCTTCATTCTATTAGATTTGCACTTAATCCAAGGTGGTCTCATAAGAAACCATGGCTATATGATGAAGTCTCTCAGGAATGGAAAATATATCTTAATAGATTTTATGCCACAAGAGAGGAGCATGTTCAGATTAAGGAGGAATTCTCACAATATACTAATTCAAAGGGAAATTTTTTTCATCATGATGCTGCATATGATTGTGCCAACTTACAAATCATAACATTTTGGGAGACATGTGGAACAACGATATTTCTACTTCAAACAATAGCAATTCGAGTCCTCTCCTAGGTTTTTTATTATTATTTATCTATTTATCATCACTTAATAGTTGAATTCAATACTGCAATTAATTATGAAACAATAAAGTCAGTGATTGTTACATTTTAATTAAATTTTAGATTATTTTGAATTAAATTAAATTAATTTTGTTTCATAGGTGTCAAGTGCTTCTACATGTGAGCCGATTTGGAGTGAGTATGCCTTCATCCATTCAACGAAGCATAATAAGCTTGGGAAGAAAAAGGCAGAAGACCTTGTTTATGTACATTCTAGCCTTTTAGCCTTTTATCCCGTGTTTCCCCTGATTACCTTTCAAGACCTCATAGAATGTGGGATTAAGGTGGCTTCATGGATGGTGGTGATGATAAGTTGCCAATTGAGGGGTTAGAGGATAATGCAGAAATCCTACTTTCTATCCCTAGATTCCAATCATCTAGAGAAGGAGGTTAAGGAAACAGAAGCACTTGTAATCCTTCAACTTCGAGTGTGTGCAGAGCCTATGGAGCACCAAATACCCTATTTTGATGAAATTTGATTTTATACAAGACACTGTATATGTTTCTATTTTAAACACTATTACAATTATTAGATCATAAGGATGAAAACATTTGATATAGACTTGTTTTTCAAAAATCATATAAATTATCTATTTTTTTTATACAAATTGAAATGTTTTAGTTATGTTTGTGTGTGTGTGTGTGTAAATGTACATGATATATATATATATATATATATAATATATATATATATATATATATATATATATCATGTACATTTACACACACACACACACAAACATAACTAAAACATTTCAATTTGTATAAAAAAAATAGATAATTTATATGATTTTTGAAAAACAAGTCTATATATATATATATATATATATATATATATATATATATATATATATATATATATATATATATATATATATATATATATATATATATATTTTACGCAATCTCTCCCAATGTTGTTTCTCATCACGTTTCTGTTACGGTCACGTTTCACCATTTCTTGTTTCTTGCAACATAGATAGCAGGCTCTTAAAGAATGTCGACACGGAACAGAATAGATCCCTCATTTATTTTGTAAATGTTGGCTTACTTTGCACTAACGAATCTCCTGAAGAACGACCCACAATGAGAGATGTAGTAAGGGCATTGCAGATTATCAGAACTATTCACTGAGATGTAGAGCAGCAACTTTCAATTCAAAATTTGCCACACTAGAACTTGTACATAATGTCAATACAAGTTCAACGGCCGAAAAGGTGCCTGAAAGCCAAAGTTCTATATTACTCTTTAATGTCACCTAGAAATATATGTGAGGATTTGTTTTCTACAATGATCCATAGTTGTACTGATGAACATTATATATCTATTGGGAAACATTTGTGCTTGCCATCTGACATATATTTGTTTTCATATTAATTAACAAGTTCAACCTTAAAAGCAGTGGATTTAGCATTGAGTATACCCCCGATATTCCTTGTATTGGAATTTTTGATGTATATTGTGTATATCTACTGATGTATTCAGGCATGGTGTCCAAATATATGGATTCCCAATCTTGCATCAATGAGACTCAACACTCAATTTCAGCTCTAAAACCATCTGATATATATTTATTTATTTTTATGTTACTTTGCAAATTTAACCTTAAAAGCACTGGCTTTGGCATTGAGTATACCGCTGGTATTCCTTGTATTGGATCTTTTTCATGTATATTGTGTATATCCACTGATGCAATCAAGCATGGGGTTCAAATAAATGGATTCCCAATCCTGCAACAATGAGACTCAACACTCAATTTCATCTAGAAAACCAACAAATGCAGCTGACTTTCACAGTTTCAACAAACTTACAAATACATAGAATATGTTGAGATTCAGCTAAAAATGAGCTCTCAAGCCCATGTTTAACTTCTCACCCTATTATTTACCATTAGATATTACAACTAGCCTATCACAGCCTTTACAAAGACGTTACAGTCCCAAAACTCTAGCTATTTAGCTTGCTAGCCTCTATCTAAGCCCTCCATGTTTTTCCAATGCTTAAAACGCTGAATTCTGCTATATCTCATTCCAGCTGAATGTTGTCTCCTTTAAGCTTTTAACTCCAAGCTCAAATCTGATCTTTGCCTTACCTTATTTTATCTCGCTTAGCTTAACTCTTGTAAGCTTTGTTAAGGTATGGAGCTAAAAGCTTCACCTATGAGCAAATGCAGAACTTGCTGGAAGCCCACAGTCGCCGTCGACGGTCAGATGCAGACCAAGAGCTACCGACGTCGACAGTAGGTCGGCCAACGTCGGTCAGGTGCAAACAGGAAAGAACCGATGTCGGTTATCTGTGTGCGTCCAAAATGCTATTTCCGTGGACAGAACAGATTGTTTGCATGATAAGATTAAGCCATAGTCTTAAGTCCGCATCTCTATCTTTAGTAAGACTATTTTAGAGCCCTTGTTTAGGAGGTGCATCTATTAGTTGTAAATGCATGCTCATGTTTCCTTATTTTATATATAGGATTATATCTGCATAGCTTATTGAATTGGACTGTACAATATTTGTATATGTGAATCAATCCAGATTGTGGAGTTGATTGTAATTGAGAGAGAGGACTCTTGAGGGAAAGAGATCTAAGAAGAGATCTGTACATCTAAGAGAGGTGTGGAAGAAAGAAGTTTCTTCAATTATAATTCTTTCTGTAAAGAGTTGAATACAAGTTTTCAGGGTGGTTTCTTGTATCTCTTGTTCTTTGTTATTTTTTATTCTAGTTACTTATCTATCTGGCTTATTTCTGCATATAGTTGCTTTCATATAGTAATCAATTTTGTTGATTGACCCCCAACAAGTGGTATCAAAGCCAGGTTGCAGGTTCTAAAGCTTGATACCAACAAGTGGTATCAGAGCTTTGATTCACTAACAGGTGGTTCAGATCTGGTTAGTGTGTATTGATTACAAGTTACTCACAGGGATTTCTGTTTGAGTGGGAGAAGCAATGGCAGAAGAAAGTAAATTGAGAATGGAGATGTTTAATGACAAGAACTATCAATTATGGAGAATGCATATAGAAGATTATCTGTATCAAAAAGATCTATACTTACCGTTATGAGGGATTGCAAAGTAGCCTAAAGACATGGATGATGAAGAATGAGAAGTTCTTGATAGAAAGGCTCTTAGATCAATAAGATTGAGTCTAGCATCTACTGTGATATCTAATTTATCACAGGCAAAGTCTACGGTAGAGTTAATGACTACTTTAGCAAATTTATATGAAAAACCCTCAGCTTCTAATAAAGTATATCTTATGAGGCAGTTATTTAATTTGCAAATGCAAGAAGGTGGATCTGTATCTAATCATCTAAATGATTTCCATGGAATTGTAAATCAATTAAATTCAGTCACAATAGTGTTTGATGATGAAATTAAAGCTCTATTAATCTTATGCTTTTTACCAAAAAGCTGGCATAGCTTGGTAATGGCAGTTAGTAATACTACATCTGCTTCAAATATTTTAAAAGTAGATGATGTTGTTAGTGTAATCTTGAATGAAGAAATTTGCAGGAAAAGCACAGAAGAGACACCAGAGAACGCTTTAAGTTTTGAGAGCAAGAGAAGGTAGAAAGAGAAGGGCAAGAAAGGGATATCAAGATCTAAGTCAAAGATGAGAGGTAGATCCAAATCCAGAAATGGCAGGAAGCCACAATGCTGGAATTGTGGAAAGATAGGGCACATAAGCAAAGATTGCTAGTCAAAGCCTAAAGAGGACAGACAACATGATGATAAGAAGAAGTAAATGTGGCAGGTATTGTTGCACAAGATGCTCTTATATTCTCTTTGCATAATAATATAGAATCTTGGGTTTTAGATTCTGGTGCATCTTTCCATGCAACCCCCAATAGAGAATATTTCAGTGACTATGTCCATGGAGATTTTAGAATAGTTTACTTAGGGGATGATGAGCCTTGTAAAATTATTAGCAAAGGTAAAGTGCAGCTGAAAATATAGAATGGAAATACATGGGTGTTGAGAGATGTCAAGCATGTTCCCAGCTTGAAGAGAAATTTGATTTCTGCAGGAAAGTTAGGGGATGAGGGTTGTACAGTAACTCTCACAGCTGAATCTTGGAAAGTTTCTAAGGGTGCACTTGTATTGGCCAGAGGTAAGAGAGTAGGTACTCTCTATCTATGTAATTGTATTACTGATAATTCTCTTTTTGTATTATCTATTTTAGATGTAGATGCAAAATTGTGGCATCAAAGGCTTGGCCACATGAGTGAGAAGGCAATGACAATTCTTAAGTCAAAAAGTATGTTTTCATATTTGAAAAGCATAGATCTAGATTTCTGTGAAGACTGTATTTTTGGAAAACAGAAGAGAGTGAATTTTCTCAAGACTGGGTCAACAAAGAAGAAGCACAAATTACAGCTTGTTCACACAGACGTGTGGGGGCCAGCTCAAGTTACTTTTATTGGAGGATCACAGTAATATGTTTTCTTCACAGATGATGCTACAAAAAAGGTATGGATCTATTGTATTAAGAAGAAATCTGATATTTTTGACACATTTAAGATTTGAAAAGCTATGGTTGAGAATGAAATAGGCAAGAGATTGAAGTGCCTGAGATCTGACAATGGTGGTGAGTTCTGCAACCACAAGTTCAACTGGTATTTTTATATGCATGTGATCCGCAGGCAAAGGACTGTTCCAAGAACACCTCAACAAAATAGAGTTGCTGAAAAGATGAACAGAACAATCATGGAGCGTGCAAGATGTATGAGATTGCATGCTGGATTGCCCTTAGAGTTTTGGGCAGAAGCTGTAGATACTACAGTTTACCTGATTAATAGAGGACCCTCTACAACACTGGATGGTAGAAATCCAGAAGAGGAATGGATAGGTAAAAAGGTAGATCTATCATTTCTCAAAGTTTTTGGTTGTGAAGCATTTGTGTATGTTGATAAGGAAAATAGAAAGAAGATGGATGCTAAGTCTATGAGGTGCACATTTATTGGCTATGGCTCTGATGAGTTCAGATTCAGGTTTTGAAATCTTGGAACTAACAAGATAATTAGGAGCCATGATGTTGTTTTCAATAAAAAACTGATGTATAGTGATCAGCTCAAGAAGCTGAATCAACCTGAGCAGAGCAATGGAGAATTAGATGAGGTGAAGGTCCAAAATGAGCTCGCAAAAAAGAAAAATCACAGAAAAGAAAACACAGAGACCGACGTCGGTCAGGTAGGAACCGACGTCGGTTGTACAGGGACCAATGACGGTCGTACATGAACCGACGTCGGCCAGGCAGGAACCGATGTCGATCAGGCAGAACCAACGACAGTCAGTTACAGGCCTGAAAGTGATCAAGGTTGGTCACTGTCAAAAAATTTGGGCAGACAGTTTGTTGTGAATGAGTCTCAAATGCCCATCAGGAGGTCAGAAAGGGTAAGTAAACCTCCAATTCGATATTCCCCTTCATTATTCTATTTATTGCTAACTGATGGTGGAGACTCAAAGAGTTTTGATGAAGCAATACAGGTGGAATCCAAGAGTCAGTGGGAGCTAGGCATGAATGAAGAAATTGATTCTTTGAGAGAGAACCAAACATGGGATTTGGTTGAGTTGCCAGCAGGAAAGAAGACACTGAAGAACAGATGGATCTACAGATTGAAAGAAGGTGAGAATAGACAGATGAGATATAAGGTCAGGTTAGTGGTGAAAGGATTTGCACAGAAACCAGGTATTGACTTTGGTGAGATTTTTTTTCTTGTTGTTAAAATGACTTCTATACAGACTGTATTGTCTTTAGTTGCTATTGAGGATTTGCATATGTTGTAGTGTGGAGCTAAAAGCTTCAACTGCTTGCAAACACTAGAAGGAAGGATGCTGAAGAACCAGAGCCACCGGCGTCGGCAGTATGACCGACGTCAGTTACAGGCAGTGGAGAAGGAGACCGGTGATGGCAGGGAGTCGGCCGACGTCGACAGAACCAGACCAGCAGAGACCGACGTCAGTCGCCTGTGCGGTCCAGAACTGTTCATTGCATGAACAGTTAGTTAGTTGAACCGAGTGTTTACATGCTAAGGGGATAATTTAAGTCGCAGGCTGTGTGTTTAATTTTAGTAGTTAGAGTTCTATTTTTTGTAAGCATGGGATCTTATTTATAGACCCATAAGGCATGTATTGTAATTAAGAAGGCAAGTAAAAGCATTGAAGCTAACAAGGTCAAGGAGATCAGTTGAAGCATTCAAGGAGGGATAGCAACTCAGGCTTTAGAGTTGTTGTGTTGAGCAAGAGAGAGAGAGAAGAAGGTCTTGAGGTGTGGCAAGCCTTTGAGGTGGAGGAAGAAGTGGCATCTTCCTTATTGTATTTTCTTCTAGTAATATCTAATACAAAGAGTGTGTATTGTCTCTCAAATTCTTTGCTGTCTCAAGTTTCTAGCTACTTTATCATTCTGGTATAATTCCGTGTTTAATTGCATATAAGATAGTAATCAATTGTGCTCTAATTGGTAGAGCTTCAGATCCCATGACAAGTGGTATCAGAGCTACGATTTGCAGGAAGCAGGGTATTGTTTTTTGATTACAGGTCATTCACAGGGTTTTCTGATTGAGTGGGAGTTCAGCAATGGCAGAAGAAAGTAGATTACGAATGGAGAAGTTTAACGACAAGAATTATCAACATTGAAGGATGCAGATTGAGGACTATCTGTATCAAAAGGATTTATACTTACCGTTGGGTGGGGTTGCATGCGAACCCACAGATATGAAGGATGAAGAATGGAACGTTCTTGATCGGAAGGCTCTTGGTTCCATAAGGTTGAGCCTTGCATCATCTGTGATTTCTAGCTTATCACAGTGCAAGACAACGGAAGAGTTGATAAAATCTTTGGCAAATTTATACGAAAATCCCTCGGCTTCTAATAAGGTATATCTTATGAAGCAGCTATTTACTTTGCAAATGTAGGAAGGTGGACCGGTACATACTCATCTCAGTGATTT
The DNA here is from genome assembly GCA_037957365.1 of Torreya grandis. Taxonomy (NCBI): domain Eukaryota; kingdom Viridiplantae; phylum Streptophyta; class Pinopsida; order Cupressales; family Taxaceae; genus Torreya; species Torreya grandis. Next base: position 2,099,131 of record JARHVA010002559.1, on the reverse strand, counting down.
TCATGGTTTGGTAAACCAATTAGCTTCAGTCAATATTGTTTTTGATGATGAGGTAAAGGCTCTCTTGATTTTATGTTCTTTGCCTAAAAGTTGGGATGGTATGGTTATGGCAGTAAGTAATTCTGCATCTGCTTCTAAAATCTTAAAAGTTGATGATGTTGTGAGTGTGATTTTGAATGAGAAAATACGCAAGAGAAGCACAGGTGAATCATCAGGGAATGCTCTAAGTGCAGAAAGTAGGGAAAGGCAAAGGGAGAAGGTTGAGCAAGGGAAATCAAGGTCGGAAAGGAGATCCGAGTCCAAAGGTATTACCTGCTGGTTTTGTGGAAAGAAAGGACATACAAAGGAGTGTTGGTTGAGAGATAAAGAGAATCAACATGCAGGTATGGGAGAAGCAAAAGATGCAAATATTGTGATGCAGGATGCTCTCATACTTTCTTCAGATAGTCAGGTAGGATCATGGATTTTAGATTCTGGTTCATCTTTTCATGCATCCCCAAACAGAGATTTGTTCTACGAGTATGCACAGGGAGACTTTGGAGTTCTTTATTTAGGGGATGGTACGCCTTGTCAGATAGTTGGCAAAGGAAAAGTGCAGTTGAGATTGCAGATTGACAACACGTGGGTGTTGAAAGAGGTCATGCATGTTCCAATTCTGAAGCAGAGTCTGATTTCTGTAGAAAGGTTGCGAGATGAGGGATGCACAATAACCCTCACAGTAGATTCTTGGAAGGTTACCAAGGGAGCACTTGTTCTAGCAAGAGGTAAGAAAGTAGATACTCTTTATCTGTCTACTTGTATTACTGATTCTACTTCTGGTGTAGATTCGAAGATGTGGCCTAATAGGTTTGGTCACAAGAATAGGAAGGGAATGGAAGTTCTTGATTCAAAAGGTATGTATTCAAATTTGGAAAGCACAGATACAGTTCATTGTAGAAAGAGGAAATTTGATGCTTTTGAGATGAACAAAGAAGCCTTGGTGTTTTTAGAGGAGATGAAGGACAGAGATCAGTCACAGGGGCTGAATAAGTCTGAGCAGGGCAGCATGGACAGAGGTTTGATCCAAGAAGAGCTCGCGGATAAAAATTTCATCACTCACAGGAACACACAGACACCGATGTCGGTAGCTTGGCACCGACGTCAGTCATCCAAATATCGACATCGGTCATGTGCAGACCAGTAGGGTCGGTAGGTCGGATAGGAGAAGTCTGACGTCGATCATAAGGACCGACGTCGGTAGGAGGGACACCAGCGTCAGCCAGGGAAACGACGTCGGCAGTCAGGATCAGTGCAGGGAACCGACATCGGTCGAAAGCAGACTGGGAGATGGCCTAGATCGGTCACTGGAATGGATGTTGGGTGAATTAATAAGTCTCAAACACCCATGTGGAGGTCAGGAATGGTATGTGAACCTCATATTCATTGTTCACCTTCTTTATATTGCTTACTGATAGTCACGAACTAGGAAGGTGGAAGAAGCAATGCAGGTAGAATCCAGAAACAGTGGGAGCTTGGCATGGATGAGGAGTGTGAGTCCTTGAAGAACCAAACAGATATTTGTTGGTAGTGTTGTCAGCTGGAAGAAAGCACTGGATAGAGGGATGGATTCCCATTTTAGAGAAGAGAGTGGATGGACACATGAGACAGAAGGCTATGGTATATGGTCTTGATTATGCTGCAGAACAATGGAGGTTTGACCATTGTATTTTATCTTTACCAGGTTGGATAATATTAGCTACATTATCCTGTTACTATATTGTGTTACTTGTTGTAGGGTTTCATATACAGGGAGTTTTCTGAGCTAAGGGTAGAGTTGGTTCAGAAGTATGTCATGGAGAATTTGGGAGCAGCAAAATTCTTGTGGCATAAGAGACAGGTATTGCATCACAGGTTTGCATGGTGGTTGGTCTTCAAGAGTGACATTGAAGAGGGATATAGAGCCTAAGGAACAAAATAGATGGTGTACAGGTACAGGTACAAGTTGCAACTGTTTATCTCTAAGTGAGAGATTGTTGTAGTGTGGAGCTAAAAGCTTCAACTGCTTGCAGACACTAGAAGGAAGGATGCTGAAGAACCAGAGCCACCGACGTCGGCAGTATGACCGACGTCGGTTACAGGCAGTGGAGAAGGAGACCGGCGACGGCAGGGAGTTGGCCGACGTCGGCAGAACCAGACCAGCAAAGACCGGCGTCGGTCGCCTATGCGGTCTAGAACTGTTCGTTGCACAAACAGTTAGTTAGTTGAATCGAGTGTTTGCATGCTAAGGGGATAATTTAAGTCATGGGTTGTGTGTCTAATTTTAGTAGTTAGAGTTCTATTTTTTGTAAGCATGAGATCTTATTTATAGACCCATAAGGCATGTATTGTAATTAAGAAGGCAAGTAAAAGCATTGAAGCTAGCAAGGTCAAGGAGATCAGCTGAAGCATTCAAGGAGGGATAGCAACTTAGGCTTTAGAGTTGTTGTGTTGAGCAAGAGAGAGAGAGAAGAAGGTCTTGAGGTGTGGCAAGCCTTTGAGGTGGAGGAAGAAGTGGCATCTTCCTTATTGTATTTTTTTCTAGTAATATCTAATACAAAGAGTGTGTATTGTCTCTCAAATTCTTTGTTGTCTCAAGTTTCTAGCTACTTTATCATTCTAGTATAATTCCGTGTTTAATTGCATATAAGATAGTAATCAATTGTGCTCTAATTGGTAGAGCTTCAGATCCCTTGACAGCATCTTGAGCAGCTTGATGTTAAGGCAACATTTCTTCATAGAGATTTGGATGAAGCAACATATATGGATCAGCCTGAAGGATTTGAAGTCAAAGGTAAGGAGAAGCTAGTGTACAGATTGAAGAAAAGCTTGTATGACCTCAAACAAGCTCCAAGACAATGGTATCTGAGGTTTGACAGGTTTATGACTGAGCATGGCTACAGTAGATGTCAATCTGACCATTGTGTGTATTTTAAAAGATTGGATAATGGTAGATATATTATTCTATTGTTGTATGTAGATGATATGCTGGTTGCAGGATCACACATGCAGGATATCTCTGAGCTTAAGGTGAAATTAGCTCACACATTTGCCATGAAAGATTTGGGAGCAGCAAAGAAAATCCTTAGCATGAATATTAAGAGAGACAGGAAAAATCACATGTTGATTTTGTCTCAAGAGGATTATGTGAACAAGGTGTTGAAACGGTTCAATATGCAGGATGAAAAATCGGTAAGCACACCTATGGCTGGACACTTCAAGTTGAGTAAAGAACAGTGTCCTAATTCACATGATGAGGTAGAGTACATGAAGAAAGTTCCATATGCTTCCGCAGTAGGAAGTTTAATGTATGCAATGATTTGTACTAGGCCTGATATTGCCCAAGAAGTGAGAGTTGTAAGTAAGTATATGGCCAATCTAGGAAAGGAACACTGAAAAGCAGTTCAGTGGATTCTTAGATATCTAAGAGGAACCAGTAGTAGGCATTTGTGCTATGGTGGTTCAAATACTTCTCTACATGGTTATGTAGATTCAGATATGGCAGGTGATTTGGATGGCAGGAGAAGCACCACAGGATATGTTTTCACTGTAGGTGGAATGGCGGTTAGCTGGATATCAAAGTCGCAGAAGGTTGTTGCCTTGTCAACTACAGAAGTAGAATATATTGTAGTCACAGAGGCTAGCAAAGAAATGATATGAATAACACGGTTCATGGAAGAGCTTGGAAAGGAGCAAGAGAATTGCAGACTATACAGTGATAGTCAGAGTGCAATTCATTTGGCTAAGAATCTAGTCTTTCAATCAAGAACAAAGCATATACATCTTAGGTACCACTTCATTAGATAGGTATTGGAGGATGGTGAGTTGAAGCTGGAGAAGATCCATACAGATAAGAATCTTGCGGATATGTTAACCAAGCCGGTTACAAAGGAGAAGTTGAATCTTCATTCAACTTTCGTTGGTCTTCATGATTGAGTTGAAGATGGAGGAGCTAGAAGATGTTGTTGTACAGGTACTGGTGCAGCTGTTTATCTCCAAGTGGGAGATTGTTAAGGTATGGAGGTAAAAGCTTCACCTATGAGCAAATGCAGAACTTGATGGAAACCCACAGTCACCATCGACGGTCAGATGCAGACCAAGAGCTGTCGGCGTCGGCAGTAGGTCGGTCGACGTCGGTCAGGTGCAAATAGGCAGGAACCGATGTCAGTTATCTGTGTGCGTCCAGATGCTATTTCTATGGACAGAACAGATTGTTTGCATGATAGGATTAAGCCATAGTCTTAAGTCCACGTCTCTATCTTTAGTAAGACTGTTTTAGAGCCCTTGTTTAGGAGGTGCATCTTTTAGTTGTAAATGCATGCTCATGTTTTCTTATTTTATATATAGGATTAGATCTTCATAGCTTATTGAATTGGACTGTACAATATTTGTATATGTGAATCAATCCAGATTGTGGAGTTGATTGTAATTGAGAGAGAGGACTCTTGAGGGAAAGAAATCTAAGAAGAGATCTGTACATCTGAGAGAGATGTGGAAGAAAGAAGTTTCTTCAATTGTAATTCCTTCAGTAAAGAGTTGAATACAAGTTTTCAAGGTGGATTCTTATATCTCTTGTTCTTTGTTATTTCTGATTCTAGTTACTTATCTATCTGGCTTATTTCCGCATATAGTTGCTTTCATATAGTAATCAATTTTGTTGATTGATCCCCAACAAGCTTACTCCCAAGCTGATTCTCTCCAAGCTAGTTCTGCTCTCTTTTCTGATGCAGCCACTTCAGCAGACTCTTTTCTTTACAACTGTTAGAGAATTATCCCAAGTTCTGCTGTGCATAGCTGCCTTCCAAACTACACTCAGCTGCAACAACAAAACCACAGACAACTGCACTCATGTTGAGCAACAATCAGTTGCCAGATCTCTGAATGCCTTCGCTGGAACAGAATTCTGGAAAGACGCTTTAATAACCTTCTTCCTTCAAAAACGCTGGGACAGACCTGAAAATATTCCCGAAAATCTACCCTCCACAAAATAGAGGGCAACTAGTTGAAAACCAACTTCAGAATTCAAGGCAAAGGAACTTACTCATCCAAGTAAACAGACTCAAGAGGAGCTACAATAATAAATTACATATTTTAAGCAGATACAACAATGAGACACAACCCACACTTACACTCACCACACAAAATGAGAAAAACTCGGAATTCTGTTTTTCTTTTCCAGCACCCTTTTAAATTGCCCTCTTTTTATTTTTTCACATAAACTTTAAAAAACATATGCAGTCATATTAAAGATCTAGTATTAATTGCAATTATTAATTTTTATTTATTATAGAATTCCTAACATTAACTATGTAAACTAGATTTCAGGCCTAACGTTTAAATCAACTATTCAGGAATATAAAAGTGTCCCTTGAGAAGGCGGTACAATTAATGCTTTGTTGACCAACTGTTGTCAGTTGATTACATCATCTTCCCCTAGCACAAAGAATTTTGAACAGCCTGGTTCAGAGTTACTGAAAGGGTATGGCTTGCTAAATGTTAATAATTCGGCCTTAGTGATATATGAATTGTATGAATCTGGTAGACGTATCCATTTAACCAAATATGACTTGTATGTCTGAGATCTTATGGCAGAAATTTTGGGATCTAGAACTCTTTCAATCTACCCCCTATTTTGGTCCACTCCTCACTCTCATGAGCATTTGGGTTATCATTCAAACTTGATTCATGTGGGTAAATGTTAGCCACATGAAAAACAGGACTAATGTCTAAACTTTCAACTAGATCAATCAAGTAAGCATTCTCATTTATCCTCTTTAAGATTTTGCACGAGTCAACTTTTCTAAGTTTTAATTTGTGATAGAAGTTTTTAGAATACATCTATGTGCTCAAGTGTACCATAACCTATTCTCCCACCTGAAATAAATGTCCCCTCCTATGCAAATATGTCCTTTCTTTGTATCCCTCATTCATGGTCCCTAATTTCTCAGTGACCTATTGATGTATATTTCTGATATTCTGCACATAACCATCTACATCATTGCTAACATGTGCTCCTTCAGGGGAGTCAATTTAATTTACTACATCCTTTGAATTTCTACCATAAACAATCTGAAAATGAGACATACTAGTGGGCCTGTTAATGCTAGAATTGTAAACAAATTCTCCCTACTCATCTAAGACTAAATCTCATTGTTTTGGATTGTCTCCGAATAGGTGCTTTATCAAATTTCTCAAGCTCCTATTCATTACTTTGGTTTCCCTGTTTGTATGTGGGTGATAGTTTGAACTATATTACAACTTGCTATTAAGCCTTTTCCATAATGTTCTCCAAAATTTGATGAGCAATTATGTATTTTAGTCGCTTGTGATTTTCTTGGGTGCTCCATTCAAACCTACCACCCACTTAAAGAATAAATCAACAATTGTGATTGAATCACAAGCCTTCTTACATGGAATGAAGTATGTCATATTGGAAAATTTATCTACAACCATAAAGATAGAGTCACCATGGAAGCCCGAAAACAAAGTCCATTGAAATGTCAATCTAATGCCCATTGGGCATTGGTAAAGACTTGTATTGCAAATGCTAAATTTGGATTTTAAATGATAAACTAGTCTTGTACATTTGGCAAATATCACTCATGGCTCAACCCTTCAATTCAGGACCTTTGCACTACTGAAAGACTCACGTTCACCATCTAACTATGCCTAAATACTTATCTTATAGTCTAAGCCTAATATTTTGATTATCCAAATCCCTTGTAGCCCATAGTATGCCTAAAACTTGATATACATCTTGCATTATTAGTTACAGATCTTCAACAACTCTCTCTTTCAGGACACTAGCGTCAACGCTAGTGTCCTAGATCTGACACTAGTGTTTGTACCTTACAAACACTCAAATCTGAAAATTTTCAACATGTATGGGTTGACCTATGTGTCTTAATTAAACCTTATGTGAGATTATTTCAAAAGGTGCAGTATAAATGCAAAATAACAGCCACTCATTATTCATCTAGAAATTACTGAGCTCACACTTAATCATTTGCATAACTACATTTTACTGTCCTATTCTTTCCTATTTCTAAATTAATCCCAGGAGTAGTCTTATTATAGGTTTGAAGTATTCAAATAAAAACTCATGAGAAGTATTTATCAATTTGCAAGCTAAATCACTACATGCACTTGCATATAGCATATTGCACAATTATTCACACATAAGCCAAATAAAGAGGAGAACTACATCAGTCTAAGGCTCTCTCAAGAGTATATGGCTATGTGGAGAACACTCATTGATAGAGGGGTCTTTGAATTCACCTCAAATTCATTTGAGCCCACCAACCCCTATTTTTCAAGTTGATATGCCCTATCAAAGGACCTAGACTGTTGAGCTACATACTGATATCTAGAGCTTGTGTGCACAATCTGAATCTATAATTTACAAGACAAAAATGAACCCTAAAAAGTGAAAGTATGGACATGTATTACATACATGACATAAGTGTTAGTTTTTGGATACAAGCATTGATGTTAGTGTCCATATTTTAATGATAGTGTCTAGGTTAACAAAGATTTTATTTCCAGAATGTAACAAATCTTTGTGGAGCATCATCTTGCCTTCTGCACCTGCATTTCTCAAATCTACTCATGCATCATTCAATAAGCTAAGTATTATTCATTCTACATGTTGTTGCAATCAAATTATTTTTTTATATTATATTTTATATATTTAGCATATTTTTATAATTCAACACTGTATCAAAATATATTATGAATCTGAATTATTTAATTGGCATGCTTTTAGAATAGTATTTTCTTGAATTGATTAGGCTATTCCTCCATAAATATTTTCAAAAAAGATTAAACATTTGGTGAACCTGACTTCTAACTCGTCCTATGCATACCTAGCTTTGCTCTAGGGTTTTCAACCTTTTGGGGTTCCAGATTTCATTTTTATTTGTTATTTTTATAATCTTGCTCAAAATGATATTTCTTCTAGGTGATAAAAGGCAAATATCCTCCACAAAAAACTTTGTTAAATCAAGTATAACCAATGAACAAGAAGAGTTGTACATTTACAAAGCTATAGATATTAAGTAAAAACAACTCCCAATGTTTATAAATCCTCATTTATGCAATGGGTAAGTGCACAAAGCTGGAGGACAAAAAGGGGTCTACTTGTGGACATGATATTCTTAAAATTTCATAAATTTTAACCTCTATAGATAATTTGAAACATATACACTCTAAATTTGAAGATGGTGTAAGAACATGAAATGTAACATTTCAAGTCTAGTTTCCAAAACACTATTTTTTTAAAAAAGGGTTAAGTGTAACTAGGTCAAACATATAAAATTTGAAGAGGAACTCCTATTATTTTTAAGAAAACAAAGGAGATAGATGGTCATGCGGCATACCATTTTTTTAGCTCTATTTAATATTGTTTGAAACCCTTTGGTGAACATTTATACTAGACCTAGATTGTGAACTATATTTGTATTTTTATTTTTTCAATGAATACTTTTTTTTTTATAAATTTTGCAAGTAAATAGATATTGAAAATTGATCGAAAATAGATAACTAGATGTGCAACGTGCTTAACTACCTCAAATAAATGAACATCAATTTTTTTTGAATGTGTGTATAACTAGGCCTAGTTTGTGACCATATAACTTGTTTTTCACTTGGATAAATGAAAAAATAAATAAATGAACATGTATAGGCATGTATGTTTACAAGGTGTAGTGGCCTAAAATGGGTATAGTTAGAAATCAACATAGTTTTAAAGATTATATTAGTCCAATAAGTATAACAATAATATTTTTGGAAAGAGGAGAGCATGCTCGTCTTGCTGGTATTAAGTTTTTGAATTTTACCATTGAAATTCATAGTGTATTTAATGATTGAAGTTGAATTTTGTTATTTTTTTACTGAAACTCTCAGACTCAATTGTAAATTGATAGGTCCAAGCCTTTGGCTCAGGAATCCAATCCATTCACAAGCTAAAAGGCTTGGTGTTTGATTTCAAACTCAAATAGCATGATCATGTTATATGACCCAAAATATGCAAATTTTCTCTTGAACTCAAATTTTATATATGTTCCTGAGCTCCCTAATAGTGGTGTTCTTTCATGTGATAAGGGAAAGGTCCTTAACCTTGGATGGTGAATTAAGGTGTCATGGTATCACATTAGACTTCAAAAAATTTACGAGCATTTCCATATGTTGACTTGACACTTATAATTACTTGGGTTTAAGGTGTAATTCATTATACATTTTATGATATAATTGATTTTATCAAGAGATGTCATAAAATGCATTTTTTAAACCTATGGCCAAAACTTAGTTTTTGGAGTACCAATCTAGTTGTGCATCTGAAGTAAATTGGGGTTATTTCAAGTCCCTTCAGCATAATTATATGACTATAAAATGTGATTTAGCAGTTGATCAGTGCCAATTTCATTAGCTCGATTGAAGCAAAGAAACATTATTTATTTGTGCAATTTTTACATGTATAAAATGTGTTTTTGAGCTCAATAAACTTGAATGTCATTAACTAATGAATGCAAATATCAATGAGTTAAATTATGAAGGTAATTAGGGTCAAAATGAGCCACATGAACCTATTTTAAATTTTAAATGATGTGATTTGGAGTGAAATCAACCCTAATATCATGTCATATATAATTAACTAAAGATTTAATTCATTTAATAGAGGAGGCATTTGAGGCCAATTTGAATCTCTTCAAAAGCAAGATATGATTTAGGAAAAAAAAGTTTGATTCTATCATGAATTGATCCAATTAGTCAATTTTTGCAATTAGGGGTGTGATTTGGTCAAAAATGAGCCCCTTAATTAAATTTATGGCTCAATCAATTGTATAATGTATGTAACATGTATCTCTTAATTAACCCTAATTTTATTAGAAATATAAACATGAAGGCAATTATCACAAATAGGTGACCAAGTAGGTCAATTATTTTTCAATTACTTTAGTGATTGGATCTTATATCTGATACCTTAAACCCTAAACCCTATACCATTTACCTTAAACCTTATACCCTATACCATTTACCTTAAACCCTAATCCATAAGCCCTAAACCCCAAACCCTTTAAATTATAGACCCTAACCCTAAATCAATCAATTTAGCTCTAACTAACATCCTATATATAGTAAAAATTAGGCTCACATGGACCAAATTGGTCAAAATCACATCACTCATTACCGTAATTGACTCAATTGGATCAATCTATGATGATGTGGGGGCTAATTGAGCCCAAAATCATATTCTTTACTTATAGATCTAGGTTTAAGGAGTTTAAATTTGTCTCAATTGCCTTCATGATTGTATAATACCCTAAAACATATGCCCTCTGCCATAATCCTTATAGTTCCTAATCCCTAAACTCTAAACCATAAACATAAACTCTTTAAACCTTGAAGCAATCATTTTAGCCCAGATTAACATCATTTAGACTTTGAGTTAAGTTCATAGGGCTCATTTTTGCCTAAATCACATGATTGATTATCCCATTTGACTAATTCACTCAATCGACATGAATCAATGGGGTATAATGACAACACAAAAACACATTCTATAGTCACAAATAGGTTTGAGTGATTCAAATTGTCCTAATTTATCTTTGCAATTGGACCCTGTGTACCCTAAACCTTAAATCTTATTGGCCTTAAAACCCAAGCCCTAAACCATAAACCTTATACCCTATTTTTTAAACACTAAACCAATTGTTTTACCACTAATTAACGTTATTTAGAGTAATAATTAGGTATATATAGTACTTAATTTATCTCAAATTTCATTACTTATCTCAATTAATGAATTGGCTCAATCTATGATGATGTGGGGGTTAATTGAACCCAAATACATAGTGGACCCTATGTACACCCTAAACCATATATACATTAAACCCTAAGACTTAAACCATAAACCCTAAACACTATACCCTAAATTGTAAACCATAAGTTCCCTATTTACCAATCGATTTAACCCAAATTAGCATCTTTTGTAGTAAGAATTAGGTTCACATGGCATATAAAGATTAGACCTTATATACACCCTTAATCCTAAACCTTGTGCCCTAATCCCTAAAACCTTAAAACATAAATTGTAATCCCTATGCCCTAATTCCCTAATCCCTAAACCCTATGAACTAATGCCCTAATCCATAATCTATATTAAGAATAGCATGGTCACATTATTTAATATTATGATCACATTATCTAACATGAATGTGTTACATAATAATGTGATTGTGTTATTATTAATATAGATAAAAGTCTCTTTTCAACATCTATTTTTAACCCCAAAAAATAATCTTATCCCCACAAACATTCTCTACATACTTATGCAGGACCTATGGAACCTGTGTACTTCTTTTGACCCCATTTTTGAAAAGATATCAATTGTCCTTGATGGGTGATTGATTATATTTGATGAAGAGTAAGATGTTTAATAACAAAACATTGGAGGAATTAGAAGACTTGAGAGAGAAACACAAGATACAAATGCAAAAAAATCATTTAAGACAAGGTACAAACCCCAATCCTGATGAAACAAATGCCATAGATAGTGAGCCAATTGAAAATAATGAATTAAACAATGATGAAATTGACCATAATGAATTGTATAATGATGAAATTGGCCATAATGAAATTGGCAATAATGAATTAGATAATGTGGGAAATTTACATTCAAAGTTCTAAGTTTTTTATTTTATTGATGATGAGTCTATGTATGATGCTTTACCCACCATGAAAGAAGAAAATTTGATGGAAAAAAATAATGATAAAATTAACATTCAATAAAATTTCATGAAAACATATAATGAAGAAATAAACAATGAAGAAAATATCATCCCACCTCCAAACAATGAAAGTAATAATGATTTTGAAACACCTTCTCAACAAATTCCACCATTAACATCTTCAAGAATTACATGTAAAAAATACAAGTACTTAATTAAAGTCGATGAAAATATTTTAGAACCAATGCATAACAAAATGTCTGATCGTCATTCAATAAAACTGGATCAACAAATTTTTGGGATAATTTCTTTTGTAATTTGGAATATGGCAATCAAGGATGTCAATTATTTATTTCATTGATAAAAATGATTAAGATGAGACTTATAATGTACACATTAGGACTAAGAACATATAACATGGATGATGAACATAATAAAATCTTTGAAAATCTACATGATGCATATCATATTGTAGGCCCAAAATCATGCACCCAAAATTTTAATGATGCTTGATATATACTTAAAAATTATGCAGTAAGTAACAAAATAAGAAAAAAATGAATGCTTTCAAAAATAAGCCAAACACTTAATATAAATAAAAAAATATTAATGAAAACAATTAAAAGATATGAAAGACTTAATGAACCTAATATTAGTGAGCTCTAGGCATTCTTTGCTAGACTTCCATGAAAGGACAAGGTTATAGCCGATGTTCTCAAAGAGTTACTTGTTCATTGTTGGAAATATAATACAAGAGTTACGCCCCATGAAAGAGATGTAGTGAAAAGAAAAATTGGTTCTCATAACCGTGAACCACATTCAAAAAATTTCTTCGATATGACTCAAACACAATTGTACTCTAAGTTTTTAAAAAAATATCCACAAATATATATTTATCAAAGATATTTTGAGATGGCCAAACTTTTTTATGTAAAAATAAGTCACATATGCATTACTTGTCATTGTAAGAAACAAGTTGAATTTTCAATGCACTATGATTTTTTTTTTTCATATTCATTGTACTTTGCATACTAGCAACATTTTGGAAGTGTGGCATTGAATTTTCATCAAAATCAGTCAGAAAATTTATTCCTTCTATTTTTTGCAAAGGATTCGGATGGACAAATATTTTATAACAAATCATGTTTAGATGGAAATTACAATATTTGTGGTGGATTGCCAAAATTAAAATTTTATATACTTGAAGAGAGTACAAGTGCAATTAAACATGAATTAGTTGGTTAAAGCAAATATAAATGACTTATCAATTAAAAGATGGCTAAGAATATAAAAGGTGTGAGCTTGTTGCAAAAGAGATACATGTTTCTGAATTTTTTGTCGAATTTAGTGAGAAATTTTTTTATGAGTATGAAAGACACATAGACAAAGCTAGATGGTTGGATGAACATTTCAAGAAAATCAAGGATACATTCCAATTTGGTTTGATTGTTTCATTAGTTTAATTTTTTGAATATTACATATTCAGACCACAAATGGAAGTTTAATCATAGTATTACAACTCATCATAAGTTACCATATTCATGCATATAGCATTCAACAATGCATCTGATAGTCAAGAGAAACAATGAAAATTTTTAAGGGATTACCATTTTTATATCAACAATGATCGATCACATTATATAGAGTATATACAAGGTTGTTTGTAGAAGTTTTATGAATAGTTGAGTCAGAGAAACATTACTTTCAATCAACATTACATTTAGTTAGACAATTATACATCATAATTCAAAAATGCAAAGATATTTTATTGGTTGAGCAAGATACATGTTACCACTAGTGTAGAACACATTTGGAGTTTCACTGAGGTTGACCATACAAAAGAGGAGCATGACAATAATGGAACATGTGTAAAAAGAGTCGTAAGGGAAGAGTTAAAATTTAAAAAAGGTGTTGATTTGACAGATGCAAAAACCATAGTTGAATGGTGTAATGAGAACATGTTTTATGGTGTTCAACTAAATTATACTATTTTTAGACATTTATGATTAATGAAAGAAGAAAAATTTAGCAAAGTATGTGGATTATATGATTCTAATGGGTTCAAGTGAGTTCCACTCATTTCATAGCTCAAATGCAAGTTCTTGGACTATTCATACAAGCCACTTGACATGTTTCTATTCTGCATGTGTGGACTCTATTTGGAATGAGTATGAATCACAAGAGTGGATGGCTAAAATTCTAAACCTCTAATTCTAATCAACACATATTAGGTTACAACAACATTGCAACTTATAGATATGACATTTTCATATGACTTTGGCTATGTATATGATCTAGTGTAGTTATGTAGAATATTTTTCATTATATATCTTCATAGTGTCACAAAATGGTTTTTCATGATACATGGCATGCTTTTATAGTTATTGAAGATAAGGATAATGAACTAATCATAGATTACTACTTGTGTCAATGTGTAGAGAGAGAAAAAATTGACTTCCCCAATTATAAATGGAGAAAACATTGATTATCCCACTTGGTTAGTGGTAGTCACTAGAACTTGGTTACAATGATATTCTATAAAAAATTCAAATCAATAGTTGTTTGAAGAGTTTAAAATGCATAGGAAGATATTGCACTATTCAAATTTGATTCTTGTAACAAATATTCAATTACAAAAATATCATGAAAGGCCATTAAATAGGAAACTATGAAAAGTTTGGGAGTCAGGACATGAAGTTACTCTTGATACTATCAAGGTTAGAGAATATCCTAGTGGTTCATTGGATTGAAATACACAGGTATGTTGACTTTTCAAATGTAGATGTAATCAATTTTACCAAATATTTTTTTTATTTTTTAGGTAGTGCCTATAAATTTATTTTTTAATTACTTACTAATTTTTTTTTTAGGTTAGTGGTTTCAGATAAGCTTCTATTTTCACATGGTTGGCACTGTTAATAAAGAATTTCATATTCTTCAAGCTAAGAAAAGATAACTTTTAAGTACTTAGTATTTTTGCGCTCCTGAATGGTAAGGAAGATCTAATTCCAGGTGTAATTTACATATATAGACATGATCAAACTGATATGTTCTCAAGTAGAGGTCTTGGAGGCAGAAATGGCAGTTAGAGCTCAAAAAGTTATCTATTTAAGGCTAAAAAGTTATATTTTAGGACCCATCACTGTAACTTATACCATGGATTTTTATCAAAGGTTTCACTTGAGTTTCCTAGAGTGTGATTAGAGGGCTTAAATATTTAAGGGAGGGATCTGATAGTTCACAAAAATGACTTATAAGTTTTGTTTTATGTGTGTTTGAACTTAGGCTTAAAACTACATTGTTTTATTTTAAGGACATTCTTGAGGCTAGAATGGATGGTGGGTTTGTCGATTGAGAAATATGGGAGGCTAAGAACCTGATCATAGACATTATCCAACCCCCTAGATGTGTTAGTCGTGCCAAGTTTTGGTTAGGAAGAATCAGAATCAAAGTTCTGTAACCAAAATTAAAATTTCACAATATTTGATGTTAGTGTTTTTGTGCCCTTGAATGGTAGTGAAAATACACTTCCAAGTAGATTTGAATATTGTAGCAGTGTGAGCACATGTAATTTGTCTATCTAGACATGATTGAAGAGATAGTTTATCAAGTGGAGGTTTTAAAGGCATAAATGGCAATTAGAGCTCAAGAAGTTGCCTATTCATTGCTAGAAAGTTGCATTGTAGGAGTCATCACTACAACTTGCATCTCAGATTGATCTTGAAAGTTCTACTTGAGTTTTCTAAGGTGTGATTATATGGATTAAATAGGCAAGGGATGGATTTGATGGTTTGCATAAATAACTTATAGGTTTTGTTTTATGCATATTTTAACCTAGGCTTAAAAACTATATTTTTATTATATTGAGAAGGGCGTTCTTGAGGCCAAAATGGATGGTGGATTTGTCGATTGGACATGATGTGAGGCCAAAAAACTAGTTTTGGATGTTATCCACCCTTCCAAATGTGTTGGCAGTGCCATTTTTTAATCAGAAAGCATTGGTATAAAAATTTTGCAACCACAACTTAAACTTTGACAACATTTGTTGTCAGTGTTTTCATACTCCTGAATGGTAGTGAAAATGCACTTCTGAGTGGATTTGAATGTCATGAAAATATTTAATTTGCCTATCTTGATGTGATTGAAGTGATAAATTATCAAGTGCAAGTCCTAGAGGCATAAATGACAGTTGGAGCTCAAAAAATTGCTTATTCAATGCCAAAAAATTGCAATTTAGGACTAGTCACTATAACCTGTGCCACATATTACTCTCAAAGGTTTCACTTGAGTGCTTTTAGGTACAATTAGAGAGATTAAATATTCATGGGAAGGATATGATAATTTTTATAAATAAATTATAGGTTTTGTTTTATGTGTGTTTAAACTTATATTAAAAACTATATTTTTCTTGTATTGGGAAGGGCATTCTAAAGGCCAGAATGGGTGGTGGGTTTGTCGATCGAGCATGATAGGAGGCCAAAAACTTGGCCCTACATGTTACCCATACCTCAAACATGTTGTTAGTTCTACTTTTTGGTTAGGAATCATAAAAATCAGAGTTATGCAACCACAATTTAAACTTTGATAACATTTGTTGACAGTGTTTTTGCACTCCTGAACGTTAGTGAAAATGCACTTCTAGGTGGATTTGAATGTCGTAGTAGTGTGAAAACATGTAGTTTGTCTATATAGATGGGATCAAAGCAATAAATTATAAAGTGAATGTCATGGAGGTAGAAATGAAGGTTGGAGCTTAAAAAGTTACCTATTCAATTCTAAAAAGTTACATTTTAGGAACCATCAATGCAACTTGTGCCATAGATTACTCTCAAAGGTTACACCTGATTGATATGGAGAGCGATTAGAGGGATTAAAGAGGTAGGAGATGAATATATGGTTCAAGTAAATGACTTATAGGTTTCATTTTATGTGTGTTTGAACTTAGGCTAAAAAATTGAATTTTTCTTATATTGGAAAGGGCATTTTTGAGGCCAAAAAGTTTGGTGAGTTTATCGATCGGGTGTCTTGGGAGGTAGAGAACATAGTCCTAAATTTTATCCATCCCTTGAACATGTTGGTAGTGCCAATTTTTGGTCAGGAAGCATCATAATTAGAGTTATGTAACCACAACTTAAACTTTGACAACATTTATTTTTAGTGTTTTTGCATCCCTGAACGGTAGTGAAAATGTAATTTCAAGTGGATTTGAATGTCATAAAATTATGAACACATGTAATTTGCCTATATAGATGTGATCAAAGAGATAGATTATCAAGTGGAGGTTCTGGAGGCATAAATGATAGTTGGAGCTCAAGAAGTTACCTATTCAATGCTAAAAAGTTGCATTTTAGGATCCATCACTACAACTTGTGTCATAGATTACTCTTGAAGGTTACACTTGAGTGCTCTGGGATGCAATTAGAGGGATTAAAGAGGTAGGGAAAAGATTTGACAATTTACAAAAATGACCTACAAATTTTCTATTATGCATGTTTGAACTTAAACTAAAAAACTACGTTTTTCTTGTATTGGGAAGGGCTTTCTTGAAGCTAGAATGGGTAGTGGGTTTGCCAATTAAGCATGATGGTAGACAAAGAACTTTGTCCTAGACTTTATCCACTCCTCCATCCCCTTGCTCCTCCCTCATGTCGGATGTTTTGGTAGTGCTATTTTTTGGTCAAGAAGATGTCTTTGCATATTGACACTTAACTTGGAACTAAATTTTCAGTTTGCACTTATTATTAATATTTGTATGGTTGAATGGAAATTAATTTTTCTTTTCAAACGATGCAGGGAATATGTGGGTGGTAGATTCAAGTTACTAGTTGTAATTATTTATAAAAGTATTGAATTCAAACAACTCAATCAAACTCTTTTCATTGGATTGTAGTAAATTGCATCTCCATGATTGTCATTTCTCAAACCACATTTTGTCTATTTTTCATAATGTTTCACAAGACCCCATAGCCCAATGGACAAGGCCACGTCTTTGATCGATTCACAAGTCATTAATTATAGATTTATTGTTATGGGTTTGACAGAAATTAATTGGTTGATTATGTTATTAATTATTTTATAATTAATTAACATTAATTAAAGTCATGAATGACTGTATTTGTTAGTCATTTCGTATATTAATTCTTTTTAAAATTAATATTGTGTGTGAATTTAAATTGAAAAATCTCTAAAAACAAAGAATAAAAAATGAGAAAATGAAGGGCTTTTCATATTCCAAAGAAAAGTATTGTACAAAAGGGAAAAATATGAATTTTGTATAGGTTCTTATTTTTTTGTCAAGCTCTTGGAGACATATAGCTCCAACTTTGTGTGGAGCCATGTTATCTCTAGTTTGTAGTAATGAAATGCAAGCAAGTGGGTGAGACTCTTTTGGGGTGTTTCTAGATTTTAATTCTTTTTGCTTATGAATTTAGATTTCTTATTTGTGGGCAAAGAATCCATTAACATTCTGCATTTATTTGATTAAATGCAATAATTGTGTTTCTCAAACTTTTTGTTGAGAGCCCCATCCATGAGCTTCCTTGATGTCCATGAGTTTATGAATATTTAATCTTAATAAAATATTGTACAAAGTGTGTGTAATCAGACTTGTGAGGAGAATTTGTGTTTCCAAGCATGCCTCATATTCTCAAAACCTTCACTGCTTTTATGTTCATTCTTGTGTGAGGAGTTTTATTTTTGTTGTTTAATCTTGAGTTATCCTAGTGGTTCTCTTTTTTTATCCCACTGTGGGTTTGCCCCCTTTTCTCCTTTTATTTTTTTCTTATTTTTATTTTTTGTGATTTTGAGTGAAAAGTACACAAAATCTCCTAAATTTCTCATATCATACGAGGGAACCACCCCTCTCAAAATCAGAGGAGATTCACCATTTCTACGTTGATTTCCCCAACAGTTAGAAAATTTGTGTCACTTCATATTGGACGAGTCATAAACCAAGAAATACCAAAAATGTCTATTTTACACTAACAGTTTTTGGTGACTCCATTGGGAATCAAAATTGTGTCTTTTTATTCATAAAATTTGAAAGAAATATTTCCCTTGAAAGATAAGACTGGTGACTACCTTGAAAATATTCGTGGAAATGGTGAAACACAAAGCATGCTTCTAATTTTTTTATTTTTATAGTGATGCCCTGGTCTGATTTTAGTTGCAGGTATGAAAAGATTTCATTTGAAAAAAAAAATGCACACTTGGGAAACATTAGGTGGCAAAAGGAAAAAAAATTAAAGAGGTAAATGTTTCAAATGACCCTGAATTAGTGGTTGATTGGGTTTATGAAAATGATGATACTACAAACAATGTCTTTCTATTCATACCAACTTTCAAAGAATATCCAACCCGAAAGATTGTTGATGAAAAAACAAGAGTTCAATTTTAAAAAATCTTTTATGAAGCCATGCAAGTAAAAAATAAAGAAATTTGTGCATTCCAAAGCTTAGCTCAAGTGGAAGATTGCACGAAAAAAGAAAATTCGACCACCTTTAAAAAGCATGATATGAGTCATGAAGATTGTGGGCTTCATATAGGTGAAGTGAAGGTGGATATTGAGGTTGAACATGAATTCATAATAGATTTTGATGAAAAAATAAGAAGCAATTCGCAAGAAATTTCTAGCCATGTTGAGTGCGAAGAGGTTTTAGTCTCTAGCTCACATGTAGAGGTGCCTATGAGAGATTCGGTTCAACCAAATGTCATGGTTGAAGAATCACAAGAGTAGCTAAGAAATGAAGATGTTGTAGGTATGTCTCACATTGTTCATTTTTCAAGTTTAACATCAATGCAACTCCCTATCATTCATGAGCAAAATGCCAGTGATCTTTACTATTCAGTTTGCAAAGTCAAGTGTTTGAACTGGTGTTTATCTTCCACCCATATCTCATATCCTTCCCATTGATGCAATGGAAAATATGCTGCTACTCTTACTTTTGTCTTTGCATGCGATGTCCTCATATTATCAAATTTTGTTCCGCAAAGGTTCATACTTTGCTCAACCATTAAATAACTTTGTTTAGCCTCGGTGTGTTTTCTGTCCCTTTGTAAATAGTTTCTATTTTCGCAAATTTTATCGTGTTTCTTTCCCCTTCTTTTTTTTTGGTTGTGTTTTCAATAAAATGCAGCTTTGATGCTGTGGTGTTTTCCCTAAAAGTTCTCCCCGTATTGCTTTCTTGAGCCCACAAGGCATTTTAGTGGTCGTGTTCTCTGCCGAATATCCTGTTGTTTTGGTGAAGTTGTGGAAAGAATTTGACATACATTCTTGCTTTGGAGTTGTTCGTTTGGTGTGTATGTTCTGTAAAATTCATGATTTAGTGGCATAATATTTTGTTGGCTGTATTCTTACCAACAAATTTTTTGTTTTGGAACTCAATGGGAAAGTGAGATTTTCCTTTAAATAAGAACAAATACTACAAGAAGATCAAGCAATGGTTTTGCAAAAGGAAGATGGATTCATATAGATACAAATTGAAATGGGAGAAAACAATGGGTTTCAATTCAAGGGCCATCCAAACAGAACACAAATAAAGATGAGAAATTTAGTGACGGGAAATTCATGTGTTTCTTGTACAATTGTATCCTTCCTCTTCATGAGGCATTGCTTGGCAATATCGTACAAATAATCATGGGATTTTTCTATTCGAGACATGGCATTGTGTTTGATCATTATTCTTTGTCTGATAGGTGTTAGTGGCACAGGTTTATATCCATATGCTATGCATGGTATTTCAACTATCTTCCAAACAACACGTCCTGATCTTGATGGTAGTCATGAAAATTTCATAGCTCTATAGCTAATACAGAGCACATTTCTGAGTCTGTTCAAGTAGAAGAAAATGTTTCCAATGATGTTTGTCTCTCAGAGATAAACCAAAGGGGATTGCAGATTCTGGTAGGATTTATCAACAGAAAAATAGTGATTTAGCTCTAGAGACGAGAGTATCCAATTTTCATTTCTTCAAGACATCATGTTTGAAGTAAATGACAAGTTCCAACGCTTGCAGTGCTAGAGTAAATTTATGTATGATTTGAGGATGTTGCATAAGTCTACCTTTCATAGATTATTAGTGATGGTCTCAATGTGGAACAGAGCCCAACAGATTGGTCTCTTTGATTACTGTATGGTTGATTGTATTCTGGTGTGATGGATTTGTCCGGTTGAAACATTTTAGCAAACTTTTGAATTTGTGCAACTTAAGACCCTTCTATACTCTGAAAAAGATGGGAGGCAGTTTATTGAATATGATAACAGAGATGGAACTGCTACTTGGTCTTATAGGCATGGTGGAAAGGAAAGATAGTAGGTTTTCATGGTTTGAGCTGTCCACATTTTATGCGCTCTAACAACATGCTTTCTTTAGATGGGAATCCAAACAAGACATATAACATACTTATCGAACTTTTAGATAGCACAGATAATGTGAAACTTCATTGCTCCAGATTGAATATCATTTAACCAACTATGTTGATGGGAAACCGGTGTAATCCATTGGTCGATTGTCTTTGCAAAGGGTTAGCTGAATCCAAAAGGGTGATGGCAAATGCACTTACAAATTTTGACCTTGATGACAGCCGCAGAGAGTCATTAATTGATGCCCATGAAATTGAGGCTTTTCTTAACATCCTGAAATCTAAGCACATTGAATCAAAGAATGTATCTCTTAAAGCTTTAAAAATAACCATTCATCCCATGACAAAGCAAGCTCTTTGCAGAATCTGGTGTAGTTCATTGAGTGATTGACTTTGCAAAGAGGTCTGACCAAGTACTCAAGAGTAGTGCAAACACTATTTTAGCAGATTTGATGATAAACAGTGGGGTATTATATTTTTTAAGAATGAAATTGGAACGCATAGGAGATCACAGTCTAAAATTGTTTTCCATTTACCAGAAGACCTTAAGCTTACTATTTTTGGCATGACTCCTCTATGTGAAGTGGGAGGGGATGACTTGTTTGTCATGTCTTCGGATACTGGGGTTGAAGGATCAAAGGCTTTTTTATCAATCATATGAAAATTGAAATGTTTCTAATTTCCATGCATGTAAGAAGTTTATCTGTTGATGATGCATTTTTAGAATTTAATCTTGTAAAAAAAAGGCTCTTTTTCAGAAAAAAAAGCTTGACCTCATCATCATCATAGTAGTTCAGTAGATGGGTTATCCTAGTTAGAGGTAGAGTCATTGGAATAAATGAAAGCTATGGTAGTAAATAAGCTTGTATAACTCTCCTTGATTGATCCCAAACGATCCAAGAGAATTATGGCCAACAGACAATCAAGTACACGCTCAGAAGAAAAGCAAGTCTGGAAGGTTGATGGACAGAAAGAAAAAGAAGATAGAAATACAGCTTACAAGATGAAATATTTTTAGATCGACATTCATTACTATACAAAAGTAATGAAGCTTGGTATTGATTTTTTAACATGGTGAAACGGTCGCTAATATTTTGACCTCAATTGAAACAAGCTATATCACCGCACGTTTTCACCGGGCAATGAATATAGTGGTAGGTGTAGAGGTCGACGGCCAAGTGGTAAATTCCAAACCCTGTGAGACATTTTGTCAAGAGGTTTATAGCCTCCAAGTGTATGGATTCCCTTGAAGCAGTTTGACAAACGGTTCATGGGAGGTCTAATGGTGCAATTATCGGTTACAGTTTGCTCTGAATAAGAAACAATGGCATGCTTGTGCATCCAAATCCATAAGTTCAAAGAGACATTTTGTCTAACAGTTCCCCTGCCATCTGTTGATTTATAACAAATGCAATTAGTGAACGTAAATCCAAACCAAATGCAATTGATAAGTGTTAAGAGGAAGGTCGACGACTGGGAATATGGACACATTTCTTCGAGGCATTTTGTCAAACAGTTCACGTGCCTTCTTGTAATCATGTTGTAGCGCAATATAAGGTAAATAATATTGTGATGGATGCAAGAAGAATACCAGTTTGAAAACTTTGTTGGCAAGTGAGAAGTGGTCTCATTCCAAATGCATTCGATGGGATTCCAAGTGAGAAGTGGTCTCATGGATAATATCAAATTAAATCCGTATAATCAAGGATTGTTACAAATCTTCAAACATATATCATTTACAAATATGCCTCGCTCAAAGAGTAGTTTCTGAACAAAGGTGAGACAAGACTCTAAATGTTATGGGGTACCAATCTTTCAATAGATAGATATAGTCTCAGTGAAAACATTTGAAAAGGAGTTGGAGTAAGCCTTCCTGGCCGGATGATGGAATTGGAGTTTCAGAAGATTCTCAAGACCAAACTATAGAAGGTGTAGATACAAGAAGCACAATGCATCCAAGACGGTCTAGTTGGGTTCACAGGAGTGGTAGTTGGGAAATAACCCTTGAAATTCTTGCCTTAATTGCCTGCGTTGGTGTGGAGAGTATAGACATGTTGGAGACAAAGTTTACAGTTGCAAAATTGTATGTCATTGGGCTAAAAATTGAAGCTTCATGAATTATCAAATCAAATTGTTTGTGAATATAAGATAAAAATGCCAAAATATGGGAATCCCACGCTGCAGACCTTCAATGACTTTTCAAAGTTTATAGCATTAAAATTCTTAGAAAACTTCGAATTGACATGAAACAATAGTCTCGTTCTCTATATGGAATACATGAAGGAGAATTCGGATGTTTGAATTGCAAAGAAGTTGGATGGTTATTTACATCTGCGTTATGTATACCTCTGCACAATGTAAAAAAATTTGAAGCATTCCCAAATGAATTTGATAAAAAGTGATGTGGCTATTTGTCAATTGAACTGGAAATACACGGAGATATACTCAGTTCATATGAAAACTCAAGGGGAAATATCTTGAAAATAGGGTGTTTCAGCATGTAAATAGGTAGATTTTTGCATGCATATGTGGGATGAGGGTAGTGGAGGTTTGCAAGGAGTTTGAGTAGGTATGATCTAAACCGGAAATTCGTGTGCATTTTCATATAATTGGGATAGACGAATTGGTTTTTAGTTGGTCAGATCTAAATTTTTGAGTCTACTTATAGGTTGGACTAGGCACAGGGAATTAGCATCTTCTAGAGTTTTTTTACATTCTTTTAGAGAATACGGTCCCATAATCAGAGTAAAATTTGGCCACCCAAATTTCATTATACCATTTTTTTTCTTGTCATTTTTGTCTTTTCTCTGTTTTTCCATTATGTTTCACATAACCCCATAGCTTAATGGATAAGGCAACATCTTTGATCAGTTCACAGGGAGTTAATTATAGATTTATTGTTGTGAGCTTCACAAGGAACTAATTGGCTTAATTATGTTATTAATTATTTTATAATTAATTAATATTAATTAAATTCATTAATGACTATGTATTTGTAAGTCATTTAGTATATTAATTATTTTTTAATTAATATTATGTGAATATAAATTGAAAACTCTATTTGAATATTGTAAATTTTTCCAAATAAAAAAATAAAATTAAAAATGAGAAAATAAAAGGTTTTTCATATTCCAAAGGAAAATATTGTACAAAAGAGAAAAATCCAGATTTTGTATGGTTTCTTCTTTTCCTTAAGCTCTTGGAGAGAGCTCGTTGCGACTTTGTGTGGAGCCATGTTATTTCCAGTTTGGAGCAATGAAATGCAAGTGAGTAAGATTCTTTTGGGGTGTTTGTAGATTTTAATTCTCTTTATTTATGAATTTTAATTTCCTATTTGTGAGTAAAGACTCCATTATAATTTTACATTTATTTAATTATATGCAACAATGATATTTCCTAAATTTTGTGTTGAACGATCCATGTCTGAGCTTCCTTGATATCCATGAGTTTCTACATGTTTGATCTCAATAATATCTTGTACAAAGTATGTGTAATCCAGATTGTGAAGAGAGTTTGTGCTTATAAACATGCCTCATGTTCCCAAAATCCTTGTTGCTTCTATGTTCATTCTTGTGTGAAAGGAAGGAGTTCTATTTCTATTGTTTAGTCTTGAGTTATTCTGGTGGTTCTTCACTTTTATCCCGTTATGGGTTTCTCCTTTTTTTTCATTTTTATTTTTTGTTTTGTTTCCTTTCATGTTGTGGAGTGAAAAGTACACAAAAATCTCCAAATTACTCATATCATATAAGGGAACTATGCCTCTCAAAAGTTTATGAGATTTGTCATTCGTACAATTATTTCTCCATCTGTTGGCAAATTGATGTCACTCACATAAGGTGAGTCACAAACTAAGAAATACCAAAAGTGCTCATTTTTCCACCAATAAGTTGAATAGCCAATGGTTATCATTCCACTTAACAGTCATCAAATCTGTGGTCATGATAGAGGCATAAACATTGTCCATTCTCTATTGATCATGTTTTTATTCTACATTAAGTAAAATTAAGTGAAACTGTACAATCGAACATGTGGTCATAATGGTGGCATGAACACTATTCATTTCCTTTCAATCATGAATGGATCAAACTTGATCAAAATTATATAAATTAAAATTTTAAATGATTTATAGTAGTTGATTCATTTTTAGTGATCTGTTAAGTCTTAAAAATAATTAACACATCACTCCTTGACCAAACATAGATTTTTCACTTTTCATTATGAATCTACTCTTCAAATAACCACTTGAAATCTTGTCTATTTCCTTAGCCAAGAAGCGAATAAGACTACAATTTCCCTCTTCTTCTCCATAATGTGCGGGTCTATTGTTGACCCTCGACATTTCCACTCTTCACTAAAATAACATGATTCATGAGTAATACCATGCGACCTAGATACAAGTCTAGTTGATCTTTCAATATCCTTTTCATTATAACTATATTTCTTTATTTGAGCATAAATATCTATAATCCTATATATCAACTCTTACAAGAACACTTGGACGTCATTAGAATAAACAACAAGTCTCCACTCACAATCTTTAACGTAGATTTGCATTCTCTTTTACATTTTATCTAGTATTTATAGTTTCACTAAAATGCTATATTAAAAAAGGGTGTGCAAAGGGGGACAACAGACAGGGAAGGGGAAAATATAGATACCTATTTTTGGTTCAAGCCTTGTTTCAAAATGCTTTTAGGCACTTTGGATGTATATATCTTAGAATATGAATTAGTTACTTAGTGGTGTATTTCTCGATCTTTTGATAATTTTAATGATTTTATCTAGTTGCTTGATACAATTATCTAATGATATTTAGCCTTACTTTCTATATTACAAAGATCTTTAGCCCTCTCTTTCATTATGGAGTCTTTTTAGGCCTTGAGTTAGTCCTATCATTTACAATCAATATCGACTGTTGATATTGACCAAAAATGATAGAATTGACCTAGTACCTTTTAAATTTCTTTTGGACACATTTCACTTTATGACCATTGTTTGGACATGTTCAATTTTATTTTCATTAGTTTTGAATGCCATTAGGTCCTTAATTTAAAGTTAGAGACCCCTATATATACAAAGTTATTGTATGGTATTTTAGAGAGAAACATATTACATTATCAAGGGATAGACAAGTTTCCATATTATGCCTAAAAATTTATTATAGTTGAATCTAAAGTTCATAAAGGTCAATTTATATTTGCATGTTTGTATCAATGGTAATATAAGAGAAAGAACATCCAGAATTGCATATACAATTACAAACATACACATTAATGAGATAAATACATTCAAGTTTGAGTCATCTTCAAAGCATTAACAATGTAGTGTAGTACTTGATCTATCAATGCAAGGTTCATTTTAAGAGGCCCTACTAGATACCTATTAAAAATATTTGGCAAATCTATAGAAATTTGATTTGTGTGCATGGTGAATCCTCTAAGGTTGATGGTGAATTATCTACCGATGTTTTTTCCATAAACATCACAATGGCACAGTTGAAGTGAAGGACTAAACTGACTAGCTAAATTGAATGACTTAATCAAATGATTGAATTAAACATCTAAGCCAAAAGCATAAACCAAATGGTTGAGTTGAATAGCCAAACTAAACGTCTGAGCTAAATGATCGAATTGAACATCTGAGTTGAACGATTGAGATGAACATTTGAGTTAAACGATCGAGATGAATGTTTGAGTTGAACGGTTGAGCCAAATGGCTTGACTAAATGATTAATTTGAATGGTTGGGCTAAATGACTGAGCTGAATGACTAGGCTAAATGACTCTACCAAGCAATAGAACTGGATGGTCTAGCTGAATAACACATTGGTAGGTGACTTGCACGTCAGTTTGCTATTCAATTACTCAGTCTCCTTCCCTACTCTATAAATACTTGCCTCTACCCTCATTTCTAACATTTTTTAGAATTAATTTCTCATCCCCCTGGAAAGAAAAATCATTTTATAGCCATGGAGAGAAAATTCATTTTCAAGAACCTACTATGCCCAAGCATTTTGAAGCTCGTACAACAACCAGTTACGTACAATGATTGCATGTAGGAATGCAACTTTAGTGTCTTACTGTACATAATGTAGTATGACATAGACATTGTGCCTTTAAAAATGTTCATGTATTCATATAACCCTAATGAGAAGATATTCACTCTATAAGTGGATTGTAGAATGATTTCATTTGGTACTTTGTCACAAGATATTCACAATCTCACAGATCTTCCATTTCACAATGTAATCCTAGTGAGTTCCAAATACATACTGATAAATGAAGACAAGAATTTTTTGACAAATTTTTTTGATTTGCACATCAACCAAATTAGTATGTACTTATAAATTTATTTGTATGTTCAAAATTCAATTTTCAATTTTTACGATCTAAAATCCTCTTTTTCTCTTTAGTTTCAGATAGTCTGAAGAGGGGCATCCATATTGAAGACATTAGTCACCCTTTTTAGAAAGCAATGGTTCAAAATTTCCAAGCCAGAATAGTATTTTAGGTAAGATCAATAGATTTTTCGTATTGGGCACTGTTTTACATTGTCCATACTATTTTCATAATATAAATTTGACTGGTGCTCTTTTATTTCCTATAGAATAAGGCTTGAATTAAATTTTGCTATTACCAATCTCAGTTCCACTGTCTTTTATTATAATTTTATTCTAGCATTGTACTACAAAGCCTTCTTTGACCTCAAAGAAACATAGGGTCCAATTGTGATGGATCTAAAAATGATGACAAACTCTTTGTCTATGGATGAGTAGGAGGTTAGTTTATTTGTTCATTTGTTGAACTAGATTCTAGGGTTTAATATATGTTTGTTTTTTAAATGGTTACTAAGGTAAATATTAATAACTATTTAATCTTTGTTTGTTACAACTTAAAGGCAAAAAAGCATGCCTCATGAAAATATCTACTTCAAAAGGATAATGTGCAACTACAATTGAAGAATCTTTAGATTCAAAGTCTGCAGAATCATCCATGAAATCTTATCAACTTGTGAAACATCCATGAGTTTTTTTTATGTCTCTCCATGTGTAGATTTTCTATTTAAAATTTTCAAATGAGATTTTAATTTTCAAGACTCAATTGCATTATTTTAGTTATTTATTTTATTCTTGTAGTTGACTCGACAATAATTTAAATGGTGGAACAACCACCACCGCAAAAAATAGTAACATCTATTGTGCCTTGTTGACCATCTATGGAAGGTATTTTACATTGCATATTTTATTTTTTTGTTTTTTTAATTTAGGTTATTATTTTTTAGACTGAATGTTTACGTAATGTACCAGCTCAAAACATGCATGTGGCTATCACTTGCAATACATCATGTATATTAGAGAATATATTGTCTCCAAATACAAGTACTAAACTTTTAATTTCAATTTTATATATAATTTTGTTTTTTCAATTTATGTATTTCATTTTGTAGGCCATCCACTAGCTATGAGGAACATTATGCCACTAATTTTGCCCTTGAATGCATTTCGCATAAGGGGGAAGGATCTTCCACTAACACCACTTTAATGAATCACAACCCTAAAATTATTAGGTTCCTAATTCCCCTCTTTCTCTATTAGAGGTTTATCGAGTGCATAGGGATTGACTTCTTTGCCAAAAATTGAATTTGATGATGAATATTTAGGTTTGAATGTGGCGCTAATGTTGGAACTGATTTCAATCCACATGATTTTTTTCAAGGAGAAACAACACGTGTTGATGAGATTGCTCAACAAGTACCTTCAAGAACTTCACTAGATAGTCTTGTTGGTTGAATATTTTGTCGATCAGCATACTGATAAACAAAATAGGTCTGATCATCCAAAGTAGAAAGATTGGTCATCCAAATGTGTAGGTTTACCACATCAAGAGGAGACTAATCTCTCCTCTCATCAAGGGGAGGTTCTCTCTCTCTCTCTCTCTCTCTCTCTCTCTCTCTCTCTCTCTCTCTCTCTATATATATATATATATATATATATATATATAATACTTAAGGGTAGGATAAACCATCCATCTCTCTTTTTTTAGAGATGATGCGTACAAATCAAAGGAAAAATCTCAAGGGAAATCTCAAAAAGCACTCCTCTACTTTCAAAAGTACTATTTAGAAAACCACAAGAATACACCTGGTAGTAATTGCAATATGTAACCAAGGTCGTAGTAACCAGCAAATTGAGATGTAGCACAAAGTCTCCACCTGAATTGCCCAAGAGTGAGATACGAAGGACAATGAGGGCACAAAGTCATCCCAAGGTCCTTTAAATAGAAACAAAAAGAAAACACACTAAAGGCAATTGTGGGGGCACAAAGTCTCCACAGTTGGCTTCAGGATGCCTTCCTAACTACTTTCACTAATTCTGCTTATTGAATTAAAGGAACAGAAAATATATTAAGGAAAAAGACATAAGAATAGTTTCCCCAACAACAAATATACCACAACACAAAGTCTGAAAAGTCACTTGCTTTCTTATTCCAATAACAAAATATGATCAACAATCTGAGCTCAAAGTCTCAGTAATGCCTTTCAATTTGGGCAGAGTTTCATTTTTGATAATCAGAGAGAGAGAGAGAGCTAGAGAGAGAGACCCACAATAACAAGAGAGTCCCTTATATAGCCTCTTCAAGAAGGACTTGGGAATAGTAACACATCATGTTGCATTGGATTTTGTTAAGAAGACATGCTGGAATTTAGGGGCATTTATCCATTTGCTTTTCTCAAGGCAGAGAAATGGGTCACGCTATTGAAATTTTGCATCTTTCAATATCCACCTGGCGGTCTACTTCTAGAAACATATCTGATGTGCAAATGTTTCTAGTCATTCTTGCTCTTTACGTTCCTCTCAACGATTCTTCCTTTTGGCCTTGGCCTTAAAGCCTTTGAATGCATTCAGGTCCACGCTTAAACCTACAAGGATCAACAGCTATTTCATTGTTGTGACTTTGACGTCTGCGGGCACGTCACTTTCTTTGGCAATTCCTTCATCTTTGTCATTTGATCTTTCCCAAAGGGGACCTACCCTTCAAGGCCTTGAGAAATGGTCTATTTTGGGTCAAGAAGAGCCCCCCGCAAGGGTATCTACCCTTCAGGTGGTCTTTAGATGGACTTCAGGCTTATTTCTTCTAGCGGGCTTTATCCTTTATTTCCTTCGGACAAAATGTCTGAAGGAATTCCTTCGAGAAATTTGTCCAAAGGAAATCTTCCTTGCCTTGTCTTTCTGCTGGGCTTTGCTTTGTTTTTTGGGCAAATTCCTTCAGACAAATTGTCCGAAGGATTTCGCTTTGTCCTTTGCCTTATTCATTTTCCCAAAGGAATTCACTTTGTCTGTTTTGCTGGGGGAACTTTTTTGAAGGAAATCCCTTTGCTCTTTTGGCCTTTGAATTGGTCCATTTGCCCCCTTTTTGCCCTCTACAAGGGCTATTTGAGCTCAAAATTAGCCTTTCAAGTTTTTGCAACGGTTCATTTGCCCCCTTTCTGCCCTCCATAAGGGTTGTTTGTCCCTTGGAAATTTGCCTTAGTCAATTTTATGTGAATTTCAAATTGTGACATGTGGCAACATCCACTATTCTTAGAAACAAAGTGAAATGAGGCTCAAAAGATGACACTTGGAAACATCCACTGAGTTCTGTCAGGTTTTTTGTTTCCTTAGTCACTTTTGCCATGGAAATTCCCTCCACAAGGGCACTTGTGTCTTTGACGCTTGGGGCACTCCTTTGAACTTTTCACTTGAATGAACTGATTAAACCAACTTTGGTTCAATGGTTCAATGGTTCATTCCCTTGTTTCTATTGACTACTTAAACCAAGATTCTTTGAAACAAGCCTCATTGAACCCATTGAACCTTGAACCCGTTAAACCTTTTGAACCAAAGTGGTTCAATGGTTCAAACCTCAGAAACTTGTTTTTTTGATTGAACCTACCTATAGAAGCCTTTGAACCTGTTGAACCATTAGTCTGTCATTTCCTTTTTCTTTCTAAGCTCTTTGATCTTCATTGTACTGGTTGAACCTTTGAACCTGTGAACTCGTTGAACCCTTTGGTTCAATTTTCAATAGTTCAATCAGTTCATTATTTTTATTTGGCTAAGTCCTCTTGATCTTTTTGAACAAAACGTGTTGAACCATTTGGTCATTGAACCTGTGAACCAAAGTGGTTCAATGGTTCAACGGTTCAATGGTTCAAGCCTTCTTCTCTTTGATAAGTGTTTTGAAGCCATTGAACCTTGAAGCGGTTGAACTTTGAACCTTGACAAATGCACTTAACTCTTGATATTGATGTTAAACCTTTGAACCCATTGAACCAAAATGGTTCAATTCTTGCTTAAAAGCTTGCTGATGAATTCTTTTGGTTGAACCTTGTCGTTGAACCAACTTTGAAATCGCCTAAGTATTGAGAGCTTGCTTCTTTCCTACAAAGTCCGTAGAAATCAACCTGTGAAGCCCGTAAAACTTGGCCTACAGAGTCTGTAGATTCAAGCCTGCAGAGTTTGTAGATTCAAGCCTACATAGTCCATAGATTTAAGCCTGCAGAGTCCATAGATTTTCTTCCTACAGAGTCCATAGATTTTCTTCCTACAGAGTCCATAGATTCAAGCCTACAGAGTCTGTAGATTTTTGATAAGCTTGAAAAATGAGGAATTTAAATGCTCAGAACAAATTTTGAAAAGGGAAGAGACAATTTTGGTTAGTAGGACCAAAATAGTTTAAATGTTGTCCCAAAAATAAGTGATATTTTTAGGGGACAATAGTTAGATCTAGTTGGGGAACTTCTATCAATTATAAAATAGAATTGCAGGGAGTAGAATCCACAATCTCCAGTGTCTTCATGTGTACCATTGGGATATGGAGTCATGTTACCCAGAAATGGAAGGCATAAAAAATGGAAACAAACAAAACAAAATAGAATTAAAAACTATACAAATATATCTATGTATAGATGAAATGATCTGATTCTTCAAGAGTTGAAGTGTTTCAGATGCTGCCCATTGTGAGGTAGAGAAAAGAGTGTATCATCTTGATATTTTAGTAGAAAGTTGTTTCCACCATTGTGTTGATGAATTATAAATGGGCCTCTCCAAAGGGAGTCAAACTTTCCATGCATCCCTTTTGGTTCTCTCCTTTTGTCCCATAGTAGGACTTGATCCCCAATCCAAAAATCATGATTTTTGGCCTTTTGGTCAAAGAGTTTCTTTACCAGACTTTGATGAGCAGAAATTCGGTCCACCACCATGGTTCTCTATTCATCCAACTCAGTCAGGCACATGATTCTCTTATCAAGAGAGCTTTCATATGTCTAATCTTCAATTGCCTTTGCCAATTTCAAGGCTGGCAAATCTAAGGTGATTGGTATCTTAGCATTGATACCATAAATAAGTTGAAAAGGAGACATACCAATTGCCCTCTTTGGTGTAATTATGTCTGCCCATAGAGCATCAATCAATGATTTATGCCATGTCCTTTGATTGTCATCTATTAGCTTCTTGATGATAGTTACCAGGTTCTTATTGCTTGATTCAACTTGTCCATTCCCTTGTAGAAAATAATCAGAAGAATGGGAGAGTGTAATTCCATAATGGAAATAGAATTATGTAATCTCCTGGGAGGTGAAACAAGTTGCATTATCAGTAACAATTTTGGTTGGAACTCCAAACCTGGAAATGATATTCTCCTTGAGAAAATTGCATACAACTTCTGAAGTAGCATGCTTAGTTGGGATTGCTTCTACCCACTTGGTGAAATAGTCAGTTGTTGTAATGACATAATCATGTGCAACACTTGAAGATGGGTTTATAGTCACAATAAAATCAATCCCCCATTACTGGAAAGGTTCTTCTATGATCACTGGCTTGAGAGGTAGCGCAGCTAACTTGGGTCTTCCAACAAATTACTGGCAAAGTTCACATTTTCTCACCCACTTATATGCATCTTGGAAAAGAGTTGGCCAGTAATACCTAGCTCGCAAAATCTTGTGAGCAGTTATAGAAGCAAAAAAAGGTCCTCCATAGGCTAGATTGTAGAAAGATTTCAAAATTTGGCTTTGTTGTTCTTTGTCTACACAACAAAGGAATACTCCATCTATGCTTCTCTTGTACAAGCCGTTGTCCCAAAGGATAAAATTGGCATCTTTCAAATTGATAGTCCTCCTTTCTTTATAAGACAAATAAGCAGGACATTCACCATAAGTAAGGAAATGACCAATACCTGAATACCACTCATTGGTAGTGGAGATAAAAAAGACTATTGGTGTGTCTTCCACTTCAGCTTCTATATGATGTGTATCTTCTGGCTCGTTGTCAGCAATTAATTAGCATAGGCCTTTTCCCCTGATCAGATTTGTTGGCTTGATGTCTAGATCAAACTCTTGGATCTTTGCAATCTAATTGCCTCTTTTTGTGCCAAAATCTTGTTGAGTTAATATGGACTTGACTGTAGTGTTAGGAACTAAGGCAGTAGTGTGTGAATTCAGGATATAAAAGTGGAAATGTTTGACTACTTTCACCACCGCATAAGCGTGCTTCTCTATGTTTGAATACTTCATCTCATGGGTTTTGAGAGGGCAAATCATGAAAGAAATAGGAAATTCCATACCTTCCTTGTCTTGTTGAACAATAATTATTTAAAGTGTGTGTTCATAAGCATAGCTATATATGATGAAATCTTTGTTGTAATCTGGACAAACCAAGGTAGGGGTATGGGCAATGGCAGTCTTGATATCTTGAAATGCTGACTTGCCTTCTTTAGTCTAGCTGAAGGTGGTCTTCCCTTTCATCATGTTCACAATGTGTCTAATCTTCTCAACTAAGTTGGGGATGAACCTCCGTAAGAAATTCACCTTTCTGAAGAAAGAGTGAACAACAATTTTACTTGTAGGCAAATTAAGCTCTTGAATAGACTTGACTTTGTCTGAGTCAATCTTTATGCCTTCTTTAGACACAATGTGTCTGAGGAGTTTCCCCTCTGTTACTCCAAAAATTGACTTCTTAGGGTTCAAGGAAATACCATTCTAGCAGCAATGCTCCAACACTTGTTGCAAGTGGCGTAAATGATCAGAACGGTGTTTTGAAAAGATAGTTAAGTCATCAAAGTATAACACTATGAATTTACCCATCTCATCTTTGAAATCTAGGTCCATTGATCTCTGAAAGATGGCACCAGCATTTATCAAGCCAAAAGGCATTTTTCTATATCAAAATGTACCCCAAGGTGTGGTGAATGTAGTCTTGTGTTGGTCTGCTTCACCAACTTTAACTTGATTATATCCTGAGAAGCCATCTAGCATTGATAACATCTCTGAACCTATCATTATTTAAAGCACTTAATCCATAATTGGCAAAGGGTAATTATCTTTCAAAGATGACTGATTCAGATTCCTAAAATCTACACAAATGCAAAATTTGCCACTCTTCTTCCTTGCTTGCACTATGTTTGCAATCCATGTGGAATGATGGATTGGAAAGATGATTCTAGCATTTAACATTTTTTGTACCTCAAAAAGAATAGTACCTGATATTTTTGGATTGTACTATCTAGATTTTTTCTTATAGTGCATTGAGTCAGCCTTGAGAGGAATGTCATGGCAAATTTCATCAGGTCTGAGAGACTTCAGGTCATCATAAGAATATGCTAAGACATCCATGTATTGATGGAGTAAAGTGGTGAACTTGAATCTTTCTTGAGGGGTGCAACACTTACCAATGTTAACCATCTTGAGATTTTCTTTAGTAGTCAGATTTGCTCGATTGAATCCCTAAGAAAAGTTTGAATCTATTTGTTGTTGTTTGATGAATCTATCATGTTTGTCAAATAGTTTCTCAAGAGAAACCAAGCCTTTGGGAATTTTATTTTTTTTCAGCTATAATAATTCTTCATTTATATCTAAACTAGATTTAGAGGCTGATTCATACTTCTGAGATTCACTGCCTTCAAAATGTAATTGTTCAAAATTGTCTTTTCATTCTAGGAAGGCAATGATTTGATGATCATCATTGAATACTTGCCAATGATCAGCATTGTCAAGAACACTTGGTCTACAGACTAGCTCAATAGTATACCTATCTTCTTTGAAATCTAAGTGAGGAACTAAAAGAGTTCTTGAAATAGCAAGTGCATCAGCTCTATCATTAGATTCCCTAGGTATGGCAGAAATGTTGAAAGCATCAAAGCTTTCGATTTGGTCCCAAACCAGGTTGTGATAGTGGCGTAATCTTTCATTCTTGATTTGGTATAAGTTTCTCACTTAACAAACCACTAATTTAACATCCCCTTTGGCATGAATAAACTTGATGCCTTTGTCTTGAGCAACCTTAATCTAAGTAACAGAGATTCATATTCAGTTGTATTGTTAGTGTTGCTAAATTGTAATTTGTAAGATGAAGGAAACATATCTCCTTGAGGAGATATCAACATAATCTCAACTCCCGAACCAATAGAGGAACAACTGCCATCAAATTTTAGATTCCATACCTCATCAGATACTAATTTTTCTTTAGACTTTCCTTCATTAGAGAGGGAGGGTCCTTCTTCATTTGTATTGCAACCTACTAGTTCTTCTGCTATTCTAGTTGAATTGATTTCTGGGTTGACACTTTCAAGAATTTTATCAGATGTTTCATGCACTTCATCTGTAGATAGAAAGTAGTTACCCATACCTGAGGATTCAAAAACAATTTGAGCTTCAGGGGCTGATGTTTAGGTTACCATGTATTTTACCCCCTTTTCAGGGAGCAATCTCTTCATTATGCCTTTGACAGGGATTCTTGCCTCAGACAGGTCCATGCTTAGTTCTCCTCCCACGTCCTTGTAGAAATTTCATCTAAGTGAAATGCCATAGGATGTTGGGACATTTGCCACCAAGACAGTCATCTTGATTCTCTTGTATGGAAACACTGCAAATGCAAATTGGGCATCTTTGATTTGCCCCAACAATGGTACTTGCTTGTTTTCCATGAAAAAAATCTCCCAAATGTCTTGGTCAGTGTGAGGCCAAGAGATTCAGCTACTTTAGCAAGCATGACGTTCTCAGATGTGCCTGAGTCTATAATATAATTACTTAGCTTGTGACCATTTATTAACAGAGAAACATAGAAAGGTTCTATTTTTCTAGGGGTAGCTAGAGGAGTAGTGACAAGATTATTTAAAATGGGCATGTTTTTTGGAGAATCAGGAGTTACTTTTTTAGCTTCTTGTCTTGCAGGGATGGTTTAGTTCTTGACACATTGGACCAACTTATCCAATTGATCAGGATTAGACTGCAAATATTTAAATTCAGACATTTGTATTTTGGTAATTTTGACATGATCAATTATGTTAAATAGCTGAATTGAGATAGGTACAGAGGAAAGTATTTCAACCTTCTAAGTTTTAGGAGGGATGGGAGGGGGGCTAGTTTGCAAAATTAAAGTAGAAGGTGAAGGTAAAATTGATGTACTTACCTTTTGGGTGATCACCAAATCCTTTGACTAGAAAGATAGAGTGGTTCCACGCTTAGCAATTGTAATTGATGGTTGAGGTTGCTCCTCTGTCTTCCCTTTATCAGCTTGTTGGAATGATTGGTTTTTGGACCTGGTAAACACTGCATATGATCCATCAAAAGATTCTCCTTTGCTTCTAGGTTCGTCTTGGTAGTTAAGGAAACCAATGTGGGAGTCGCCAGCTGATTCTTCTTGATTTTCTACAAGGAGATCAACATCATTTTCTTGATTCAATTCAAACTGGAAAGAGAACTCTAATTCTACTTCAAGATATCCCATTGTTGAATTGGTTGTGGGGGAGGAAGATGATTCTATTTTCCTTAATTCCTGGTAGCATTGCCCTGATATGATTGATTTGGAAATTTGTTTCTTCACATATCTCTATATGAAGGAGTAGAAAACATTCCTTGCGCCATTTGCTTTTTGAAAGCAAGCAACTCATTTGCCAACTTCTACACCATCAGATCTATGGGGCTTGTAGATGAATATTCAGAAGATGATAAGGGTCTATTTTTATTTGTATCTCTTTGTATCTTCCCTACTAAGATGAGATCATCTTCTACCTCAGTGGCCAAATGTTGAGCTGTAGCAAGATCTATTTGACCAGCACATCTCAGAAGAAAACTTACTTCAGATAACTGAGAATTAATGAATAAGCATTTGAAATTCTCAGCTGTAGGTCAAGCAATTACAAGAATTCTATTCCTAAATTTGTCAAACTTGGCTATGAAGTCCCTCATTAGTTCATGAGGTTCTTTTTTCATCTATGTAAGTTGAGCTAGAAGTGCATGTGCATCTTCTGCAAGTTTGAATCTAGCTTCAAACTTAGCTTTGAGGGTATTCCAATCAGTTACTGATAGAGCCTATAGATGATAAAACCAATATACATCAGCACCTTGTAAAGTTTCTACAAATAGTCTGACTGCTACATCTTCAAATTCTACTCCAAGTACGCTACAGGCTATGCTGAAGGCTGCAATGTGTTCATCAGGATGAACTTTTTCATCACCATAGAATTTGGGGAAGTTCTTCTTTGAACTGCATGAAAGCTCATGTAGAGGTGGAGTAAGATTGAGAAGACCAAAATAATTACCCCAGGGGCCTTGAACTGCCATTATATGACTATGAAAAGGAGGAATAACAAATCTTAGAGGGGTAATTATTAGCAAAGCTTTATCAACAATAGAAGTGGATACTTCGTTTGGCAATGAAGATCTAACTTTAGCAGGAGGAAAGATTTTGGTTTATTGGAGGTGAGATGGTGAAGGAAACAGATCAAAATTACTTTGTTGTACCAACTCAAATACAGGGTCAACAATACCTTTAGCTCTTTGGCTTCGTGTATACCTTGAATTTGCCAGATTGTGAAACAAAAATGGAAAAGAATTGACCTTGCTTTAGTTTGAAGCTTGAGGCTTTAAACTACGCGTTCTTTCTTAGTTAGTGTGGAGGTGAATGGTAAGGTTATAATAATAATGGGTAAAACATAGAAATGGAATGGAGTCTATAATGGTAGAGATTGATTCCATCTGAAACTTGAGGTTTCAAAATACACATAACTATATCCCCAGTGGATTCACCAAAAATTGTTGGCTGAATATTTTGTCGATCAGCATACTAATAAACAAAATAGGTCTAATCATACAGTTTTTGGAAGATTGGTCATCCAAATGTGTAGGTTTACCACATCAAGAGGGGACTAATCTCTCCTCTCATCAAGGGGAGGTTCCCTATAGATATGCTATCTATATATAAACATAAAATAATACTCAAGGGTGGGATAAACCATCCATCTCTCCTTTTTTAGAGATGATGCATGCAAATCAAAAGAAAAATCTCAAAGAAAATCTCAGAAAGCACTCCTCTTCTTTCAGAAGTACTATTCATCAAACCACAAGAATACTCCTAGTAGTCATTACAAAATGTAACCAAGGTCATAGTAACTAGTAAATTGAGATGTAGCACAAAGTCTCCACCTGAATTTCCCAAGAGTGAGATACAAAGGACAATGAGGGCATAAAGTCATCCCAAGGTCCTTTACATAGAAACAAAAAGAAAACACACTAAAGGCAATTGTGGGATCACAAAGTCTCTCTGCAGTTGGCTTTAGGATGCCTTCTTGACTACTTTCAGTAACTTTACTTATTGAATTAAAGGAACAAAAAATATATTAAGGAAAAAGACATAAGAATAGTTTCCCCAACAACAAAGATACCACAGCACAAAGTCTAAAAAGTCACTTGCTTTCTTATTCCAATAACAAAATATGATCAACAATCTGAGCTCAAAGTCTTAGTAATGCCTTTCAATTTAGGCAAAGTTTCATTTTTGATAATCAGAGAGAGAGAGCCAGAGAGAGACCCACAATAACAAGAGAGTCCCTTATATAGCCTCTTCAAGAAGGACTTGGGAATAGTAACACATCATGTTGCATTGAATTTTGTTAAGAAGACATGCTGGAATTTAAGGGAATTTACCCATTTGCTTTTCTCAATGGAGAGAAATGGGTCATGCTATTGAAAGTTTGCATCTTTCAATATCCACTTGGTGGTCTACTTCTAGAAACATATCTGATGTGCAAATGTTTCTAGTCATTCCTGCTCTTTATGTTCCTCTCAGCGATTCTTCCTTTTGGCCTCGATTTAAAGCCTTTGAATGCATTCGGGTCCATGCTTAAACCTACAAGTATCAACAGCTATTTCATTGTTGCAACTTTGATGTCTATGGGCACGTCACTTTCCTTGGCAATTCCTTCAGCTTTGTCATTTGATCTT
Organism: Torreya grandis; assembly: GCA_037957365.1. Taxonomy (NCBI): domain Eukaryota; kingdom Viridiplantae; phylum Streptophyta; class Pinopsida; order Cupressales; family Taxaceae; genus Torreya; species Torreya grandis. The sequence goes on along the minus strand of JARHVA010002559.1, from coordinate 2,059,773 downwards.
TCTTGGAGGGGACCTGCCCTTCGAAGACTTGAGAAATAGTCTACTTTGGGTTAGGAAGAGCCCCCCATAAGGGTATCTTCCCTTTAGGCAGTCTTCGGATGGCCTTCGGGCTTCTTTCTTCTAGCGGGCTTTATCCTTTATTTCCTTCAGACAAAATGTCTAAAGGAATTCCTTCAGGCAATTTATCTGAAGGAAATCTTCCTTGCCTTGTCTTTCCATCGAGCTTTGCTTTGTTTTTTGGGCGAATTCCTTCAGATAAATTGTCTGGAGGATTTTTCTTTGTCCTTTGCCTTGTTTATTTTCTCGAAGGAATTTACTTTGTCTATTTTGCCGGGGGAACTTTTTCGAAGGAAATCCCTTTGCTCTTTTGGCCTTTGAGTTGGTCCATTTGCCCCCTTTCTGCCCTCTACAAGGGCTATTTGAGCTCCAAATTAGCCTTTTGAATTTTTGCAATGGTTCATTTTCCCCCTTTCTGCCCTCTACAAGGGTTGTTTGTCCCTTATAAATTTGCCTTAGTCAATTTTATGTGAATTTCAAATTGTGACACGTGGCAGCATTCACTGTTCTTAGAAATAAAGTGAAATGAGGCTCAAAAGATGACACTTGGCAGCATCTGCTAAGTTCTATCAGGTTTTTTTGTTTCCTTAATCACTTTTTCCATAGAAATTCCCTCTGCAAGGGCACTTATGTCTTTAACGCTTGGGGCACTCCTTTGAACTTGTCACTTGAACCAACCGATTGAACCAACTTTGGTTCAACGGTTCAATGGTTCATTCCCTTGTTTCTATTGACCGCTTAAACCAAGATTCTTTAAAACAAGCCTCGTTGAACTTGTTGAACCTTTTGAACCAAAGTGGTTCAATGGTTCAAACCTAGGAAACTTATTCTTTTGATTGAACCTGCCTATAGAAGCCTTTGAACCTGCTAAACCATTAGTCCATCATTTCCTTGTTCTTTCTAAGCTCTTTGATCTTCATTATACTGGTTGAACCTTTGAACCTGTGAACTCATTGAATCCTTTGGTTCAAGGTTTAATGGTTCCATTGGTTTATTCTTTTTATTTGGCTACGTCCTTTTGATCTTTTTGAACCAAACGCATTGAACCATTTGGTTGTTAAACCTGTGAACCAAAGTGGTTCAATGGTTCAATGGTGTAATGGTTCAACTCTTCTTCTCTTTGATAAGTGTTTTGAAGCTATTGAACCTTGAAGCGGTTGAACTTTGAACCTTGACAAATGCACTTAACTCTTGCTGCTGATGTTGAACCTTTGAACCCATTGAACCCGTTGAACTAAAATGGTTCAAGGTTCAATGGTTAAATGGTTCAATCCTTGCTTAGAAGCTTGCTGATGAATTCTTTTGGTTGAATCTTTTCATTGAACCAACTTTGAAATTGCCTAAGTATTGATAGCTTGCTTCTTTCCTACAGAGTCCATAGATTCAAGCCTATAGAGTCTGTAGATTTTCTTCCTGCAGAGTCCATAGATTTTCTTCCTATAGAGTCCATATATTCAAGCTAGCAAAGTCTATAGATTTTTGAGAGGCTTAAAAAATGAGGAATTTGAATGCTCAAAACAAATTTTAAAAAGGGAAGAGACAATTTTGGTTTGTAGGACCAAAATAGTTCAAATGTTGTCCCAAAAATGAGTGATATTTTTAGGGGACAACAAGTCTCATCCTAATAGAGAATGTTTTAAAGTCTGATGATGATCTAACATCTTTTCGACTGAATAAATTAGTAGCAGATATTATTACTGCTAGTCTTTAGGAGGGAGTAATTGATGAACTAAAAAATTTGCATGTGTAGGAGGTTCAAGTGAAGGCATTGATTAAAAAATAAACTCCCTTTATCACAACCACTCCAATTGAATAAATTTATTTGCATTGGTGCAACAAGAACTTGCAAAGATTGATACTTTATTTGGCAAAGCTAAATTTGGGTTAGTTACTATTTATAATACTTACAATGATAATGTGTTGATTATCATGCTTAATAGGTTAGAGAATTTGAATGCAAAAGCCCAAACATATTTTAATAAATGAGCAAAAGACATCAAATTTGTTGTGTTTATGAATGTAAAGAAGGAAAAAGCTTTGGTAATGTATATTCATTTTAAACAAAATTCATGTCATTCTTAATTTTGTTCACATCTAATTACATTATATTTGAAAATGTAGGCAGAATATGAGAACTTAAAAAATGAAGTTGACGTCCTTAATGTGCATATAAAAAATGTATGAAAAAGTTTACAATCTATTGTTCAATTCAAGGAGAAGCTTGTTATATTAAATAAATAGAACAACACACTATGAAAAATCATTGAGGAGTAAGGACAGGATCTTGATGCCTTATTTAAGAAGAAGATAGTTGTCGATCCAATTCTACTTTCTATAGGAGATACTAGAAAAGATGATAGGGAAAATCTTGAATCTTTTAATGTTATGACTTTAGATTTTGAAAAGGTAGGGATATTGAAGAACAATAGTGGCACAAAGGATGTTGTGATTGAGAAAGTAGTTGAGAAAGTGGTTGAGAAATAAGTTTAAAATGTAGTTGATAAACTAGCTAAGTAATTGGCAATATATTTAAACATTTATATATTTGTAAACAATGTTTTATTTTAAAATATAAATTATGAATGATAATTTCAAGTTTGTAGATGTGATGATCTATTTATTGAGTTTTAATTAGTAGATGAAACATGTAGATTACAATTTTAATTTTAATTTTATGTTGTAAACTTGAATGGTTTTAAGCCCCCTTTTAATATTTCTGATGCACTTGTGAAACTCACATCTCAATATAAATGTATTAATGTCAATGTATTCATTTATATAGTGTTACACCTAACACAATCATACTATATTAATCTTGTGTAGTCATCACTGAGCAAGAAACACAAAAATGCATTTTGAAAAATGTATAATAGTTATTGCATGTTATGATTTAAAATTGAGTTATTTTATATGGAAGATCTGTTAAGCATGAAATATATTGAGAGGGGGGGTGAATCAATATATTATATATTTTTTTACTTAATTAAATTCTTTTTCTTTAACCACTTAACCACACATTCAAAATATACAATAAAATTGAAACAATAATATGCACCACACGAGAGAGAGATAGAGAGCATATTTTTACATGGAAACCCAAAGTGAAAAAACCATAGAGAACAATCTCAAGTATATAAATGAGCACCAACTCAATTTACAAAGTTTACAAGCACCAACTTGCAGGAGCACCAACTCCTTTGCCGAGCACCAACACAAAAACTATTTGTGAGCACCAACCCAAAGGAGCACCAACCCCTTCAAAATATTTGTGAGTACCAACCTGTAGGAGCAGAAACCCCTCTTGTGTATAAAACACAACTATCTCTTAATGTTGCTTACTCAACAAATTATAGAACTCTACAATATTTTTTGCTTTTCTCTCTTCGAAAACAAATACAAACCATGCACTCTCTTGCATATTTCAAATGGCTTCTTAAGCCTTTATTTATAGGTTTCCAAATGACCTTTGGCATTCACCCTTTGTGACCCTTCAATCCTCATGGAAAATGGCACCAAAATTTCATGACCCTTCGTATCCTTGCATTTGAAAAGTCATATGGTGACCCTTCATAAACAAATACGTCCTTTCCTCTTTTATCTTTATCTTGGTGATTTTTTGTATTCTTCAAAGTGTCCCCTCATGGAAAAATATGTCATACCTTCTTTTGTCTTCACATGGTAACTCTTGAAATTCCTCAAGATGACTCTTCATGATAAAATACATATCATTCATCTGTTGTCTTTACCCTATGACTCTTTGACTTCTCCATGGGCCCTCTTTTGACTTATATGCAACCAAAAATATATTCATTAATATTAAATAAATATTAACACACATTAGCTAAGATATAAATATTAAAAACATCATTAAATACAATGGGGCTTTTATCATCAATGCTAGACCTTTGACATCAATGATAATATTTCCAACAATCTCTCATTTTGTCATTGATGGCAACCTTAAACTGAAACTGCTACATCTTGAAACCTACACATACTGTCATTTAAAGAACATATAGTAACTCCCCTTACTATAACAACTTGTACTTGTTCCCTATACCTATTCTACACTTATTTTTGCACTTGTACTTGTACCTATTCTTCTCCCCTTTTGACATCAATGGCAAAGGGCCTAACTTGGAGCTAACACTTAGCTCCCCCTTAATTGATGTTGATCCTCAAGGGCAGGAAGTAAAATAAATTACTCCCAACTTCTCTCATAGATACTCAAATGTATCTTTTGGTAGTGCCTTTGTAAAAATATCTGCAATCTACTATGTAGTACTAATATATTCCATCTTAATATGTTGATCTGCAACGTGCTCTCTCAAGAAGTGATATCTGATGGGAATATATTTTGTTCTTGAATGCATCACTGGATTCTTTGAAATATTAATAACACTTATGTTGACACAAAAATTAGAAATAAGTTCATCATATTTTACCTTGATATATTCCAAAGTTTACTTTATCTAAAGCACTTGAGTACAACACAATACTGTTGCAATATATTCTTCTTAAATTGTAGAAAGTGATACTAAATTTTGCTTTTTACTTAGCCATGATATTAAGTGATCACCAAAGAAGAAAGCTCCTCCACTTGTACTTTTTCTGTACATGAAACCTACCTAATCTCAATTTGTATAAGTAACCAAATTGAAATCTTTGCCTGTGGGATACCATAATCCGTAATCCAATGTCCCCTTGATATATCTAAATGTTCTTTTCACCAATTGAACATTACTATATTTTGGAGCTGACTGATATCTTGCAACCATACTAACTGCATGCATGATGTCTCGCCTCAATGTTGTCAAATATAAAAGACTACCAATCATAGATCTATACAAAGATTGATCTGTAATAGTTGAATCTTCATCCTTGCTCACCTTATTTAATGTACACATTGGTGTGCCAACTAGTGCACAATCCTCAAAACTATTTTTTTTCAACATTTTCTTGGCATATTTACTTTGAGATATGAAAATTTATTTATCGAACTGAAATATTTGTAATCTTAATAAAAATGACAATTCTTTAAGCATAGACATCTCAATTTTTTTTGCAGATTATCAAAAAATTCTTTTATCAAAATTTCAATATTTTCTCCAAAAATGATGTCATCAACATATACCACAACAATCAATTAATGCTCACCTTATGTTTTGATGTAAAGATTACTATCAACAAATCCTATCTTGAAACCTTGATCTTGCAGGTACTTATCAAGTCTTGCATACTAAGCTCTAAGATCTTATTTCAATTCATACAGTGATTTTTTCAATCTGTATACATGGCTACTAATATTTGAGAGAATAAATCCCTTAAGTTGCTCAATTTAGATCTCTTCTTCTACATTTCTATTTAGGAAGGCAAATTTGATATCCATCTAAAACACTTTGAAATTTTTAAACACTGCATATGTAAGAAATGTTATAATAGCCTCTAGCCTTGCTTACTAGTGCAAAAGTTTCTTTAAAATCTATTCTCTCAATCTGAGCATATCCTTTACGTACTAATCTTTCTTTATTCCTGGTCACTTCTCCATTTTCATTCAACTTATTTCCGTAAACCCATTTTCTTCCTATCACATTATGATCTTTTTGTCTAGGCACTAATTTCCAAGTATCATTATTTTTTATCTAATTTAATTATTCATCCATTGCCTTAACCTAATGTTTATCATGTCTAGATTCTAAAAAAAAGTTCTAGGCTAAATTTTGGATAACAAGGAAAAATTAACTTGCTCAGATTCACTTACCATTATTCTTCTAGTGTAAATTCTTTCATTTATGTCCCTGATGATGTCACTTTCATTATGATTTCTTTGAAAATATTTAGATGGAGTTTTGGTGTTCTTTTTCTCCTTCTTCTTATCTTCATCTGATTCTTAGAAATCTTCCTCTTCAATGATTTCATGAATTTCTACTAGATCACTGATTCTTTGTGTTCCATCTTCTTCTATCTTGACACTTGCACTTTCAACAAGTTTTTTGGTTCTTTTTTTATAACATTTATAAGCTTTACTTTTGAAATAATAACCAAGAAATATATCTTCATCTTCTCTAGATTCAAACTTACCAAGTTTTTCATTAGTTCTCTTTATGAAACATCTACTGCCAAAAACTCTAAAATAATCAACTATTACTGGTTTGTCTTTCCATAACTCATAAGGAGTCTTATCACTATTGACTCACAATAATGCTCTATTTTAAATATGCACTACTATAAAACCTGACTCTCTCCAATATTTATCTACTATCTTAGATTTATTTAGCATTATCCTCACCATCTCTTGAACTGTTATATTTTTTTGTTTAACTATTATATTTTACTATGGAGTTTTGGCTACTGAATAATCTCTTTATTATATGGTCTTCACAAAACTCAATAAACTGATCTGACATGAATTCTTCTCTTTGATTTGATCTTAGACACTTACTCTTCAAACTAGTTTCATTCTCAACTAATGTTTTGAATGCTTTGAAATGTCTGAAAGCTTCTAATTTTTAAGAAAAAAACATTACCCAAATCATACGTGAAAAATCATCAATAAGCAGCATGAAATATTTCTCACCTTGAGTACTTTGAGTTTTCATAGGTCCACATAAATTAGTATGAACAAGCTCTAACACCTAAGTGGTCGAGTACTCTTTTGTTTTGAATTTCTTTCTGGCCTGTTTCCCATGCTGACAAGGTTCATAAAACATGGTGGATGGATTTGTAAACTTTGAAAGATTTTTAACTGTTTGCTTCTTGATGATGTTGACAATATTATCAAAATTTATGTATCCCATTCTTCTATGCCATATCTAACTTTCTTCAATCTGACTCAAACAACATCTTTGACCTTTGATGTTTGATAACATATACAAATTATTAAATGTTCTCTAAGCATTTGCAACCAACACATCTAAATATTTTCTCCTAATTTAAAAAAAAATTGACATAAAACTTTAGTGTGTGCCCCTGATTACATATTTGACTCACACTCAAAATATTATGCTTAATACCTTTTACATACAAAATAGTTTTAGTTTTATTTCTACCATTATCCAAACTTAGTGTATCTTTTCTAGCAATTCTAACAGTAGCACTATCTCCAAATTTCACTATGCCACCATTGACCTTCTTCAAGATTATAAACTTACTTTTATCTCTTGTCATGTGCCTCAAACATCCACTATCAATAAACCATAGCCTTTCTTCATTTCTTGCATGCAAAGTTATTTGTACCAACATAAATTTTTTAGGTTGTTTCTTCTACCATGAACCTGTCTGAACTTTCTTTTTGATGAATAGATCCTTGAAACTCTGGTCCTTCTTGAATGACTCGAACATGCTTCTATAGTACTAGGCTATGTGTTTGAAGTTATTACACTTGTAACATATTATGGCCTTTTCATTAAAGCCTGATAGAGGAGAAAAAGAGTTGTGGCTTCTACTTGACTCTGCATGACTTTCCTTCTCCTTACTTTCAAAACTGTTAGCCCTTTTTCAACATTCTATTTTCTTATGACTATATCCATTACAATAAAAATAATCATAAAAATAGGAATTATTTGTTTACTTTTAACTTGATTACCTTTTGTATCTCTATTCCCTCCAACCTTATTTATTTGAGATGTCCTCTATATTCTTAATTTCTTCCCTTTTTATTTCTTCTTTTGTAAGAGCTTCAGCATAACTCTTTCATTTTTCCTTGTCTATAAAAGTAGTGGCCTCCCCTTTCTCTTTTTCAAATTCAATATCTATTCTATCTGACATTGATCTTTGACTTTCTAATGTCTTATTCAACATATTAGTGCTTTTCTCAAATTTTGAATCATTAATTGCTCTATCATTGATTGATTTATTTGTTTTCTTAAGATATGCTTTTAAAGAAGCAATTTCAATAACATACCTTTCACATTCTTTACATACGTTTTGCAACTGTGCCATTAGATCTTCATTTTTCTTAGATTCTTCAAAGTGTGCTTGTAGATCTTCAATTATTTTTTTTGACATTTTTTAATTTTTTTTAATTTGGAGCTTTAATCTTCGATTCTTCTTCTCAAGAGATTTTAACTCTTCTAAGGCACAAATGAGTTCTCCTTCTCAATTCAATCTGACTTCATCCTGTTCTTCTTCTTGATCATCTATATTTTTGGTTGCAGAGGCATCTTTATGTATGGCCATGAATAGAATCTCTTCTTTTGAATCACTAACTCCACTATCTTCGACTGAGCTAGGATCTTTAGAATACAAACTCTTCTTCTCGAATCCCTTCTTTAATTTTTCATTGAAATTCTTCTTGTATGTAAACTTTCCTTCTTAATTATCATCATTACCCTTATCTAGGAACTTAGCTACAAAATGTCCAATATTTCCATAATTAAAACATTTAAAATGTAATATTCCTTGATATTTATCTTTACCCTTTTTTGGCTTGCAAATGAATAGATCTCCATTGTCATCTTCATCATCACTAGAACTATCGCTTGATTTTTGAATCTTAGCCTTCTCTTTTTTTGATGTCTTGAAAGTAGCTTCTCTCTTTGAGGGTTTCTCTTATTCGATCTGCATCTCATATGCCATAAGGATACCATGTAGCTCATCCATCTTTAGCTTGGCTAAGTTCTTCATCTCTTCAATTGCTAAAACTTTTGCATCATATCTCAATGGTAGAGATCTCAAAACTTTTTGAACCACAATTGATTCTTCTAAATTTTCTCCAAGACCTTAAATCTTTTTAACTATTTGATCAACCCATAAAAAAAAACTTGCTATATTTTCTTCCTCTTCCATCTTCAAACTCTCAAACTATCTTTTGAAAGTCTGAAGCTTAGCTTGCTGAACCTTTCCATCACCTTTGTAAATATTCTCAGGTTTTACCCAAATTTCATGAGCAGATTTGCATTTCATAACTTTAACAAATTTTGATTCACATAAACCATATAAATAGCATTTAAAGCTTTAGCATTATTTTCACTTTCCATATTTTCTATTGGAGTAGTTATAGATCTTCATATTACTCCACCACTACTTGCCATATGTCAAATCCAAGGGCCATCAAATAAGTCTTTATTCTTATGCTTCAAAAAATATAATTTGTCCCATCAAACAAAGGTGCCTTATTTATCCAAAAACCTTCATGCGATCCTACCATTGTGCTTTCTCGATCTATCTTCAAGTTGTAAAATATTTTCCAAAGGAACCTAGTCTAATACCAATTATTAAGCACAAAATATATTGAAAGGGGGCTGAATCAATATATTATATATCTTTTTACTTAATCAAATTCCATTTCATTAACCACTTTGCCACACATTCAAGATATGCAATACAACTGAAACAATAATATGCACTACACGAGAGAGAGAGAGAGAGAGAGAGAGAGAGAGAGAGAGAGAGAGAGAGAGAGAGAGAGAGAGAGAGAGACTAGATTTTTACGTGAAAACCCAAAGTGGAAAAAAACATGAAGAAAAATCTCAAGTATATGAATGAGAATCAACTTAAATTACAAATTTTGTAAGCACCATCTTACAGGAGCACCAACCCCTTTACCGAGCACCAAGACAAAAACTATTTATTAGCACCAACCCACAAGAGCACCAACACCTTACAAATATTTTTGAGTACCAACCCATAGGAGCACCAACCCCTCTTGTGTATAAAACACAACTATCTCTCAATGTTGCTCACTTAACAAATGATAGAACTCTACAATATCTCTTGCTTTTCTCTCTTCAAAAACAAATACAAACCATGCACTCTCTTGCATATTTCAAATGGATTCTCAAGCCTTTATTTATAACTTTCCAAATGACCTTTGGCATTCACCTTTTGTGACCCTTCAATCCTCATGGAAAATGGTGCCAAACTTACATGACCCTTCATATCTTTGCATTTAAAAATTCATATGGTGACCCTTTATAAGCAAATGTGTCCTTTTATTTTTTGTCTTTATCTTGGTGATTTTTTGTATTTCTCAAAGTCTCTTCATATATAAATGAACCATACCCTCTTTTTTCTTCACATGGTGACTCTTGAAATTCTACAAGATGACTCTTCATGAGAAAATGTGTCCCATTCCTCTTTTGTCTTTACCCCATGACTCTTTGACTTCTCCATGGGCACTTTTTTGACTTATATGCAACTAAAAATATATTATTTAATATTAAATAAATATTAACACACATTAGATAAGATATGGATATTAAAAATATCATTAAATATAATGGGGCCTTTATCACCAATGCTAGACCTTTGACATCAATGACAATATTTTCAACAAGATCTCTTCTTTTTTATATTTAGATTGTTTCTTGAGTAAATCATGATTTGAGATGTGTTTGAGGCTATTAGAAAATCACATTCATGTTTGGTAGAGGTTTCTATTGAAGATATTATTGTGATAGTCAATAATAATGAGGATTCATCAAAGTTAAAAGTATGCATGATTGATTATGATCATGAACTATAGAATAGGTTAATGGATTATTTAATATTATGAGGATGTTTAAATAGATAAGGACTCATGAAATCAGTTTTATTCATATTAAAATTGGTATAAATAAGAGGTAAGGTCTTTACAAATCTATGAAAAGGTTATTTTTTATTTGATCACTTTATTCTGAAAAGAATCAGTTTTAAGGACACTAAACAATTGGATAACTTTTTAAATATAGTCTATCTACTATGTAGGAGTAGATAGCTTACACTAACCTATAAGGAGGTACTATATATGCCCGATCTCGTACATAGTAAGACATATATAGTAGTATATATAGAGTATATAGGAGTATACATGAAGTATATACTCCTATATATAATAGTATATAGTATATATATAAGTAATACATATATATATATATATATATATATATATATATATATATATATATATCTCACAAAAGATATTTAGTATTGACATAGTTAATATATTTAGTAAAGACATTGAAGTCACATAATAGACTACAAATAATCCAAATCAAATGCATAATAAGAACATCAAACACATTATAGACATATTATGTACTATGAAGGCACAATAAATACATTACATATGTAATAAAAAAATAGATCTATAAAAAATATGTATCAAAGACATAAAGAATCATATTAACCTACAATGCTCCCCCTAACACAATCATGATATATTAATCTTTTACATTCAACACTTAGCAAAAAACAAGGAAATAGATTTCAGAAAACATATAATAATTATTTCATCTTTTGATAAACATGTGAAATTGAAATTCAGAAACTCTATTTCTAAAAGTCTGGTAGTTGAAAGAATATTCCACAAACCTGATCGTCAATAGTGACATTTATATCTATCGTGTTAGTGTCATATTCAATGTTATTATTTACATCCTCTTTATTTGTAGTTGTATTACTAATGTCTCTTCTTTTAGTTAGATAACTCCATGTTTCCATAGCTCTTTCATATGGAAACATATCTACTACATAATGTGAAACATATAATCTCAAATAGATTTATAAATTTATATCCAATCTATTTCAAAGTTTTGACTTTATGAATGATAATGCACTAAATACTCATTCACCTTCCACTAAGCCTAGAATTATTGTTTGACAAAGCTCATATAATCAGAAATATTCACTTAGACTTTTCTATAGTATAATACTAGGATAAAGTTTTTTATACAGTCTTGTAATTGCCCCATTCTCTATTGGTTCACATAGAAGATGATATTGTTCAAACATTGTAATGCCAAAATAGGTTGAATAGGATGTCAGTAAATCCTTTTCAAAAATACATTTTATTTATATTCCATTCACCTCTACAAATCTACAAAAATTCATTACAAGACATCACATGTATTTTTGAAATAAACTGCTAACCATATTTGGATTGTTATTACTATTCTAGAAAATGGGATTGACAACTACCATCGCCTCTAATAAATCATCCTTTTGAAAATGATCTCTGATCTCCATAGATAAGTTTTGATAAACTCTACTTAGTTTCATCCAAGTTTTAAATAGAATAGTGTCATACATAATACGTGTTACAGACAGATCTTTGGATTCAGCTCCCACAATATCAAGTCTTTTATAGAAAGTGTGCATTAGAATATCCTTTTTATTAACAATAACACAAACACGATCATTGATATTTAAATTCAAATAATTTTCAAGGTTCTGTAAATTGATCAAACATTTCCAACTATTAAAAACAAAGCCTTGAAACATTTCATTCGAAGTGTATAGTATGTCTAAAGATTGACATACTCATTTTCTCAACTGTATGAAGTCTACAATATAAATGGACCTCTCCTGGTCATGTTTTATTAAATAATTTATTTCCTTCATCATTAGAAGAATTCCACATATATTCAGTAGTGTTTCCAAATATATTAAATGGTACAACAAATCTTTTGCCTTGTCAATTTATCTATGATATTTATACATAAAATCTACTAATGATGGATATTCTTTAAAAATTTGCTAAGTAAGTTCATACATAGAAATTCACCTTGTGTCAATATCTTACAATAGTTTCTTATCCTCAATCACTCTTATTGTAAATTTTTGGAACTATAAAATTCTTTTTGGACTGCTTGACATATAAATATGTAGGTCACGAATGAGTTCCTCCATTTTGGCCACATTAGCAAATTTTCTAAACATTTTGTATGCAAGATTCAACATATGATCCATGTGGTGAATTGAAATTATATATGGGGAATCTATTATTTTTAGTCAAACACATAAACCATTTCTATGCCCTTGCATAACTGATGCACCATTAACCTCAACACATACCAGCTTCATATCTATTGTATAATCATTCATTCCAAGTTTATCTTTAAAATTTGGTACAACCAATTTGTGAAGATTATTTACATTGAAAATTTTTACCATTTTATAAAATACTAGTAGATGAGGTTGCCTTGAATAGTTATCAAAATTATACAAATGAATGCAAACCCAGACTATGCTGTCAATTGTTGTGACTCATCGATGGACAGTGAGATAAATAGTGATTTCTAAACACTTTCTTTTAAATCTTCAATCTCAACCATTGCTAGACATTTTGCCTTTTCCTAAGCATTTTTATCTAATGAATATGATTTTAGAATATCCAAAAACCCATTATGTTGAAATAAAATATTATAATCTAAAAAATTAGAAATAGGTTTGCCTTTTTTTAGAATATGGAATATAATAGGGACCTGTATGTATTTTGTCTTCAAATAAGACTTCTTGATTTTTCCAAAATTTGCTTCAATTGTTCCCCCTTTTTCCACAAGATGTTTTTTAACATTTCTTATCATTTTCATGCTCCCATGCATATATTTTATGCATGCATTCTTATACATTTTTCTACCTGTGTGTTCTTTTTGTCACTCTATCTAGGTACTTCACTATCTCATATACTTTTCCATAATGTTTCTTAATTGTGTCCAATTTTACTTACATTTTGTGTTCTTTTCCTAATTTCTAACTACATATTATACATTTGCATTCTTTTAGAGTATCATCATCATTTTCAAGTTTTGAAAGTTCTATGAAGGGAAATTTTATTACCCAGTCCATCTTAAAGGACCTTCCAATTATCCATCTACTTCTCTTCTTTTGGGAAGATTTTTGATTGGAAGTTTTAGCTAAACTTTGTGTTTGGTGAGATGGTCCAATCTCTTCTACCACTTCAATGCTATTATCATTTTCATGAAAAATTAGAGGAGTATCTTTGAGTGGTGGCATGTCATCATCAAAAAAATCTTTAGGGGGTGATATGTTATTCTGGTTGATTCTATCTTGTGAGATAATAGTGGGGATTTTTTCATGTAAAATTATTTTAATATTATTGAATAGTAGAAGTCAAATTTATGACAAACTAAAAAAATAATAAATACCTAGATTTTGAGTACATTATGATTATGTGGACTTTTTATTGGCTCTTTAAAATAAGATAATATGGATGATTTACCTGATGATTAGCCTATCCTTTTACCATTCCCATCAAATACCATGATGACATGTGCTTTTCATCTCTATCATTCGATACTCCCATTTGATATTATCATCTGATTGTAAGATTTCACCTATGGTTTACCAATTCTCCCACCCATAATTTCTATTAAGTTTTACTGTTTGACTATGTCACTTGACTTGTCATTCATCTCTAGATTTTGGATGTACCATTCAACTCTACCATATGGTGCTACCATTTGACACTATCATTCATCTCTATCATTCATATCTATCATTTGGCTATGTCATTTAGCTAGGTCATTCAGCTATGTCATTTGGCTATGTCATTCAGTTGAGTCATTAGTCTTTGTCACTCGACTATATCATTCATCAATGTCATTTAGCTCAAGCATTTAGCTCTACCATTTAGTGGTATAGTCTAGCTTGTTGTTTAGTACTACCATTTATTTTCTTCATTTACTACTATTGTTTGATTCTGTGCTCCTTTAGTTATGGTTCTACTTGTTACCTTAGTTAGTATAGGTCATGCCCTCAAGGGATCTACTATATATATCTAGTGAATTTAAGTGTAATCTTATATATTATTATAAAGAGTTGGTGAGATGAACTTCAAAAAATATATATATTACAAAAATTTTGATGATCTGATCTCATCTGCCAACCCTAAAAAATTACCAAAACCAAAATCCTAAAAATTAAATATTCATGAATTAACAAATTTTTACCATTAAGAAAAACCCTACATTAACATGGATTGACCAATGTTAATCCAACTCAACCCTTTCAATTGACACCCCATTTGATATTGAATTACTTGTGTAGAACTAGGGTTTTAATATACAAACACACTTACACTATTATGAAAGTGTTAAAAGGTATAAATAGATATTAAAGACACATGCATATTGCCTTAAAAGAAAACATTAACTCACTATGTGAAGGGTTGGTAACAACCACTTTAGGTCAATATTGACTATTGATATTGACCTAACCAATCAAAATCGATCAAGTGAAAATATGGAGAAGCAAACCATGAATAAGGAATTCACATAGTTTAGAGGTTCAACTTTTAGACAATTAGAGCTCTAAATAATGTGATAAACAAGCTAAGAGCCTTCTTACCAATTGTTGTATATTTAATTTTTTTATTTAGTCTATAGTTTTTTGGATCAATTTATAAATATTCATAGATATTATGAAAATTAAAAATAAGACATTATTCTATTAGTTTTCTATCCTTTTTGTTGCATCTTGAGTCCTCGCTGACCAAACTATTTAGTTATTCATGGATATTTATAGTTGACACATTTGATATTGGTTATATTTCTAACTAAGATTGACATATATATTATTATGGGATAGTAGGATATTGTACATGATGGTACATATTTGCATTACTACGAGGTAACTTTAATATATCCATTTACATTATGAACATGTTGATATGTTGTTTCAGTTATATATTATGTTTTATGTTTATCATGTTGATATGATCTAACTATCTACTTGTTGTGAGGTTGACGTAGGAGAACTCATCTCTCAGATCATGATGGAGGGAGAGAATCATCAGAGAGGGTGATGTAGATGGAGACATCTAAGGATAATAGAGAAACTGGCTAAAACCTTACACACATCATAAATATCTAGTACATGTTACATGCATAATGAGTGGTTAGCATAATATGTTTTGATGTTATTTGCATTAAATAATCATTTTATCCATGATTTGATAGAAAAGTTAATGGTTTTATGAAATTTTTCTTACATCACTTGCTTGTATGTCCACTAATGTTTTTAGATTTACAAGATGTGTGTGTGTGACCATTAAATATTTTAAAGATGTAATTTGTATAACTAGACTAAATTTAGATTTTATTGATTGAGGAAATTATCATTAAAATAGTCATAGCATATGGAGATGCTAATTTAATTAGTGGACATAATAATTTTTATAAGTAGTATTAAAATGAATAAAAATTTAAAAATTTCCTATTGAGAGGAAAATCATAAAAAAAGATGAGAAAATAAAGAAACAATAAAAAAATAAAGAGAAATTGAATGTGTAAAAAAACTAAAAGTAAGAAATACAATAAATAATGAAAAAAATAAAGAAAAAGAAATAAAATAATGAATAAAATAAAAATGAAATCATATAGGGAAAAGATAAAAATGTGGGTGCATTTGACAAGAGGGAGGGACAAAAAAGAATAGAGTGAGGAAGGCAAAAGGAGAAACTAGAAGGAGGAGAGGAGTCAGGTAAATTATTCTCTCTTCAGAGTTTGTTACTTTAATTTGAATGTCATAGTGAGATGGATATGGATAATATCAATGGCTAGTAAATGAGAATCTATGGCACTTAAATGAACATTGTCATGTATTATTAATATATGTGATCATGTAATCCTAGTATGAGTTGGATTTGAAAAGGCTTGCAGATTTTTAAAAAAAAGATTACAATGAAATATGTGGGTTGATGAAAGAGATAAATGAGCATCAACATCTAAACATGATTTAATAGGCTATCATTATGGGTATGAAAACCACTGGTACAACCATGTATCTCAATGTTCTAAAAATTCTTAAAACATCAATTATTTTTGTGGAATAAGATTCAGAGATTTTGAAACCTCGATGTTGGTTGTGCTTGAGCCTAGCGTGCAATATTTGATTCTTGTATACATATAATATTTTCAAACTTTTATGACTTACTAACTCTTTATATCTTATAGGAACCCATCGAGTGTCAATCTCTCTAAGTGCATGCATTAAGGGGTACACCAAGAAAGGGGTGGTCAGACCATTGGTGCTTCAAAATATTATTGTCCCTTTTGCCACTTGTTATCTACACACTTATCTCCTAAAACCATTAACCCTAAGCTTATTCTTCTCTATTTTACCCTTTCCAGTCACTTAATACATTTTATCCTCCTTTTCCTCACCTAAATCCCATTTTTTTAGTCAATTATACTAGGTCAACTGGATCAACCTTGTACATTTTTCAGATATTTTCATTTAGGAATTAGGTTAGCCTTTGGCTAACCTAGTTTGGGACCTAGTGAATTATTGACCAAAATTGTGCTAGGTCGATTGGGTCAACCCTATTGATTGAGATTTTTGGAGGGGTTTAGGGTCAAATACACCTATAAATACAAGTTTATTTCCATCATTTATCAATAAAAAGTGAAAGAAGAAGTAAGAGCTAATGAACATCTACTTATTGACCATTCTACCTAGGAAATAAAGCTTAGGGTTTCATACTTTCTTTGGAGATATGGATCTTGTCTTATGGATAAGTCTTTTGGATGCATCGATAGTTTGTGTAGCCTAGAGTTAATTTGTCTTTGTCATCCTTAATACCACAATAATTTCTTACAAAGCACCTTGGCCAAGGGAAATATTGAGGCTCAGTGAGGTCTTCTTAAAAGGTAGTTATTTCTAACTTTATTTCTCCTATATAAGAGTAGATAGATATGCATGTGTGCTTATCTTCCAATTATTAAGATTATGTATTCATTGATATGAGTATATATCTTCTATGCATGTTTAGTTTTATTGTTTCTAACCCTTAATTTTTGCCACAAGATTTGGTGAGTACTATATTAGATTTACATTTATTAATATTATATTAGGTAAAATATCAAAACCTAGGACCCCGTTAGGGTTATTGCATGATTATGTTAGACTAGAGGCTTTGAAACCCTTCTCGGCATAGTGTATTGTGATAAATGATCCTTTAATCAGATCTAAATGATCCCCATATTGATCATGATCCCACTTAACAAATGTGTTCCCAATCAGAAGTGTAAGTATGCTCTATCTTCTCCAACCCTGGATTGATTTATAGACATGATGCATTTCTAATTACATACATTCTGGTGAACCTAACTTGAATATAACCCTTGTAGGATTTATTTCACTTTTTTTTTTTTTTTTTTTTTATAATTTTTATTATCATATATTCATAATACTAAGTTGACTATTTTGACATAGTTCTAACTTCTATGTGTAGGTTTAACACATAATTGCATCCATATGACTGTTATCTCTGTGTAGGTCCTTTTCCAAGTACGAGATACTGGATCAACTCAATTATTTTTTTAGAATTTTAAACATCTAGTCCAAACTACTAAAATGACCTAGTAGACCCTATACATTTCAGGCACTCAACAATAAGCTTTTGAAAACCTGGATCGACCCTTCATATCCTTATTTCTCTTTCCTTACAATCTTTCTTTTCACAGTTTGAAGTCTTTAAAATTGTCTCTATACAGTCAACTAGGTCAGCCTTATCGACCTAGTTATGTATTATGTGTTGTCTAGATAACTAAGTCAACTCTATTGACAAGGTCTACTTCCATAGTATAAAGGTGACACTATCAACCCTATTATGTATTATGTTCATACACTATCAATTGCATTGACATTGTACAATGCTTCAAAGTTGGAAGTAATCTTTATATGCTAGTAATTAGCTCACACTTTTATTTCTTATTGTTTGCATGCTTAGAATAGATCACATAGTTTAATTAGGTGGTTTTTAATATACTATTTAACTTCACTATTTTTTATTTTATGCACACACGACCAAATCATAAAATATTAACAAACATTTTAACAATTGTCTATCCAAGGCCAACCTACTTGGATTTCATCACCAAGGGAGAAGACGACTTGGTTTTCTAGCCAAGTATAAACACATGGTTAATTGTATATTCTGGATAAGCACCTAACACCCTTATCATTACAATTTATGAAGTGAGAGGATAGGCCCTAATACCAAGCCTATATTATTGCCAATATAGATTCCTTTCAACCTAAACATCTTGAAAACATCCTTAGATTGCTTTCTAGTTTCTTGCTTATAGTCAAATTCCTGTCATATTTAAAACTATATTCAAATTATCTAAAAACACTTAGGTTGACCACTTAGTTAGCTTTTAGTTTCCAAGTTGATTTCTTAATCTTTGCTCAATTATGTGTTGTATTGTAAAAACTTGCATTAGCCAATGTTGGTGCAAGGTTTTATGCTATGTGCCTTAATTGTATCAACCTCATTGATCTAATTGATTGTGTGTTTCTCTTTATTTATTTCTTTTCTAAGTAATTTTTAAAAATTTCTTATTTCAGTGCACAGTCATTTCAATCAACACAGTCTGTTATAGACTATCTATTTTTTCTTGTCTGTTATGATTGGTCGACCATGTACACTTTTTTAGTCCCTATACGTTATGCTTGGTTGATCTTATCGACCCTATACACTTTTTTTACCTTTGTCTATTATGCTAGGTTAACTTAGTTGACCCTATATAGTTTGTATGCCCTATTCCCTATGCTAGATCAAACCAATCAACTCTATATAGTTTCTACCACCTCTTATTTCCTTGATTTATCATATCTTTTATTTCTCCTTCATCATGAGCTTTCTATATGAAGATAATACTAAGTTGAATTCAACAGACATGATGAGTTTTACCAACCCTCATAGGCTATCCCATATGTAGAGTGGGGATCCTCTCCTAGATGAGAGTAATATTCGCATAAACACTCACATGATGAACTATGGGACCCCTCCATATTCCTCTTCATAACATAATATTCTCTTCTCCCTAAAAGATCAGCCTAAATTAGAGTATACCCTTAAAATGCTTTTCTTTATCTCTGAATTTACTCAACTTTGATAAAAATATCCCTGTACCATTTACCGCCTCATGATTAGTGGTCAAGTTAAAGAAC
Source organism: Torreya grandis (assembly GCA_037957365.1). NCBI lineage: Eukaryota > Viridiplantae > Streptophyta > Pinopsida > Cupressales > Taxaceae > Torreya > Torreya grandis. The sequence goes on along the minus strand of JARHVA010002559.1, from coordinate 2,040,036 downwards.
CTCATTCACCTATTCCCATATTTTTAAATGTATTTGGGGATACTAATTTCTTTGATTCTCAGCCTCTTCCTTCAATTATGACTCCTTATCATACCATGACCTCTTTTTATTTGAATTCTTCTACTTCCATGCCTAACATTTCCACTAATATGGCAGGTTTTACATCTAGTGGGCCTCTAATAAGATAAACTATCATTAATACTTATACTAGTGCATTTTTTTCTACCCAAGGTAATCATTCTTCTAGTGCTTCATCTTCTTATACCTTCACTACTCCATATTTTGCCTCACAAATAAATTTTGCAACTAGTGCCCCACATTCTCATAGTTCCTTTCAAGCTCCTATCAACACCAATAGTATTACCCAAGCTGCTAATACCAGCTCTAATACTTTATATAATACTAATAATGCCTATCAAACGCACCAAATTTAGTTAGAAACACTCAATCAAATGAATACTTTTCAAGCTCATAATACAAATCAAATGATGGGAATGCAAAATCACCTTCTCCATCTACAAACTCATTCTTAACCAATGTCTTGGGGCATACATAATAAAAATATTCCCCATCCTCTTCTTCAATATTCTCAAGTAAATATCATCCCTAAACCTCCTTTGGTAAACAAAACCATTAAGCATCTTCAAAATGAATCTCTTACCACTTAAATTGCAAATATTGGCATAGGAGGTATCACCCTACCATTTCTTATAATGGATCAATTGATCCTACCTTTCATCTTAAAACATTTGGAAATATTTATAAGGATTGGATAAAATTCAATATCTTTACCTCTATGAATCTCTTAGCCAAAACCCTCACAGGCAATGCCTTCGATTGGTACAACCAACTTAGAACCCATTCTATTGCTAGTTTGGAAGATTTAGAGAATGTTTTACTTCAAGAATTTCAAATTAGTGATCTTCCCAAAAATACTTTGGACCACTTCATAAATTGTAAACAACTTGAAAATGAAACTACCCAAGCTTTTGTTGAAGGGTGGAAAAAATTATCAAATAAGTGTGAACATAACATGGCTACTGATAACCTTTTCCATCTCTTCACTAATGTTCCTTTTTCCAAGTTACAATATCGGGTCCACACTCTGTCTCCACATACTTTAGAGGAGTATATTGATGAAGATAAATGTCAATATTTACTTATGAATCAATTTGATCCACCCCAAACTTATATAAGTCCTCGTCTCTTACTAAAGAACAAAAATCATAATTCAACCAATGATGGTTTCACAGATTCTTATGACACCATTCATACTATCCAAGCTATCATTCCTAACTAATCCTTGGAACCAACTCCCCCTTATAAAAAATGTACAAATCCTCATTTATCATCACTTAATAACATTAATGCTCACAAACCTTTATCCTTAGCTAAATTATTTAAGCATCTACCTAAGCCTCTACCATGATAACTTAACCCTATTCATCCTATGAAATCCTGGTATGATCCTAGCAAGTTTTGTTGGTTTCATGCTAGTTGGGTTCATTCTCATGAGACCTGTAGACAAATTCATAATTTAGCTATAGATTTTCTTCTTGGTCCTAATTTTTATCATGATTCTATCATTTGAAAGCATTAACAAGCCTATGAAATTTATTTTAAGACTCATGAATCTCATACTAAATCTCAAGCCTAAATCAAGTTAATGCTCATTTCGCTATCTATAAAGATCCTCTTCCTAATCACCAACTTAATAAATATACTCAAGACAAGCCCACCCCTTCACCAATAATTTAGAAAGCCTTGTTGACCCTAGTTCTAAAAAGAATGTGGTTAACATGACTAATATGCGAAGGGTGGTTTCTTTCATTGATACATAACCTATCTACACTCCTTCATTGTCCTGAACATTCTATGTTATCTAGGATTCTTCTCCAACTCACTTAAATTAATTGGAGAAAGATGACCTTATAAATTTTTATGATCCAATCCCAACTCCTTCCTTGGATAACACTTCCCATTATATTTCTACCATCCCTCCATATTCTAACACTAATGATAATCAAGCTTCTATTAACACTTCTTCTACTGATTTTCAAAATCAACCTGAGCCAACTACTTCACCTTCTTACCATAATTTACAACCTTGTTTTAAACCTTCTCCTTCTTATCAACAAAAATTCCAATTCATTTAAGCTCCTCCTTTTGAGGACCTCATTAATCACTATGCACCTATTTCTAATAATCTACTCATGGGTTATGATGAGTGGGATCCCATCATGGAACTCACTAATGTCCCATCCCAAATTCCATTTATCAAGCTTATGAGGAACTCTCTATGTCATAGAAACCATCTTATGTAACCATTTTTAGAAATGAACATCCCTCATCCTCCCCTAATAGGATGTGAAGCAACCTTATCTGGATCTGAGGATAGCATATTCAAACAATGTGAAGAGATGTCCATCCATGTTGATGAAATAATGAACAATTATATTTCCTTAAAACTTCATATCACTTCTATGATTCTCGATGAGATTCTACTTCATGAAGATGATCATCCTTTATTCAATAGTGTCCAAATAGGTGATATTCAAGTCAAGCATGTTGTAGTCATATAAAATATCAAAATTGGTAGCTTAAGTGTGTCTTATGATACCCAACCCATAGGTCCCTCTTAAATGCTCTCATGACCCTTCTAGACACCCTTTTTCTTATTTCTAGTCATCCATAGACTTTTGAGACCTGATTTTAGCTCATCCAGGTTACATTTTTCATGTTAGTTTCATCCCCTTGGTCCTAAACCTATAGGTCATGAGCAATTATTGTAAAAAAGTTTATTGGGTTGGTTTTTATCCTTGGTATGAACTTAGCTAACAATCCAAGTCAGTTATAGACTTGGGGGACATAGGAATGAAGGTAATAAGGTCTAGCATACAAAATTTAATCATGCTATGGTGATGACATTAGTTTTAAAAAATGGCACAAGCCTTGTGCACTCAACTGAAGTGCAACAACAAAGGGATCAAGCCCATATTGAGATAGTTACAACATGGTGTAACCTAGGGTTCAAAGGGACTTATTCATTGGCTAGAGAGGTTAGGTGGGATTCCAACATTAAATCCTTCAAGGGGAGTTCAATAGGCATATTCCTTCTTAGTGGCACAATTCCTAAGGTGCAAGTCTATGTTTGACTAGCAGGGCTCTTAGTGGTGCAAGCTAGAAGAAGGACTATCATAGGGTCCTTCGAGTATTTAAACAAGTCAAGGGATGATTTAGGTTTAACCATCCATCCTCAAGGTAGTTCTCTAGGGATGGGTCTTAGAGCCTTGGTATATTCTAGTTCTAATACTTTGTGCATTCATAGGTCAATCCAGGTCGCTAGATGGTACAATGATGTTATTAGTGACCAGGGTTGAGCCTCTAATTCCAAGTATACTGTGTAATAATTAAAATAAATCTTAAATGAAGCTAACTCAACAGCATAAAATTATACAAATTATAAAACAAGGATTAATACTTCATTCCTTTAATGGTCTTCTAAATTAACTTAATCAATAGAATTTATTACATTTAACATAGCATATTCTCTTCCTAACTCTATTTATGCCCAATGATTCACATGAGAGCTTGGGCTATACATTAAAAGTATTAGAACTAATATGCAAAATGAAAATACTAATGTCAACTCTCTATTTTTCCAGAGATTCACTATGTTTCCTCCCCTCCTTTTTAATCTTTAAATGTGAGTCTCCTTTTATAAGCAACAATCATCTCCTACCGAGTTGTATGGGCATGTGCCAAGTGATGAGCTATCATGAGTCTACCATATCCACTATGTTGTCTAGGTTAGACGTGCACATGTCTTACATTAATATATCATCAAGGGGTCACTATCTCACCTATTCCATTCTCTGACATCTATAATTTTTTAGCCACCACATCTAAGTCTTGGTAGTGGTGTCTTTATGAATTTTTGTGCTTATGCAACTACCTGCTAGCTGGCATGGTATCCATGGGGACTCCTCTAGCTAGTTTTAAAATGTAAAAAAGGGGTGAAACCAATCTAAGGGTCACAATTTTTTAAATTTTGATAGGCTGGTGTGGTCCACATAATGTTACAAAATGGGGCCCAACATTACCCCATACAAAATTACTAGTCTGTCCTAGACTAGTCTTTAAATGCCTTAGGCATGTAAAACTCGAGCATGGACTATACTAGATTTGCTTTGAAATTTTCATAGCCTTGGGATATCACCCTTAATTTCATCAATGGTGCTATCCATCTCAATTCAAATATCCTCAAGAGTAAACACATTCATGCTTTCTAGTTCTCTCTTAAAGGTTTTGAGCCTTTCCTTAGCGTACTTCACCTTACCATCCAAAATTTATCCCTATTCACTAGCCTTATTTTAGAAGGCACAAAATACCACCTCTAAGTCTTGCTCTTTTATTTTCAACTAGGTGGTAAGGGAGTTTACATTAGCCATTATCTACATGTGCTCATCCCTTATCATCATGAAAGAATGCTAGAGCAAGACATTTTTCTCTTCTTTTGCCTTCTTGAGGCACATGTCAATGACTAATACTTGGTTGGAAAAGCTATAAAAGATATTATCTACCTCTTCCATTAATTTTTTGAGTCTATCTAAGAGGTACTCCACTACTCCCAACTTTTTATTCAACTCTATCCTCAAGGCCTCACTAGGATCTTGTTCTTCTTCGAGCACTAGTCTTATTTTAGGAAGCATTTGCTCTATGAGTGCACATTCTTGATCTACCTCCTTCATCTTTGAGGTGTCCATGCCATCCAAGAGGGATGGCTCAGCCTCTTCTATATGCTCTACTATTTTTTGGAGTTTTAGTTTTGTGGCCTTAAGCTCTTTTTCAACTTTTTTTGTTGCCTTCTTCTAGCTATATGCATGAGCCTCATTCATGATGATCTTGTGCATGATGAAAGAGGCCATCTTGATAAGCATGTTATCTGAGCCCATGGGTTTCAAGTCATGAGGGTTGAGGATTTGGCAATAATAGACTTTTTTAGGCTTTTTGGCACCCTAGATTACTTTGGTTAGAACTCAAACTCAATCTCATCCATATAACAGTCCAACACGTAAGAGACTTGGTAGCACGTTAGGGTCATGGCAGTCTTTGGAGGCATACACTTCATCAAGTATAATTCTTAATATTATTTTAAGTCTTATTATGCCCTTTCCCTATTTCCTAATTCATACCCCTCACCCTCATCCAACTCTTCTTCCTCATTGTCACTAGTGTTCAAGCTAGTGCCTTCTTCTTTATCTTTTTCTTCCTCTTCAGAGCTTAGCTTTCTATCATGTCCTTCTTGTGGGGGTTCTTCTATGGATTTTTCCCCTTCATCCATATCTTATTGTTGTAGTTATATGGTGTGAACTTGCATTTTTTCATATTCATATTCTTCTTTCCCTATCGTAGCTTTGGTCTCCTTCTCTATTTGTTCCTTCAAGGTGCAAGTATCACCTTCCTTATTTTTAGGTACCCATTCATAACTAGGGCATGCCTATTATGTAGCCTTATGTGTGGTATTGGTGGGATCACCTAGAATCTTCTCTTGCATTCTATCTTTACTTGGTCCTACACTTTTGATGACCTTCTTCTCCTTGTTTTATTTGAACATGCATGCCCTTTCTTCATGGGTCGCTTCTTCCTCTTTCTCCTTCTAGGCCTTTTTTACTTCAGTCGTCCTCTTAATAGCTTGTATGGTGCATTTATTTTCTCTCTCTTATCTCTTTGGCCTCTAACCAGTCAATCTTAGCTTTGGACATCCCTTGGCTTTCATCTCTTCACACCTCTGGTGTAATTTTAGTGCTGCATCAATATGGCCTTGGTCAAAGCCCATGTATTTCCATCAGTTGTGTAGCTCATTTTTCATTTGTGTGTTGGATTAGGTTACCTCCTTTGGTTCCTTGTCCATTTCTACTTCCTAAATTCCTTCATCCTTCAATGCCTTGTGCTCCTCCTCTTTCCTCTACTCTTTGGCCTCCACTATCTAAATAACCTCCTTTAGCACCCCTACCTTATCCATTTCTTCCTTTTATGCTTGTATTTCTTTCATCCTCTAGACTTTTACCTCACTAGAGCCAATTCTCCTAAGTCTTTGAATAGGATTTTATGGCTCAATCTGAGGTGGGGGGAAGGGGTCTATTCACTTGAGGAGGAGGACTCATCATCAAGTACAATGAAAGTACCCTTCCCTTATTCTTCTTCCTCAGATTCCTTTGCCTCCTCTTCTTTAGATATGACCTTCTTGGGTGCTACAGAGGGATCCTTTCCTTTCTTTTTCATGATGGGTAGATCTTCATCACAAACTTGGTGTGCTTTTTTGAAATGCTTGAAGAGGATGCCTATTTTTATGAAGCTATTTTAGCCTTCAGGCATTCTTATATTTCCTCCAAAATTTCCCCCATGTTCTTCAAGGGAAACTTTTTCTTCTCAGTGGGACCAGGGATTCCTTCTTCCCTAATGAGGACTGGGGGGTCTTCTTTTTGTTTGGTGTTTGGCCCAGTGCTTGACTCCTTTCTTGGCTTCATCTCATAATAGAGTCTATGGAGGAAGCCCATAATGGTGACCTTCTAGATTGGATCGATGTCCAAATGATCTTAGGTACCATTTTTGTCTTCAATTACACCTCTATCTGCATGGGGCAATTTATGTCACATTCTTTGGCTATATGTGTTAAGTGCCTTGACTAGGATGTATGTCCTTTGCATTTTTCGGATTTAGAAAAGTGCATCCTAGAAGTATTTTGTCAAGAAGGCAAAGGGAAGCTTCATCCATCCTAACATATTTCCTTCCTTCAACGTCAAATTCATGGTGTAGTTATGTTGCATTATGGCAAATATTGTTATCATGAACATGCTTAGGGGCAGCCCTTGGGGTATACACCACTCTAGTCTAAAGTCTTAAATATATTACTAACACTAGTACATTATGCAAGTCTTTTACCTTGGGTTAAAGGTAGTGGGGAAAACTTAGTCCTTGTATTTTTGTGTTGGGGACTTGTGGTGTTACCTTTAGATGTGGATCCATCCTCATCTAGATTATAATAGAAGAGATCAGGATCTATGATGGAAGTGAAGATAACATGTGGGTGTTCACTTCCATTATAGATCCTGATCTCTTCTATTATAATCAAGATGAGGATGGATCCCCATCTAAAGGTCCTTTTGTTATTTTGGAATTCAAACATGTTCTTGATCAATTTCTTAGTGATGAATTATGTGATGTTGAACTAGACACCCTATACCATATGATAGGCTAGGCAGAGATATGCCTTGGACACATCCATCCATCATTCACTAAGACATAACTTTGAGCTTTTGAGGCACACTACCACCCTCGTGCTATGCTCTTCACACTTATTTATTGGGAATGTATATCCCCCTTGAAGTAGTTTAGTAGCTTGTGACTCACTTTACCTACTCATTGTCATCTATCAGTTAATCGATATCTCTACATGCATCTTGGAGCCTAATTATTTGACTTATCATCTGCATTGATATCTTCATGCATTGGCTTACAAAGTTTACCCATTTATTTTGGATGCATGAGAGGATGAATCGAATAATCTCTTCAAGCTTTCTAAATCATGGTAACTCATAGAGACAATTTGTGCCTAAGGCTTTTAATTTGTCTCAATTTAAGACATCAAAGAGAGCATCACCTTCATGAGTTTTGTGTCTCGTATCTACCATCTAGTCTTGCACCAAGTCTTGAAAATAAATTAACATCTGGTGGTTATATTATCTCAACTGGCATACATACATGAAGAAGCACCATGATTCTCCCACTAATAACTATGGTGGAAAGTACATGTGTTGCTATGACATTTTTATGAGTGCCTTGATATCCACTACTATAATGCTAATCACCTCAATCATTTGTGCCTATGTTTTGGTGGTAGATGCATCCTACATCTTTTTTCCCCACTTAAGTTCTTGCTATGATTCCATGGAGTGTAACACCTTCCACTTCTTCACCATTCTGAATCTACTAGAGTTGAACCTTAGGAGGTACGGCTTGCCAAAACCTCTAATGATGGTTGATACTTTTGTAGTCATGGGATTTTTGCCTATGTGTCTGGCTCCAAGCTTCACTAGTCGTTAATTGTAACTTGATGATAGCATTATGTTTTACTTGACTCTCTGTAGCAATCTATATCATCCCAATCCCTCACACACCAGTTTCATTATGAGCTCACTCCTCAATGTGCTTCTTTCCACTCTAGGTGCCTAAGTTGGTCAAATTTTTACTTGTGGCAAGTTCTTTCTTGATTTGGCTCTCTAGAATCTTGCTTTTCTTGCTCTCAGTCTAGGTTTTAGTAACATTTGTAACCTAAGAAAGTTTTTTGTTGATCAATTTATACCCATATCTTATCAACCATCATCATTAATGTATACATAATGGTGTAGTATCTTTGATCTATTAGAGAATACAAAAATCTATGAAATCTTCAAAAATCTACTCTCTTGTATGAATTAAATGCATATATTTGGGCTACTACCACCACCTCATTAAATGCTCCTAACAACATTTTTAGTGGAGTGACATGTGGTTAAAATGGTCACTTCTCACTTCTTAGGTGGATACCATCTATCTTAGATGACTTCCTTCTACACGTGTATCCTTGATGTGACCTTTGCCTTTCTTATGGTGACCTCGGTACAACACCTTACATGCACGTGATTTAACCTCCTTGGTTTCACCTCTCTTTCTAGTTTCACTTATTTTTTAGCATGATTCTCTATCTTGGTTGATTTATTATGTATCATCTTGCCTTGGCCTATCATAACCCACACAAATTCCTTGCACTAGCCTTTCAGTACTTTGTCACTTTTGATTCTCTTACACACTTTTTAGAGAGTGCATGTTCACTGTCTACCTTGCACTAAACTAAATTGAACATCTTTACTTTTTATTCATGTGCCTAACTATGTTGAACATCTTGTCTTGCCTCAGTGGTTTCTAGTACTAGATCAAATGATGTGCCTTCTTGAAATTTTGGCACACAAGTAGCAATAGAGTAGTTCGTTCTTGGGCCTTGAAGTGCCTATGTTGTTTATCTTGTGCACATGTTGACCACTTAATGGTATATCCTACCATTTCACCACATGTTATTTATGCCTTGTAAACTTCACATGCCCACTACTTAGATGTCTAACCTCATGTGCTTATCAGTGCAAGTTATCGACTCACTCGATTAGAATTAAGCGTGAAGTGTTGACCTAAAAGTTTTTATGGCCACCATGCACCACTCACTACCTTTGTACACTGTACAAGGAGAAAAGAAAGAAAAATAATGGTTTGGCTTGCACCAAACTTTATTTTAATCAGCTCAACTCTAACTAACTATTGACCAATAAGTTAGAGTTTTCATGACATGCACACTAGCCTACTACCTATATGGATTCAATCAGTTGCTTTTGAAATGCCCAAGGAGTATATCACTAGATAACATACACAACTTACATGTGCTAATTTCTAAGATATGGTGGATGATGTATGAACCCATTCATCAAATTTATAATTTGCCTAGGTACTTGAAGTACTTGGAATCATAGAGCAATACCAATGCTCCTTTTGTCAGCTCTTTATGCTTGATTTGCTTATAGAGCCATCACTTTTGGCTTGATTTCTCAACTTGTTGACTCTATTTGGCTTGGGCACGCTTCTCATCCAAGCACTCCAAGTATTATAATCTTGTTCTTAGAGATTCTTGATCATCTAAGTGGATAATGCATGTAATGCATAAGGAGGGCACCATGAACTCCATGGGCAGAACTGCTTCAATGCCAAACACTAGTTGAGATGATGTAGCCTTGTTCAGGTATTTATAGGTCATATGATATGCCCAATGTACTATTTAAACTTGATCTTCCTAATCCTTATGACCAATGTAATATATCTTCATGAGGCACATTCTTAAGATTTTGCTAAAAGCTTCAGCTATGCCAATATCTTAAGGATGATATGGGGTGGTCTTGTGGTGTACAACCATATATTATGTCATAAGGATGTGCACCATTTCATTGATGAAATGAGTGCCCCTATCACTAGTTAAACTCAATGGGCACCCATACCTACTAATGGTGTTCTCCCATATGAAGCACATAGCTATATAGTCTTTGATTGGCATGGCTTCGGCCCACTTGGTAAAATAGTCAATGGCCACTGAAATGTATCTAACACCAGTACACCTTGTTGTAGGAGTGATTGGCCCAATAATGTCAATGGCCCATTTTTCAAATGGAACTTGGGAAAGGATGGGAATGAGAGGCATCTCATCTTTATGGTTGGGATTCTTAATGCACTAACATACATCACATACCTTAGCATACCCCTTGGCATCTTGGAATAGGTTTGGCCACCATAAGCCTGACTACAATATTTTGTGCATTATTTCATCTCCAATGCAATATTCCCCTATGATCCCTTCATGTGATTCTTAGAGGATGGAGTCCTTTTCATGTTCCAAAACACATCGGTGTAGGACTTCATCCCTACATAGTTTATAGATCTCCCATTTGATGAGCTAGAAGGGGATGATGTGGACAATGAGTTATTTCTTTTCCTTAGTTGACTAGGTCTAGAATGCAAACCTAGATGTTAAGAAAGTGGAAATCTCTACTAGGTTTTTAGGAATGCATTGAAATTTGTATAAATGGGCACCACTGCATCACCAAATTTTGTGTGGTATAAATGGTTTGGCCCCAACTTTTGCTTCCCAAGTTTCATGACTATAGAGAACTTGAATTCCTAGAAGAGAACAATCCATATACATATGCACCCATGTAAAATAGGATTATTCATGAGGTAATTGAGCACCTCATGATCTATGAAGAAGATGAATGGGATTGCTAGTAGGTATTGCCTAAATTTCTACAAGGCATAAACCATTTCTAGTGCCTCATGCTTAGTGGTAGTGTTATTCTATTATGCTTATGTTAATTTTCTACTTGTGAAGGAGATGGGGTGGTCCATCTTGCCCTAATATGGTTGCATCAGTATGGCACCAATGGAAGAGCCTAAAGCATCAATGTGGATGTGAAAAGGAGTCATCTAGTCAGGAAATTATAAAATTAGTGTATTGGCCAGCTTCAACTTTAGTGTCTCAAACACTTCCTCTTATGACTCACCCTAGTAGAATGGACCATCCTTGTGCAAGAGATCTTCTTAAGGCATCATGATTTTCATATAGCTCTAAATGAACATATTTCAGTAGCCATAATGGCCTAGAAAGGTGTCCACATCTTTTTACATTGAAGGGGTCTGAAACTAGATTATTATGGTTATCTTTATTAAATCAACAAGCAAACCATGTTTATAAATGATGTGCCCAATCAATATCCCAAATGGATTTGTAAAGATGCACTTTTTCAAGTTTAAGGAGATCTAGAGCTACTTGCATCTCTCAAACATGAGGCACACATTGCCATAGTAGTGTTTTATAAGACCATATACAGTCTAGTCATCAAGATACACCTAGAGAAACCTATGGATAAAGTCCTTGAAGGCAATGATCACTACCCTAGAGAATATAGTTGATGCATTCTTGAGTCCAACGGGCATCAAATTATATGCAAAACACCCCCATTCCATCACAAAAGGTTATTTTGTACTTACCCTCCTTCTTGATCTACACCTGATGGTAACCTAAAAACCCACTAGTGAAAGTGTAGACCTCATAGCTTGTAACTCCATCCAAGACCTCATCAGTGAATGGGGTCGATAATGGATCATTAATGCAAGCAATGTTTAGCATCTTATAGTTGATGTAAATTCATATGAGCCCATCTTTCTTGATGTTGATGACCATCAAGCTCACCCACTTAGATTCTTATACCAATTAGATGATGTTAGCAACTAATATTCCATCAATCTCTATATTTACCTTGGTGTAGAGATTGGGATTCATCTAATATGGGTGCTTCTTGACTAGTCTCGTACCATCCACCAGATTGATTCTCATTATTCTAAGTGAAGGGTGGGTGCCCATTATGTCCTTATATCTATATAGGAATAGGTCTTGAAATTATTTTAGGAGGTATACCATTCATGCCATCTCTGACTTAGACTAATAAACACTTATAGTGGAGATCTTTAGCTTGCCATCTGCACTAATGTACACATTAGTGGATTTGAGTGGCATGTAATAGGGTTCATTTCTCTCCTGATGAGAGTCTTAAAATTACCTTGTCCCCTTTTTTTTCAATTCAAATATGTGTTAGGTCTTCATCATCTAGGATGTTTTCATCCAATAGGATCACAAGCTTTTGTCTACCCATTAGAGCCTTCCAATTATGCTCTTTCCAGGTTTCATCATCTTCTTCATTGGAGTCACTATTGAGTGTCATATCTTAAAATAATGTTGGGAGTGCTAGTCCCTTCTCCCCAAACATTTCCTATAGGTTCTCTTCTAAGATTACAATGTCCTCAAACACTACCCTATAGATGACTTGTAATGGCTCTAGTAGCTCTAAGTTCTATGAAGAAAAGGAGAAACTATGCATAAACCTCTCCTTGAGAAATTCACAATTCCTTATCTCATGATGCATCTCATTTACAATGTACCACACCTGTCCCTATGTATTTAAGGTCCTATAAAATGCATGCACCCATTGACCTCTTAGTGCATTTTCACTATAGGCAGTCCATATTTCCTCACATATATGCATATGTGTGATTGGGTTAGAATCATTGGCATAAGCAGGTATATCCATATCTTCATTACTCTTAGCAAATATGGTGCATATTATTTCCTTCACATCCTACCAATTTGGAAAGCTAGGTCTTTATACTTCCCACTAACGAGTGATAGTGCTTTTCAAGGTATGCACTAGTGCACCCATTCAATCTATCTCCTTTGGGATAAAGTTTTTAATGTCTTGGACATAATTTTATATGGGATATCCCCTTCATATTTAGGAAGCACTACAAGCTTCCCTTTATTGAGATAGAATACCATTTTCTCCATCTTCTAGGCACAGGAGGCCCATTTCTTTTTGAGGTGCTCAATCTGAACCAACCTTGTTTTGGCTAGTCTTGGCCTAATTGTGTACACTAGGTGGCACCTTTGGCCATTGACCTCATAAAATTATTTGACCCATCACTCACATGATACATTAGTTTTGTTAGAGTTTGATTATCCATCTTCCCATTCAAGCCCACCTTGGTCATTAGGGTTGAGATTCTCAGCACCCTATACCATGATGTTATAGATGTGGTTGATCACATCCTCAAGATCAACACTCTCTGCATATGGTGGCCCTTGATCACTTGAAAGGGGGATCACCACCATTTCCTTGTCATTCTTAAAATTCATATAACACTTTTTGAAGTGCATATCTGCATTATTGGCATAAAACCATGGCCTTACCAAGAGCACTAGGTAGTTATCCTATTTTTCTAACTTGATGACCTCAAATTCTACATAAAACTTGGTGCCCATGATATCTAAAATGGAAACCTTTAAGATCTTGATAGGTTTTTCTCAAGTTTTGTTAGCCATGAACAACATATGAGGTGAAGGCCTCAAGGGTGGCTTTCCCATCCTTTCCTATTCATTTTTGGTTAGGATATTGACCTCAACACTCATATCTACCAATACTTCATAGACTGACCATCCATTGATGGTGGCGTGTATCAATAATTCTTGGTCATACTCAGTGTTATGAGTATGCTTGACTTCATGCACCTGAACTATATGTGGCATTGTAACTTCTACCATTTGAAATTTGGCCTCTTTCACTAGTTTTTTTCCTACATGCTTTTGAAGCAAGTCCTTTAGTAGTGGTAGCATCCCTTCAGTCTACAGGAGGTGCAAGATCTTGGTCAACTCCTATACTTTAGATTCTTGGTGATCTTGCTTCCTACATGAAGTAATGGCTTTTGCCTCTAAATCTCTAGCCAATTAAAGTTTTCCTTGAAGGTTTTGGATTATGTTCATGGTTTATTTGAATACATCCTTCTACCTGCAGGGTCAGGGTATGGTGTAGATTTTGGATTCGATCAAATTACGCATTTAATGTGGATTGATTCATCATACTCTAAGAATTGATCTTGGTTTGCTCTAGTGGTAGGTTGAGTGGTGAACCCACTCCTTGTCATGGCCTATACCTTAGGTGGTTCCTTACGAGTCTATTTGGGCTTAGGGACCCACTTTTACTCTCTTAAATCATGCATAACCATCATGGTATCTCTGTCTATGCTAGATCAACCTTGAGTCAACTTTTTGTACAAGTTAGGGCATTCATCGATTCTATGTGGCCCTCAATAATACCTGCATATTGGGTGCATGGGGCAATCATGTTGGTAGTCTTCAATCAACACACACTTGTAGCATGATCATGGTGATAATATTCCTCCACCACTTACTCCTCATTACTTGCACGTGCCTCATTGGTTCCCATAACCCATATTATTCTAGCCATATCCTTCATTACTTTGGCCCACCTGACCACCACCTAATGTTGTCACCTACCTCATGCCTCTTTCCATGTTCTGTCATATCTCATCATTGAATCTACTATCTATAGTTGAATGTGTATATGCATCATATATTTTACATTAAATGGTGGTGTTCACTTAGCTATCACACTACAATAAAGGGTAGTTTTGAGAGTCATGCAGCCCATAAAAACTTCATAGTTGAGAAGGAAGGCATGAACATTCCTTCATGGGAAGTTTTTCTTATTATGGCCCTCTATGTCATAGTCAATGTACCATAATCTATTATGAGTGTCATGTGCTGAAATAGTAGTTAGTTTTTATAGATAGGAGGCTATTGATGAAATATGTACCTCCATGAATGGATTGATCCTAGTATCGATGCTACCTACCACCTTAACTTGTAGTGCAAATTCAAGTGCTTTGTGAGGTTCTATGAAATTATTCATGGATGGTGCACATCTAAAAAGTACCAACAAGCCTCCAATAAACCATTACACGTGTTGGGAGGGATGAATATCATATGGAAGATTAGATAGAAGAGTTTTAAAATCACACATCATACAGGTGCATTCTCTTAGATAACCCTTAGATGATCTCCTTGAGTGTCATGATGCTCTACTACTCAAACTCAGGGATATTAAACTCTTTCAAGAAGGTCTCCTTTAACACATTATAGTCAGCCATAGCCTAGTTCAGATCAAACATTCAATACCAGGTATGGGTGAGATCTAGTAAGGTGTTAGTGAAATGGGTTACCTTGATCTCAAGCTAAGTGATGCCTCAAGAATGCCATTGTAACTCACACTTTAGCACATGTTCCATAACATTTTTAACTCCATGATACTTAGGTGAGTACATCATCATCTCATAATAAATTTATTGAGGGGGTAGCATCAAGTTTTGGGGTGATTGTCCCCCTTGTGTCTATGTTAGGGTGGCCTCCACATGCCTCTAAATATAGGTTTGACCATTAACCTTGATGGATTAGGTTGCACTAATAAACTTTTCAATATAGTACCACTTACTATGGGTTGTTGCCTAGTCGATGCAGTTGACATTCTCTGCATGGGAATGCTTGCACCTATGTTTAAGGTTCTTAGGTTGGCACTTGCTATATTTACCATACCATTACTTAATTCCTCATAGGGGATCACTTGCTCAAGTGCAAACTCTTGATTTAAACCTTGAATCTTATCAAATTTTAGGTTGATAATAGGTTCAGTTACCATTCTTCTATCTTTTGATGAAAAATCTAGCACATGAACTTGTGCTTTAGGTTTAAAGGAGGTAGGTGTTTCTATCACTTTCTCAGGAACCACTTCTTTTAGGAACTCACTGCATCTTGCACCCAACTACTAAGTCTAGTCTCTTGCTTCTTCCTCTCTCTCTTCACACTGTTATAGTTCAAGGGATCCTTCCCCATGCCCTTCATGCTCACTACGGGTCCTCTTGATAATTCCAAGTTCTTGATCCTTGATCAATATATGCCTATGCTTACTATAGTTCATCCTTTCGAGCTCTCAAGTGGCATGTTTCTATTCCTCTTCCATCAAACCTTACCTATACTCCCCCTTCTCACTTTCCACACTTAATCATAAGTGCAAGGACTTTAGCCTTCCATTTTCATAGTTTCTATACCATAATCCACTAGAAGGTTTTTTAGTTTAGTTTTGACCCCTCTGATGAATGCACCCCTTAGTTCATGGAGAAACTCTTACTCTACTTCATCAGGGAATAAGAAGGTCAAAACCATGAATTCCAACATGTAGTTATTGAACATGTTGCTCTACCATTTATCCACAATGTATGTCTAGACTTCATCTAAAATTTCCACCCTCTCTATGTGCTTTACAATCCACTTGAGGCACTAGATGTAGATACACCTTCTAGTAGTTGTCTAGGCAACCAACCATTGGTACACATGCTCAAGTATCAAATAGAAGAACACATCATAAAGAGTGTCGTATAAGTTAGTTTTCATCCATTTCTATAACTTTTATTCTTTGCATGTGCAATGACTCTGCATGAAAATATTTTCCACTTACTCCAACCAGTGCTTGATATTATCAAGTAATAGTCAGAGTATCACTCTATAATATCATTATAATAATAAAATTCAACATGTGTCCCAGTAACAGAACCAAAATGTTTTAGAAAATTTCACTAGGTTGGTTTCTATGCTTGGTCATGTGCTTAGCTAACAAGCTAAGTTAGTTATAGACTTGGGAGAGCTAAGTGCAAGGGTAACAAAGTATAGTGCACAACATATAATTATGCTATGGCATTGACATCAATTTCATATAAGGCACAAGCCTTATGCACTCACCTAAAGTAAAATAATAAAGGGATCAAGCCTATATTGGGCTAGTTACAACATGGAACAACTTAGGGTTTAAAGGGACTTAGTCAATAGCTAGAAAGGTTATGTGGCCTTATAGTGCTAAATCCTTCAAGGAGAGTTTAATAGGCACAAACCTTCTTAGTGCTACAAGTCCTAAGGTGCAAGTCCATGTTTGACTAGACAAGGCTCTTAGTGGTGCAAGCTAGGAAAAGAACAAGCATAGGGTCATTTGAGTACTTAAACAAGTCAAAGGATGATTTAGGTTTAACTATTCATCCTTGAGGTAGCACTCTAGGCATGGGTCTTAGAGATTTGGTTCATTCTAGTTCTAACACCATGTGCATTCATAGATCAACTGAGGTCACTAGATAGTACAATGATGCCATTAGTGACTAGGGTTGAGCATCTAATTCTTAGTATTCTATGTAAGAATTAAAACAAAGCTTAAATGAAGCTAACTCAAAAGCATAACATTATATATATTATAAAACAAGGATTAATACTTCATTATTTTAATGGTCTTCTTCATTAACTTAATCAACAAACTTCATTACAAGTAGCAGAGCATATGCTCTTCCTAACTCTATTCATGCCCAATGGCTCACATGCGAGCTTGGGCTATACATTCAAATTACTTGAACTAATATGCAAAATGAAAATACTAATGTCAACCCTTTATTTTTTAGAGCTTCACTATATTTCCTCCCCTCTTTTTTGACTCTTCAAATGTGAGTCTCCTCTTGTAGGCAATGGTTGTTTCCTACCATGTTAGATGGGTGCATTATAAGTGTTGAGTTATCATGAGTTTGTCAGCTGCAATATGCTATCCAGGTCAGACGTGCACATAGCATATGCCATTTATCATTGAGGGGTTGTTATCTCACCTGCTCCACTCTCTGACATCCATACTTCTCAAGTTGCCATGTCTAAGTCCTGGTAGTGGTGTCTTTATGAATTTTGGCACTTATAAAACTACTTGTTAGTTTTTACAGGATCCATGGGGACTCCTTTAGCTGGTGCCAAAATGTACAAAAGGGGTGCATTGACCTAAGGGTCACTTTTTGTTGAGGTTCGATAGGTTGGTGTAGTCCATGTAATGATATAAAAGGGATCCTAACAACATTAGGGTTAGACTATAGCGTTTGACCCTAAGGTGTCCCATTTCTAGTGCTCCTATCTAATCACATTTTGAGCCCAAATGACCATTTCCTTCTGATTCCTCTTCTTCATTATGTTGGATTAGCATGAATACATTTAACCCATGACCAATAGATCTCTATAAAATTCCATTCAAAGTTCATTTATAAGGAGTTGGCAAATATTACAAAAGAAAGCAAGAATATAAGCAATACCACTAAGGTAAATTTCCTTATTCTCTACATACAACCATCTAATACATCTACCAGCATATTAAAACCTTAAAATAGTCCCTAGCCACCTCAAGCATACCTAATTTAGCATTTTTGCATCTGCATAACACTATTACAGAAATTACATCAATTGGGAGAACTACATATGGCTTGTTCCCTCTTTACAATATTGGTATGTAGGCAGTGTTCCTATACAACGATTGTGGATACATGTTTAATGCATATTACACACACTAACCCCCCCTCTTTCTCAATTTTTATCGAAACATAATGAAGGTCTAAGGTCTGAATATTAAATATACTATACAAGGAGCTCCATTGACATTTAGGACTCAAAATTTCATAAGCAAGCTCACACAAGGATAATGGGACAAAATCCAAAAAACTTAGATCTTTGTGACTAGTTTGGACAATAGTAGTAGGACCTGGACTGTAGCCCCTGACCCTAAGGTGTCCTATTTATGGTGCTCTTATCCTTTCATCAAATGAAAGCTAAATCCTAGTTTATAACACTATCCCAATCTTACACAGTTGGTATCAACCTCTGTCTCAATCATATCGAAATAGTTTTAAGATAAGTTACATTTCTCCTCTTTCATTACTATTTTAAAAAAGCTACAAAGGTCAAATCAATTATAGAAATCAATAATCTATTTATTACAATAGTATTTACTAATTTAGTCAACTCAGACCTTTAACTGAATTAAGAATAAGACTCCAATATTTTAAAAATAGTTAAATCATTTGGTGAACCTGACTTACTTTGAGTAATTCTAAAACCTATATACCCTTAGGGGTTTTCCTTCATATTTTGTACAAAAATTCAATTTTAAATTTATGATTTTATATAAATTTTTGTGCATTTATTTTATACAAATTTATTTTAGAATTTAAATTATTGCAATAGTTTTCAAAAATTCTAAAACCCTAACCCAAAACCCTAAATTTCCAAACTATATCCTCAAACCCCAAGCCTCCATCCCTTACAATTTTTAGATAAAAATTTTAGAATTTTTACAAATTGTTTGGAGTGTCAAAAATATTTTTAAAACCTCAATATTAATAGTTATTTTGTGCAAAAATTCAATTTTAAATTTTTGATTTTTATACACATTTTTGTGCATTTATCTTATTTAAATTTATTTTAGAATTTAAATCATTTCAATAATTTACAAAAATTCTAAAACCACAACCCAAAACCCTAGATTTCCAAACTAGGTCCTCAAACCCCAAGCCTTCCTTGAAATTTTTAGGAAAATATTTTGGATTTTTTACAAATTGTTTAGAGTGTCAAAAATATTTTCAAAATATCTATGTTAGTAGTTATTATTGTGTTTATTTGCTTAATAATACTTTTACATATTTTCTTTGGTGAAAGAAATAAAATGGTCACTAAGGCACTTCTTCCCTTTCATCTCATAGATCAATTTCTAATTTTTTTCTCATAATTATGACCATGAATGGACAAATTTGCAAAATTACACATTAGCTAAAAATATGGAAAATGATTTCATTTACAATGAAGATAATTAGTATTATTGTAATAAGGAATATGGTGATACATGTGAAAGTGATAGTGAAGAAAAAGTAGATGCATCTTCTTCTCCCAAACCTATCTCTTTTACTACCTCTTCTAAAGTATACAATTTTGATAAATGGGGAAGATACTTTTCACCTCATTCTCCTATGCACAATACGCTAAATGAACAAATTAGTCATGCACTTCCAAGTGAACCTCTTATTGGTGATAATTTTCTTCCATATGAACCTAATCTCTCTCTCTCTCTCTCTCTCTCTCTCTCTCTCTCTCTCTCTCTCTCTCTCTCTCTCTCTCTCTCTCTCTCTCTCTCTCTCTCTCTCTCTCTCTCTCTCTCTCTCTCTCTCTCTCTCTCTCTCTCTCTCTCTCTCTCTCTCTCTCTCTCTCTCTCTCTCTCTCTCTCTCTCTCTCTCTCTCTCTCTCTCTCTCTCTCCCTACTTTTATGTTCAAAATATAATAATATAAATGTAATAAAATCAAATTGCCAATACATAGTTCAAATGATCCATCTCATGCTCTCAACTCTACCGAATCAAAATAATGTCTAAATGATGACTCTCTTACTCTTACTTCTCATATTAAAAATGAAAATAATTCATACACTCCATCCATGGATAACATATATGTACATAATATTCCAATCTCACATGATAATTTATTACATATTATAAAAGAATTAAATTCTTCTGTTACACCTCTCCCTAGTGACAATGGAAGTGATAATGAGTATGATAGTGAAAATTCAAATGAATATGAAAATGAGAGTGACTATGAACAATATTTTGACTATGATAATGCATGGAATAATGATGATTATTATGTACATAGTGAATAAAAAAATGCATCTCATGTTTCTAACTCTTCTCTCACTCCTCCTCTCAAACATAATGCACTACCAAATGTTGTTTCTAATTTTATGCATGATTCTATCTCAAATGATGCACATATTAATGATAACATCACACCCTCTACTCAATTAGAATGTGATTCAATAAAACATAAAGATATAAATGAATCTCCCAAGCCACCCCCTACTATAGTATCACATGTTTCTCACTCTTCACCTAAAGAGAATGGTATCCAACATCCATCTACTAAGGTCTAATTTACCATTGCTCTAAAGGTTTAAGTGAGCATACCCCCTATCTATGATCCAATTGCTAAATGTAGCATTCCCTTGGCTAAAATTAATGATCAAATTCAATTATTAAATGAACCACTTCAAGATGTTAATATACCAGCCTAGGAGATTATTTATTTGATGCATACATTTGGTGAATTACAACACCAAGTGCATCTCCTTACCTTGGAAAATAAGGCTTATAAGTATTGGATGGATGTCAATGATTTACATGGTAACCCTCTTCTGAAGACATTTGTAAAATATTCATTGCCTAAGCATTTCCAAAGACCATCATTACCACACATTGATGGAATGGAGATCCATTCATATACCTTCAAGCCTTTCAGAAGGCTTTGCCATCTCATGTGAGTCCTTTGATTCTATTGAAGTTGTTCTAGCAAACATTAGTGGGGGAAGCATATAACTGGTTTTTTCATCTACTCCTTATTGTCTCCTTGCACATATATAATGACTTAGAGGAGGCATTTCTCAGATATTACATAGCAAACACAGGCCCTCATGTTACATATGAGAAAATTGACACATTGCATCAAAATATTTCAGAGCCAGTTAATGATTATATCTCATGATTCAAGATGCACATGTTAAGATTGATCTATAAACCTACAGATTTATAGATTCAACATATCTTTATTAAGGGGCTTCATCAACCTCTCCTTGAGCATCTATTATATTAGATAGAGTCCTCTTTCCAACACCTATGTTATACAATTTTAGCCTTGGAAAAGAAATTGGGATTGATTGAGGCAGATTCAGTTAAATGAATGACTCTAGATTTAATAATAGTACCTTCATCTAAATATCCTAAAACACAACATCCACCATGTCCTAAACAAGATAGGAGACCACAACTAGAAAAAAAACCAATTAAGAATAGTGAGCCAGTTTCCAAAGCACCACCTACAATATGCACTATAGAGAACAGTAGTAGGGCACCACTATAGTTTGATTCAGAATGAGATAGCCCATATGTCATATTATCAACACTACTAGATAGGAGGTTAATCAGATTGCCTTATACTCATTGTCAATATCCACATCTCTTTCATAGATAGCCACATCATCCCTTTTGTAACTATCATCATATTCATGGACATAGAGATAATGATTGTTATGGACTCAAGGATTAAACTAATAGATGTGTTGATAATGGCATCATATAATTCACATCATGGGTACTGAGATATCCTTTATCATGGATCCATAGACCTCATTCCATCACTGAATCATCTGAGGACATTCCTTTATAGGAATCATTAGTTACTCATCGTGAGAGTAATGTGGTTTATAAGATAGAGCCTCATAGGAGATCTCCTATCCCGCCTACTCATAAGGTTTAGAGAGTAGTACAATGAGAGAAAACTACAATTAGTAGTGTAGTCTAAGGATTACATAGTGTAATTCCATATACATATCCAACACAGTCACAAGTATCATAGCAGGGTATCACTCTAGAGAGATTTTCACTACAATTGAGTTTTTTGGGTCCTATCTCACATAGCAACCCACTACGATTAATATTAGATGAACCCACATCATCGAGTACCACTCTAAATAGATATTAACTAAGATCAAGTTTTTTGGGTCATATCTCATGTATCAACTCGTTATAGTTAAGATTATATGAACCCACATCATAAAGTACCACTCTAGAGAGATATTAACTATAGCCAAGTTTCCTGGGTCCTATCTCACATAGTAACCCACTATGGTTAAGATTAAATGAACCCATATCATAAAGTACCACTCTAAATAGATATTCACTATGACCAAGTTTTCTAGGTCTTATCTCATGTAGCAGCCTATTACAGTTAAGATTAGATAAACCCACATCACAGAGTACTTCTCTAGAGAGATAGTCAATATGGTCAAGTTTTTAGGGACCTATTTCACATAGCAACCTACTGTGATTGAGATTATACAAGCCCCCATCACAATTTATAATTCCATATTGATCTATTGCTCAGTCATATACATCACAAAAAAATCCACATGGTGTTATTTCATGTAGTAATCCACTATGATTACGATTAGATGAGCCTTCTTCATAGCACATAGTTTCACTTACAAATCTATTGAGATTACATCTTATAAAGTCTTCATGTACAAATACATTTGGTGCACCATAGATAACATTAGATACATGGCATGTTCCTACATAACATGAGTAGTATGGCCACTTATTCAATTGGACATCAAGATTTAGATAGTGATACAACAACCATGGGGTTAATATGCATAGAGTGATATCTTACATTCCCTTCTACTAACATTCCTAGTTTCATATATAGTACTCACACCCAGGGTAGTATCATTGAGGTCTCATTCCTCTACACATAGAGCACATTTTTAGAAAGCTTCTTTAACTACCAGATGGGTCCTTAAGAGCCATACAGCTACATCCACTTCTAATAGTTACATGGGGACCCCACATTTAGTTTCCAATATAAATATTTTAGAGTATTCATAGCATACATAGATTTTAAATCCATAGTCCTAGCCCTTCCATCATGCTTCATGATCACACATGATCCCTCTCCTTGATACATGATATCATGATAGGGAGTCTCTCATGACACTCATCGATTAATATCATTTCTTCTCAATATTGCTTATACATAGTTTCTTTTTGATTACTTATACATAGTATTATCATGATTTATTGTACATAGCTCATACCAAAAATCCAAAAACAATACAAAATGTCAAAATCCAAAAATAATACAAAATTTCAAAATACTAAAAATAATAAATAATTTCAAAATACAAAAACATTTAAATATTAAAAAATTCAAAAACATTTCAATTATATGCATTCTCCATGCTTTACATTTTTAATACCATGCTAGAGTTACATTTTGTTATTATATGCTATTATTTATTGATTTATATACATTACCATGCTTCACTTGATCTTCTTTGAGTGTGTGCAGTGACTTCCAGATCCTTGATTGTTTCACTCTACCCATTGAGGGGGCATCCTACTTCATACATTTGAGGCAAATATTGATATATCTACCCCCTAGGGACATCTTCTACATGACTACACCATCCAATTTATGTCATTCCTACACCACACACTCTAGTTTTAATTTAGTACATTGCACATGTTATTACATTGTTATATCTATTTAGGCATACCCCTATTGATAAATAATCTCCAATATAAATTATGTTATATCTTGAGACATCTTTTCAATTATCACTGATATATCATGTATTTCATAGTATAGCACACTTGCATGGCTCTTTATTTTGAGGGAAGTCATTGCAGGGTCTTCATTCCTACCCTCAAAAGAGGGGGAAATAAAAAAGGGTTTTGTTACAGAGATCAAAGCTCATATTGGTTGAAAAATTAGTTTTCAAAATACTCTAAACATCAATCAAAGGTCAAACCAGGTAAAACAAACCAAAAAAATAGTGATGATTATAGAACCATCATCAGTTTTAGTAAAGCATAACAACACCAGACATGGAAAACAAAACCAAATAATAGGGTGTCCTATTTTTGGCACTCCTATCTAAATAGTAAAAAACCTAGATTTTTTTAAAATAGGTAAAAAGGTTAGCTCAACTATATTTTTTTCAAATATAGATTAGTCTAAATTAAATAATTTTAATATAATTTTTCTCAAAGAATATAGATATAGGGGGAATCATACATGACATGATGGCCCTCACTTCTATTTTTAGATTAGGTAGTTGGTATAACTTTCAGATCAAAATCTATGTTACAGACACTAGTGATTGGGGGTAATGTGTGTGACACATTTGACTTATTTTCTTTTTGAGTGTGGTATATTACCCAAGCATTATCAACACTTTCATGCCTTACTCCATATGTAGGTGGTTGGCATCATTTTAAAGTTACTTTATTATAATCCTAACCTCTACATTCCTAAGTGGCTTCCACATAAGCTTAGTTTCTAGTTTTAGAGTGGATTTCATAAAAGCCTAATCTCCTCCTTCAAGAATTGGCCAATATTGGCCTAGTTTACAACACATATTATGATATCCATGAAAATTTTTCATATTATAGAGCATTCATGGGCTTCAAGAGCTATCTCATACGATACACATTCATATCGATTCAATTTACAATTTCACTTCATGGGGAAATGATGGACCCAAAGGTCTAGCTAACCTTTGTATTCTTGAGCCACCTACTCAGAGGGATTGGACACATAGTCCAAACATATACTAACATAAACATGATCACATAGATTCATTTAGTGGGTGACGATGGAGCCAAAGGGCTAGCCTTTGCATTCTTGAGCCACTCTTGGGGAATTAAGCATTCAACTCCATTCGTGATATTACTTTTGGTAAAACATCATTCAAAACATATCCAACATTACTCATCATCATCTACCATCACTCAACATCACAATTTTTTTTGTATTGGCTCATGTACTCAATGAGGTGTATTCATTCCTTTGTCTTCCTTTCTTTCCTACCTAGCTTTGTACATTCTTATTTTAGATATAGTGTATATAGTAAGAACTGATCTACTTTTTGTTTTATCTTACAGATTTACACTTCAAATTGTGCTCTCTCTATGCACACCTAACATCACAAAACTTCATGGGCTTCACCCTTGTAGGTAAGTTCAGGTATGCTTTCTACTTTTCCTTTATCCTAGTATTTTACTTTGTTATATCACTAGAATAAGGGGAAGGCAAATGTAGTCATATAAAAAGTCAAAATTGGTTGATTGAGTGTGACTTGTGACACCCAACCCATATTTACCTCTTTCATTCTCTCATGACCCTTTTAGATACCTTTTTTCTTATTCCCATTTATTTACAAACTTTTGAGACCTGATTCTAGCTCAGTCAAGCTACATTTTTTGTACTAGTTTTATCCCCTTAGGTCTCAAGCCTGTAGGAAAGGAGTGTTGGGGTTAGACTATGATATCAAACCCTAGGGTTTCCCATTTCCAAAACACATATCTAATCACATTTTTATCCCAAATGACCATTTCCTTTCGATTCCTCTTCTTCATTGTGTCAGCCTAGTGCAAATACATTTAACCCATGACCAATAGATCTCTATAAAAGTCCACTCAAATTTCATTTAGAAGGGGTTGAAAAATATTTAAAAAGTAATCAAGAATAAAATAAATACCAATAAGGCAAATTTCCTTATTCTCTGCATACAACCATCCAATACAGCTACCAACATATTAAAACCCTCACATCAATCACTAGCCACCTCAACCACACCTAGTTTAGCATTTATACATCTGCATAACACTATTACACAAAGAAAATCAAGTGAGAGAACTATATATGGCTTGATCCATCTTCAGAGTATTGGTATGTAGGCAATGTGCCCACCTAAGGGGTATGGATACATGTTCAATGCATCTTACACACACTAATCCCCCCTCTTTCTCAAGTTTCATTCAGGCACAATGAAGGTCTAAGGTTTGAAGATTATATCTAATCTAGAAGGATCCCTATAGATATTCAAGACTTAAAATTTCATAGATAGACTCATATATAGATAGTGGACAAAACCCAAAAAAATTAAATCATTGTGACTAGTTTGGACAATAGCAGCATGACCTAGACTATAGTACCAAACTCTGAGGTGTCCTATTTTTGGTGTTCCTATCCTTTCACCAAATGAAATCCAAATCCTAACTCATGACACTATCTAAGTCCAATATAGTCGATATCAGCCTCTATCTTAATCGTATAAACATAGTTTTAAGATAAGTTACATTTCTCCTCTTTCATTACTATTTTTAGAAAGCTACGAATGTCAAATAAATTATACAAATTAGTACTCTATTTATTTCAATATTATTTACTAATTTATTCAACTCAGACATTTAATTAAATTAGGAATAAGACTCTAATATTACCAAAACATTTAAATCACATGCATTGATAGACAAGGGTTCCATCACCTATGTTACCTCTTTCAATTTTACTAAAACCCGCAAATATTATGAATGCAATCTCAAGTCTACACGTAGCACATGCCAAAGACATGATAGAATGAAAATTACTCCTTTAGGTTGTGTGTGGATCTCATTACCATCCCACCTATCACTGTTCATGTGAAGGTGATGATATTTAACTTTCCTCTTTCTTATAACATCTTGCTTGGTAGGTCATGGACTCATTCCATGAGAGCAATTGCTTCTTCTACCTAACAATGACTCAAATTACCTAAAAATGGATATATTTATAGGACTTAGGGTGATACTAACCCTTGGAATTTTACAAAATTCCAAGACTGTGGTATTTTCAAGATTCCTACTCTTGAACCTTTTCCTAGTGTTTCATTCTATGAGTCTCAACAATTCAATTTTCTCACGAATTCCACTCAAGGTTATAATGGTCATCCCAAATTCATTGGAGAAATTCCTCCTAACCTCTTATATTTTGATGATGATGATCCTGATGAGATCAATTTAAAAATTAAAACTTTTGATCTCTCACCTCATCTCATCTCTTAGCTTCCTACTTCTTTACAGCCTCATTCTTGCAAACCTCCATGTGATGATATTCTTGTTGTCTTGACTAAGACTTGGAATTATATTCACCACACCTAATTGGATGATAATGTCATTCCTACTTTCATCATTAATATTCACACACTTGACTATAATGATGGTTATTCTTGAGATGATCCATTTCTAAGCGGTTTTGTTCAAGCCCATGATGCTGAGATTATCTTTTATCATTCTTTTTTGCTTGAGTTTTTTCATGTATCTTCCCATATTTAATCATTTATATTTCCTAACTTTAGTATTTTTCCTCTTTATCATAGGGTAGATATGGTACCGACACCTCCAATTTATAAGGAACTTGATAGGAGTATGCTCATGAATCATGCTATGATTGGGCCTTACTGCTTTGCCAGGTACCCTAACCCCTATAGATTTCTTATCCCTGAGATGTGCATGACCCTTATTTGGACTTATATAGAGCCCACCCCTCTCTCAGTAGAGCTCAAATAGAAGCTTATTCTTGCTCCTAATATAGTTTATCCCATACTTGCTTTTGCTATAGTTGAGCTTATTTTTGCTCTCATTATTGTTGAGTTTATTCCTACTTCTGATCCCATCACTCCTTCCTTAAGCTTAGTCTAGTTATTTCCCCACTATCACCTTATCTTGGTGATGGTTTAATTCTTTTACCTTAGATGGATCTATTTCCCACAAAATGGATCAACGAGTCTTCTCAATGCCCTTCCATTTCTATTACACCTACTCTTGTGAGTGATTTTACTAAGTCTACTCACAAGCATATATGTTTATTCCATGGAATAAATAATCATTCTTCCACTTATTTTCATAAGATGCAATAATATATTAATACTTTACATACTTCTCCCCTTAGCCTTCAAACTAAGCCATACCTCCCCCAAAGGTACTTCCCAAATATATGCCTAAGTATGGAGAGGTGTATTGTCTTTGGCACCAATGTGACACCAATCACACCAATCATTGCCGCATCCTTCAGTAATACCTTAAGGATTACCTTATAGTTATTCCCAAACCTTATATCATTCCTCTCATAGGTCAATCCTATAAGAAGGCTCCTCCTTCTTTTCCTATGGTTACACCTTCTATGGTTCCATCCCCTCATATGGTCCCTTCATCACCTTTTGTTTCTCTACCCATGAATCCTTCACCTATGGACCTTCCCTCTACTATGGATCCTTCTCCACTTGTGAGTCTCTCACCTATAGATCCTTCCCCACTAGTGATTCTTGCATTTATTGTAGATCCTACTCCCATGTATTATCCTAAGCATCCCTTGCCTAATTTCCCTCCTCAACATGATCAATCAAACATTCCTATTTTTTATATTGAGGAGATTAGATGAGAAGTATTTTCCTAGTTTTCACTAAAGATAGATGAGACATTAATAGTATTTCAAATCTAGCTTCATAGAGATCTATTTGATGTTTTGGATAATGTGTGTGGGTAGATTTATTAGTATTTATGAGCACATGCATGGTGATTTTGTATTTACGTTTGGATTGGATGTGTGTTCCAATTTTATTTTTTAGATATCTATTATATCATTTGACATTGTGTCAAATTATTATTTATCTTACATGGTGACTTTACTTTCACATTTTATATTTCTTATATTGTCATTTATGTTTGATTGTGGATGTTTTCTTTATCATTGTTTTCTCTTTCTTTCTTGAGTTTATTTCTTAAAATCTCCTTTATTTTCTCTTCCTTATTATTTGCTTTCTTATCTCTATTTTTCACAACTAATTATAATTTTGACTTGGTTATACAATCCTTTTTCCCTTTAGTCATTTCATATTACCATGCGATCAATTATCAAATAATTCAGCTTAGTATATTCTCCTTTTACTTGTCCACTTTCCTTTTCCCCTTTATTTTCCTTTTTGCAAACTAAGCATATACATAGTTGAGACTTGAGATAACATGATAGTTAATTGTTAAGCCTGAGTGTCCTAGTTAGTCTTATCTTTGGTTACTTAGCTTATTTTAGCCTAATCCTATAGCTCATTCATCTCTATCACTCTATCTCTCATATTTGTTCATTCCAAGTCCGTATGGAGGAGAAATCTTAAAAATCCTTAAAAACATTTAAAATCCAAATCATTAAACAAAAGGCAATGACACAAAAGGTAAAAACATTCAAAATTCTTAAAAGTTAAATACACTAAAAGACATGATTCAAAGCACATATCCTTTTTCTAGTTGAAGCTTAAACTCCACAGTTGACCTCATGATAGATTCAAGGTCCATTTGGGTGTGTTAGGCTAGTAGATTAGTAAAGGATAATAATAAAATATTTTAATGCTACTTATTTTATCACATAAGTACCCAATATTCAAAGTAGATTGATGGCTCTATAAAGGTTATTGAGGAATGGGGAAAAAATCATGGGAAGGTAGGTCCATTTTAATTTTCTTTTACCAATCTACTTGCATGAGTTGATCTTAGTATCATGATTATTTGCCTAAAAATATTTGTGTCTATAGTGAACATGTTTCCTTTATACATTGATGGTCACTAGTCACTTGGTGTCTTCTCATGTCTTTAGTATGCCTCCTATCTCCTAAGATCTTCTCATAAGATGTCTAAGTCATGTTTTTTACATTCCCTTTTTCACTCCCTACATTCCTCATATTTTCTCTTGAGAAATATTATTTTTTTCACTAATCACTCCCTTTGGGATTTCATTAGTGAGTTGCATTGTAAGACCATGGATATGACATAGCCATCCCCTCAAATTACCACAATTTCACCTTTATATTACCCACATCATTTGTTACTTTATTTTCCCATTTATTTCAATTCATTGGTATTCTCTTTGTGAGTTGCAATGTAAGACCATGGATAGGACCTAGCCCTCCTCACAAAATTATCCAATAATCCAAGTCACAATCAAAATTACATGTGTCAAATATGATATAAAATGTGATTGATCATGAAGTTATACATGATTGACATGCTTCCCAACTTGATTTAGTATGTTTTATGCTTACTTCATGTCTCTTTCATTTTTTTCTTCTTATTTTTTGAGTGCATGTAACAATCCAACCAATTTTTGGAATTTCTCATACTTTCCAGCATGCATTGGTGTGATAAATTTAAAACCCATTTTTTCTAATTTTGTTTTCCTCTTGTATGATTGATTGACTTGCTTTATTTTTTTATACCATTTTTCCTTTCACATGACTTCTATTTTATTACATTATTTTGATACTTCCCAATGTGATTTAGTGTGATTTTACTTGTTTTAATTTGGTGCTAATTTTTTGCTTGGTTTAAAAACAAAATTTTTACCCTCTTGTTTTACCATCCCTTTTGGTTTTTTATACTTAGTCACTTTCTTGTTATTAGACATTTCCCAAAATAAAATAGTGTGTAGTACATTTTTTGTTTATTATATTTTACCAACTCTTTTTTGCTTGTTTTTTTTACAACATGCATGTGTCCTACATAATGCTAGAAAAGAAACCACAACTTGTATATTTTCCAAAGCATATACAACAAATAGCTAAATACATGTGCTAGATATAAATATATATAAGCATCAAAAACCACAACCATATTGATAACACATAGAACCAATATCCAAAATACCAAAATGAACCATATATATATATATATATATATATATATATATATATATATATATATATATATATATATATATATATATATATATATATATATATATATATATATATATATATATTATGAGTTTTGATATAACAAATCCAACCATATAGAATGCTTTATCTCTAGCCCCATCCTACCTATCTCATTGCCTAGCCACACTACCCATAGATGCCTTAGTCTGACTCCTCCAAATAGAACATTATAATGAGGTTATCCAAGATCTCAATCCGAACACCTACCCCTATAGATGAACTACCTAAGCCTATACCTATACCAACTGAGCTAGTGTCACTCTCTCTCTTACTCCTATACTTATGTCATATGGGTCTAGGTCATTGCATGTGTCGCTCTCTTCTAGGCATGTTCTTGTGTCCTCTGTGTCATTATAGCGAGATGCATAGTTCTCTCATCATCCAAGGCCTACCATGCCTATGCCTTTCCTACACTCACCTCTATTGGTGGTTACATCCCCTCTCTGTACACTTTCATCTACCTCACATCCTCTCCATATAATATAAACCAACTCACCTAAGTTGGGGCAGATGGTACCTTGATATCCTCTAGTGTAATAGGATCATGCAACATCATCACCTCATTTAGGACATCATGGAGTGCTCCCCTCATTAGGGACCCCCATTTGATCTTCTCATTCTTTGTCATACCTACAAAAATCACACAAAATATATATTAGATCACTGATATATATTAAAATATATCTATCTCTGGTCTATTTCAAGAAAACTTAAGCAAAATTTAATCACATTTTATTACTTGTCTATGTTTTTGCCACTACTATCTTGACATCTACATGACCATTGAGCATAGTCTCCTAATTTGTATAGCCTTTGCTAACCTCATCTATAAGTTACCTCCTAAACACAAATATTAGAGTCACAACTCATGCCCATCTCAATTTATGCCTAAGAGGTCTCTCTATCATCCAACTCTGCTCTGACCTACCTACTAGGTCATTTGAGACATTTACAATCTCTATTATCTCCTGATCCTAATGTCTCCATCAATTTTGTGACCATAGTGTTCATTTCTCCTCCCACTAAGGATATGTTGGTGGTACCTCTGGTGCTCCTACCTCTGCACCCATCTCTTCTTACTCTACTACTTGTCATGCTCAACCATTCCATGGTCTCTCATGATGTGGCATCAACCTCACCATTGGTGGACCTAGTCCTCCCCTCCCTTATGACTCTCTCACATGTTAGGCCCAAAATGTGGGCATAACTATCATAGCTTTTAGGTAAGGCAAGCCCATCTACCTTGGTACTTGTGCCATAGATGTGACTCTATCTACCAGGTATAATTTCATGTCACCTTTATCCATGCAAAAGTTGGTGCTACTATGTCCCAAATAGGCCATATCATATTGATGTCCCCATATAGCTACCATACCATGTCTGAACATCTCACTCTTCATAGCACTAGTATGTGGGGCATGACCTGTATTACCTAGTCCTATCTTCATCTCTATACCTGAGATGACCTATCATCAGTTGTATGGTACAACCCAACCAATCAATGCATGGGGAACCTCTCAGAGATATATGCCATCAATAATATGATCAGTCTAACTGACTTCTACCCTCTGGATAACACTCCATATATGTAATACATGAGTTTTACCTAGATGACATAGCTTATGTCATATAGAACCCTCTCCTCCAACATCTTCTAGCTTAAGGCTATCATAAAGAGTGGTACTTTACTATATAACTTATGGAAAAACACTCATGATGTCACAAGTCCATCACAACATTTTGGATGTCTAGAATTTGTTTTCTATAGACATCAAACATACTCACCCTCTATCCTGAGTATATCCTCTTTGAGATTGTAGGCCATACAAATAAGGATCTCCTATCCTCATTACTATCATGTATCCCCATGACCATAGGTGTCCTCACTATATGAAATATTAGGATGGCATACACATTCTCCAAGGTGAAAATCACCTCTATAGTATCCTACTCCACTTCCCACCTGATTGTGTTAGTAAATCATTCATAGTATCTAAGGAACATGACTAATATATCTAAGCTAAGGGGTATCCTACACATATCTGCTATACCACCTAGGCCTAAATAAATTATTTTATCTCTATTCTCTATCGATAGGCACTCTAATAGATTTGAGATCCATGATGCACCCACCAAACACTAAAATCTTGGATGCCCCTGCAATCAAGAAACAATAAAAGATGTATTAGATCCTCCATGTCATGTATAATAAAAATACATTCTTTTTTAAAGTTTTAATTAAAAAAATCTTAAATTTCTTTAATTTATTTATTTTTAATCAATTGAAACTATTATTAGCCTACTCAGCCCCTTTTAGCCATTAGGTGGTCATTCTAGGGCATTCTAGCACTCTTTCAGCCATTTGTATGTATTTATGTATTATTCTAGTTCTTTGGTCAACCACTAATTTGACCACAAAATCCCTAATTTAACTTGGTTGACTTAAAAATCTAATTCAACCCTCTTATTTCCCCCCCTTAGTACTACATTGTCATACTGGACTTTTTTTGCTCAGTCAACAAACTATACTAGGTCAGTAGTCTATAAAATGTAGAGGGTCAGCACATACCTACTGGGTCAATAGTGTGGATTTTTCTCATTTTTCAGTGTACTGGGTTGACTAGGTAGACCTAGTTGTTTTTCCCTACCAACCCCTTACATCTTGTGAAATAAGTTCCTTCTAGCAGTTATTTCCCCAAACCCTTCAAACCCATTTCCATAAATGGTTTTTCCTACCCTTAACATCTGATTTGGTTTCATTTTGAAGTCTAGAAATGCTTAAAAACACAAATATATAAAAACACATTTAAATCACTAAAATATTCAAAAAATAACTTAATATTCTTAGTTGCCTACCTATCATGTATCCACTGCCACCTCTAGGAATCCCTCTTGCCTAG
The DNA here is from genome assembly GCA_037957365.1 of Torreya grandis. Taxonomy (NCBI): domain Eukaryota; kingdom Viridiplantae; phylum Streptophyta; class Pinopsida; order Cupressales; family Taxaceae; genus Torreya; species Torreya grandis. Next base: position 2,006,126 of record JARHVA010002559.1, on the reverse strand, counting down.
CTTGTCATGTCTTCACCATCCTAGGTCATTTGGTCTCTCAGAGCTCTTTTCCTCTGTTTCACAAGTCAAAAATAACAAATGACTTCTATTTCACCCTATTTAAATTCACTTTTCAAAAATCTTAATCTTTCAATTATTTTTCGACAAATTCCTTATTTTGTCTCTATTTTTGTTTTTACTCATCCATTTACTGAACCATAAAATGTTCTAGAACCATGATGATGTAGAGAATCTTTCCACTACCATATGCCTATCTTTCAAATTTCAATTTTTGTCTATTTTTTACACTAACTTCTATAGGTTCACCTAATGTTCTTCACATTGGACACCTTCACTTCTCTTGCAATCTACTTCTTTATCTATAGCACTAAGGTAAGTAAAGGTTTGTGTTTTTTTAATTCTATCCTTTCATTTATCTTATTTACTACTTACTGCACTTTACTTAGCATTAGCATTATATGTTATCATGTTCTATTTCTCAAAGCACCATCCCATATTACACTAACATGACACGTGATGAGATTCTAGTTGGGCATATGTATACACATAATATTTTCAAACTTTTATCACTTACTAATACTTTGTATCTTGCAGGAACCCATCAAGTCTTAATATTTTTGAGTGCACACCTTATGGGGTGTTTTGGGAAAGGGGTGGGAAGACCATTAGTACTTCATAAGACTATTATCCCTTTTGCCACTTGTTATCTATACACTTGTCTCCTCAAAACATTAACCCTAAGCTTATTCTTCTCTATTATACCCTTTCTAGTATTTTCTATATTTTATCCTCTTTTTCCTCACCTAAATCCTATTTTGTCAATCGGTTGTACTAAGTAAATTGGGTCAACCTTGTATAGTTTCTATATATTTTCACTTAGGAATTAGGTTATCCTTTTGACAACCTAGCTCAGGACCTAGTGAATTATTAACCAAAAATGTGCTAGGTTGACCCTATTGGATAAGAATTTTGGAAGGGTGTAGGGTCAAATCCACCTATAAATAGAAGTTTATTTTTCCATAATTTATTAAGAAGAAGCAATAGAAGAAGTAAGAGTGGATGAACATCTGCTTATTGACCATTCTACTTGAGAAATAGAGCTTAGGGTTTCATACTTTCTTTGGAGATATGGATCTTGTCTTGTGGATAAGTATTTTAGATGCATCGATAGGTTGTGTAGCCTAGAGTTGATTTATATTTGTCATCCTTACATACCACAACAATTTCTTGTGAAACACCTTATCCAAGAGAGAGATTACATTTTAGTGAATTTGTCTTCAAAGGTGAGTATTCCTAGCTTTATTTATCCTTTGTAAGAGTAGATAGATATGCATTTTTTCTTTTCTTCCATGCATTAAGATTCTATATACATTAACGTGAGTATATATATTCTATGAATGTTTAGTTTTATTATTTCTAACCCCCACTTTGTGCCACAAGATTTGGTGAGAACTAGATTAGATTTACTTTTCTTGTTATTAGATTAGATGAAATATCAAAACCTAAGACCCCCTTAGGGTTATTACATGATTGTGTTATATTGGAGGCTTTAGAACCCTCGTTAGCATAGTGTATTGTGATAAATGATATTCTAATTGGATCTAGTGGATCCCTATATTAGTCATACTCTCGCTTAACAAATGTGTTCCCAATCGGAAGTATAGATATGCTCTATCTTCTCTGGCTAGGATTGATTTATAGACATGATGTATTTTTGATTGCATATAATTCTCATTGGTGATCACTACCAGTTATCACTCCATGTGGCATGGCATGAGCTGGAGTGTAGGTATGTCTTGTCTTCTAATGTGTTTAAATATATATACATAAATATTATAAAATCTATATACAATTTTTTTCCTTTTTTTTTGAGTTGGATAGTGATGAGGATGAAGAGCTAGAGATTTTAAATGGGAGTACGTAATTAAATGTCCAAAATTACTTTAATAAACATAATAAGGCTTTCCTTTTATAATGGTAGTATAATAAGATACCTTAGTTAATCTCAAAGTTACTTTAATTAAATTAATATCAGGTTTTACATGTCCACAAGGCTTACAATGTAGACTATAATATGTCATTGATTGAAAACATGCATAAAATTCATTAAATAAATAAATTAAAATGTCATGTCTCATTTCAGAATTTGAGAAAGGGTCAAGGAAAAATAACTTTTAAAAAAAAGTGTCTACACAACAAAGTGTTAAAGGTATTAATATCTATAGTTAATAATACATATATGTTAAGGTCTATTACATACGTGTCTACAAACATCTTGATGGAGAATGAGGAGGACGTTTGGTTTTTATTGCCCCATCTATCACCATTGTATAGATTCAATGGGTATGGTTTCAACTCTCTATGTTTTTTTGGTTCACCTTCTCTTTTTCTTTTTTCTATGTTTTTGTTTTGTATAAGAAATGACTAAGGAAAATTATTAGAATTTGACTAATGGATGAGTCACCCTATCTGTAGGTCCATGTCCATTGCCTCTTTATAGATAAGGCTGGTTTTTATGACTTCCTACTAGAAAAGAATTCTTCAAGTATAGGCATAGAGAAAACAAAACATCTTCACGATTGACATCAATTGCTGGCATGTTTCCTCTATCTTTACATTCATCCTAAGAAGGGCCTATGTGTTTTGTTCAAGTTTGATGGTTCTCCCTATGTAGACATATGACTTATAGTGATGGATTTCTCATGTTCATAGAATTATTACTTAATAATTAGGTTATGAGAATTAGTTTTTATTCATTACACCATCATATATAGTTATCAACATCATAATATGGCTTAGTAAAACATGGAAACCATAAATAAGTCATATGTAACCTTTCATTATATTGTGATAAGGGGATCACTTTCTTATATATAGTAGAAAATAGAACATATTATGTGTATATAACAATATAATGAGCTATGCATTTATGAATTAATAATGGTATGCTTAATGTGAATCTAATTATTCATGTTCTTAATTATCTTACAATGGTACATAAGAGTGTGTACTTCTAATTATAGTTCCTTGGGTGGGTTACAACTATCTTATAGAATTTTATTTGATAGAACCTTGTGGATGCATGATTTTAAAGATAGTTTTTGACTAGTTTACTATAATGTTTATAGTGATTTGTATAAGTGAAACTTATATGTACCATAAAAAGAGAAATTTGGGTATTTCTACACACTTTATGTGAACCATAGTATGAAGGATTGAGTTGTTTTTAGAATTAAACCATAAAATTTTATATGTTTGTATAATCAAGATTATATAATGTTTATTAAAATAAAATGGAGTCCTTGACTTAGGTATATAATTGTACATTGATATAGTATTTGTATATCATTTGTGTGTTTATATATGGTACATGTTATGTTGTACATTGATACGTATATAATAAAAATATTTATTCACAGGCTTATGCAACCATATGAAAATATTACATATATAGTTGTATTGGGACATATGCCTAAGTTGGTTGCTAAATGGGTGGCTATATTGAGTCTTAAGGTGTCTGGGGAACCAAAAACTATAACCTCGTGGATATAGTCTCATAAAGGATTAATAAATTTTTGAATTATGTTCATTTGAGGTATATCTTAATTTTGAATTATCTGACTCTCTGGAAAGGTTATGATTGACTATTATTTATATTTAGTATTGAATACTTGTGTGTAATACATATTATGAGAGTGTTAATATGTAAAAGTTCTTGGCATATATAAAATATAATGGTGCATTATAATGTGTACTTATAAGTTTTAGTAGTATATAATTTAAACATAGAGTATACCTAGATGGTATAGACCTATACTTGTTGGATTATTATTTATAATTATGGGTCCATTATTTCTTGGAATTGTCAGACTACTTATTCATAGTTATGTAGTGGTGAGTTATGATATTATGTGATGTCATAGAGTACTACATTATAAATGTATGTTGTACCTAGGTGGTACAAACTATAATTGATATACTTAGAACTCATTCATATATTTGATGGACTTGATTATGCAAATTGGTTACTTAGATATGAATAACATGTTCTATGATAGTTAGAAGGGACCCTTTATGTGTGTGTATAATCTCCCTAAGAATATAGCAATACTAGGATAGATTATTATGTGTTTCATGGAAACTATGACTTGTTTTGTTATATCTAATTACATGAATAAAAGTTTATGTTTTCATGTATTTAAGACTACATTATTAACCTGATTGCGATAATTAGTAGTTATGTTTAAAAACATTAGATTGCAGTAATTTGGGTTATCATAAGATGTAATATGGTTGAAAATAAACTTTGATATTTGAATCTACAGTTAATTGTGTATTTATCCATGTGGTATAAATTATAGTCATTATTTATAGTATATGACAGATAATAATGTAATATTCATTCATATATTTGATGATATAAATGTATGCTTTGGTTACTCTTCTATTTATCATGTTATATGATGTATTTTCTAGTAGGATGTAAATTATATGAATCTTGTGGTTAAAATTATATTTAACCAATCTGCATTGTTGATACTGAGTAATGAGTGAGATGGATTTCACTATCTTACTAGCATCATAATGCTAGATAAAATCAATCCAATCAAGTGGTGTGTATAAATTTGATTGATCTATAGATCATTATTATTTATTATTCTTAAAAATTTGTGCTAAAGTATGTCTAATGATACATTATCATTTCATGAGTATGATTGATATGTTTGTGTGATATCTTGTAATAGATCAAGTTTTTTATGATACATTTCATGTTTAGTTTTTAAAATCATAAAACACATGGGTACATTATTATCTTTCTGGATTCCCATGCTATCACTATCTATTCATCCATGAAGGGAGGGCCATTTACTAATGAAATTAGTGTGGGGGATCATTGGTCTATGGTTGGTGTGAAAAATCACTTAGATGATGCTCTCCCTCTCTACAACAATACTATCTATCTAGATGACACTTGAGATTGCCATAGATACTTGAGTTAGGAAACTATGTTTCGGGGGAACCATGTATCTTATATATACATTGTATTGTGCTATACTTATTATTGAATATTTTCATGAAGAGTTGTGGTTACTTGTTATTGTACATTGACAGTGGTGGTTGTATACTTCTATGAGTTGTGGTTAAGATAATATAATTGCTTTTCATATTCACATTATGATGTGCTCTCATGATATTAGAGATCAATGATAGATGATGTAATATGCTTTGTTCATTATTGTTGTGCTTTGAGTATTTCATATGATCTCTATTATACTCTTAGGGTGTAATCTATTTTTGGTATATGTTTTTATTTTATTTTTAAATCACGTATTTCTAGTAATACCCCAATGGGGATGTTGTATGTGGTATCAGAGTCGTGACTCGAACTCTAGGACCTAGTGAGTCCATTGGCATTTTCATGTCCTATTCACCAGAGTGAACCTAGTGACATGAAGTATTACACTGGTATTTTGGATTTATAGTGCCTCAGAGCAAGAACCATGTTACACCATTATTGGAGTTTTGAGACTTGGTTGATCTTCTTGTATGGCTTGGTGACTATTGTTAGTATGAGACATTCATGAAATGTGTGTGGGGAACATTGAGTGTGTACCCTTAGGATCACTCGTAGCCATTTGAGTTATTAAGGGGTTGGTTTATCAAGTATCTAGATGGTGTTATTTATAATATATGTTTGGTAGGTGAGTGCTTAGCATAGTTCTTGAGTCATGAATAAGAGATTCCTACCATATTTTGAGCACTTATATTGGAAACCTCAAGAGTGATTACATTCTTACTTGATTAATCAATTCATCTCTATTATTGGTGCTTATGTTGTGAGTGTTTAACAAAAATGGGATGCTTCTCCCTTAGATATATGTGCTTTAATTTTTGTGTCTTATATTCACTAATCCTAGGAATGAAAAATCTTATAAGACCATTTTTAGTTAGTACCACCTAAGGCGGTGGGAATTTTATTTAAGAAGAGTGTGGATGTTTTGGTTGAGAATTCCTATGTGTTAAGATTTTGTTTATGGATTGGCACCCTTAAGTTATGTGGATTATGAATAAGTGTCATCTCTCTTAGTTAGTTTAGAGGTGAGTCATTATTGTCTCATTCTCCTTTGACATCATTATAAGCTATCAATAGGATTCATATTTTGATGATGTCCATTTAGTGTTATCTTAAATAGAAATTTGTTTCTAAAATGTTGTTTTAACCATATTCCTTGGAGTTCATGGGATTAATTTCTTCTACTTCTTGTTTAGAGAGAAGTTTTAGGATTGGATGGAAAGATACATCTTTTTTGTTAGTATTTTTTTGCTCTCGATTGTAGAAATAGATTGTGATACCATACTTATAGATTTAGTAAGTAGGTAGTGTTTTGGAAACATTAAGTTGTGGTGTTTTATTTTTACCTTGTGAGGGTATGTAGGATTTTCATTTTTTAGATGATAGTTTTATAGCTTTCACTTGTGACTCTTTAGGATCATTAATTTATCTAATTTGTGAACTTATACCATGTGGAGTGGAAAACCTTGAATTTATCTTAATTCTAGATTAAGAATTATAAGTTGATTATAATTATTATTATATTATATACCCTTGATTAGATTGATATTAATCTTTTTTATTTAAGCATGTTGTTTTACAAAGATATTTATGTACCTTTCATTGAGAGTGAGTAGGGTATAGGATGTATGAAACATTTTTTTAGTCTAAAAGGGTTGAGATAAACTTTTAATTTCTTGTGTGCTAGCCGAGCAATCAAGGAGAAAATTTATCACTTGTTACCTTTATAAGGCTGTAAAAATGGTGCAATCATTGGCCTTTGTATGTTATGGTAATTTTAAAAATATTTCCTCTTAACTATGAATATAACATTATAGGTTAAGTTGTGAAATGTGATACTAGTTATATTTGGTTAATGATAATTTAATATAATTACAGAAAGATTGTATGATTTTTCTTGTATGTATGTTGGTACACCTAGAATCACTTAGCATATAGTATTGCTTTCTATGATCTGTTAGTATAGAATTGTGATTCATTGAATCTTGTGCACATTTTGGAGATCATTAAGTCATGGAAACCTAAGGGAAGAATGGTGAATAAGGAACATAAGTACTAATATATAGGAGTGGATCCTACTTACTATCACATTGACTCGATAGTTACTGAGTTTGGATCCAATAAATGGACTTATCAAATCTAAGATTTAATGGATGGACTTGTTAAATTTAATCATATGACCATACACATATATACGATGGAATGATTATTCTTTAATTTTGTATATAATGGAAGTATAGTAGTTTGAGTTCTTATTGATTGTCATACATGTCAAGAGCTTTATGGAGTAGTGGCAGTATTGACACATTATACTTATTAGGAGCTATGTAGAATAGTGATAGTATTAAATTCATACCGGGATCCTTAAATATTGTTATCCAAAATGAGAAAAATACTCTCTATGATTAAGAGATATGTGTGGAGGGGATGGAAGGCTTTGTGGAACTCTCCTTAGCCATTTGTTTTGGATTTTATGATGATATCATGTGTTTTTGGGAATTCAGTGAAACTTTCACCAAGTTATATATAAGGTTATCTTGTTAGTTTTGGACCTTGGGGTGGTCATAATAGAACCATCTATAGTAAGTGACATAGAATATGGTCTTATGGGACCAATACTCTAATAATAATACTATTTGGGAGAACTATGATGAGATCAAGAGGTAAATTTTATATTTATTTGCTTGATTAAACATTATTATACTATTTTTTTTCAATTGAACAATATTTTTAATTCATAACATATGTTTGAATAAGAGTCATACAGGATGATGACTAGCTTTAGGGGGGAAGGATGTTGCATCCCGATTCCTCTCTAAGAAAACTATTTGGTTATTCATGGATATTTATAGTTAACACATTTGATATTGGTTATATTTTTTATTAACCTTGAGATATATGCTATTATGGGATAATAGGATATTTATTAGATACATGATGGTACATATTTGTATTAATGTGAGTTAGTTGTATTATATGCATTTACATTATGAACATGTTCATGTGTTGTTTCACTTATATTTTATGTTGTATGTTTATCATATTGATATGATCTAACAACCTATCTGTTGTGAGGTTGACATAGGAAAAATCATCCCTCAAAGTGTGCCGGAAGGAGATCATGATCAGATAGGGTCACATAGATGGAAATATCAAAAGATGATAGAGAAATTTGTTGGAACCTTGCACACACCAAAAATAGCCAACACATATTACATGTATAATGAGTGGTTAGCATAATATGTTTTGATGTCCTTAAATAGTACTTTTAACCATGATTTTCTAGCAAAGTTAATGGTTTTATGGAATTTATCTTACATGGCTTGTGTGTATGTCCACTAATGTTTTAAGATTTACAAGATTTGTGCATGTGACCATTAAATATTTTAGAGATGTAATTTTATCACCATATTAAAATCAAATTTTATTGATTGAAGAAATTATCATTAAAATAGTAATGGCATCTGGGGATGCTAATTTAATTAGTGGATACATTAAATTTTATAATTAATATTAAAATGAAGAAAAAAATTGAAATTTTTGATTGAGAGAAAAAATTGGAAAAAAAGATAATAAAATTAAAATAAAAATAAAAAATAAAGATAAATTGAATGTGTAAAAATAAGAAAAAATAAAAAGCAAGAAATAAAATAAATAATGAGGAAAAAAATAAAGAAAATGAAATAAAAGAAATAAAATAATGAATAAAACAAAAAGGGAATCATATATGAAAATAAAAAAATAATTAAAATAAATGAAATAAAGAATAAAATAATTTGGAAATAATATAGGGAAAAGATAAAAAGGTGGGCCCATTTGGCAAGAAGGCAGGATATAAAAGAATAGAGAGAGAAAGCTAAAATGAGAAGGGAGAAACCTAGAAAGAGGAAAGAAGGAATCGGATAAATTATTGCATCTTCAGAGTTTGCTACTTTCGTTTGAATACCATAGTGAGATGGACATAGACAAATATCAATGGCCACTAAATAAGAATCTATGGAACTTAAATGAACACTACCATGTATTATTAATACATGTGATCATGCAATCCTAGTATCAATTGGATTTGAAAGTCTTCTAGATTTTGAAAAAAATGAATACAATGAAATCTATGGGATGAAGAAAGAGATAAATAAGCATCAGTAAATAAAAGAGCTTCAATAGGATACCATTGTGGGTATGACATCCACTGGTGCAACCATGTATCTCAATGTTCTAAAAATGATCAGACGATCAATTATTTTTGTGGAAGAAGCTTCAGAGCTTTTGTAACCTTAGGTGTTGGCTATGCTTGAGCCTAACATGTAACCTATGATTCTCATTGGTGATCACTACTAGTTATCACCCCATGTGGCATGCCATGAGTTGGAGTGTAGGTATGTGTTGTTTCTTAACGTGTTTAAATCTATATGCACAAGTATTATAAAATCTATATAATTTTTTTTCTTTTTTATTTTGAGCTAGATGGTGATAAGGATGAAGAGCTAGAGCTTTAAATTAGGATTATGTAATTAAATGCCCAAAATTAATTTACTTAATTTAATAGGGCCATCCTTTTACAATGGTAGTATAATAAGATGCCTCAATTAATCTCAAAGTTACTTTAATCAACTTAATATCAGGTCTTGCATGTCCACAAGGCTTACAATGTAGACTGGAATATGTTGTTGATTGAAAGCATGCATAAAATTCATTAAATAAATAAATTTAAATGTCATGTCTCATTTCAAAATCCAAGAAAGTCTCAAGATGAAATAACTTTTAAAAAATAAGTGTCTACATAATAAAGTGTTATAGGTATTAATAGCTTTAATTAACAAGGGGCACAAAATGTTGAGTCCCTAAAGGGAGGATTAATAGCCTTACTAAGTTGTAAGAAGCATAAAATAATGCACGTAGAAAAGAAAATATCCATTTAATACATAGATTTTTACTTAAATTATTAGGTGATAATAAAGATTTATAAACTTTGAGAAAGTTTCAAACTGGTCCCAATATCTATCAAGACAATTGTCAGGTATTCTCCACCATGCTTGTAAGTTCCACAAAAATAGTCTTTTGGTATGCCTGTAGCCAATAAACAAATAGCATGCAAATCCAAATAAATTACTAAGTCTTGCACAAGTGCATTAACTATATTATGCCCTGATGTAATCACATAATATTCATAGTAATTGAATACACCAAAATTAAAATGTCACATTTATACAAGCAAATATACTAATTTTAAACTACAAATCAAAAAATAAATGTATATTTAAAAATATAAATTGACACAAAGAAGGAAATAAGCTTGCCTGAAATGGAAGGAAGTAGGAGGCTCAAAATGGTGTTTTAGTTCTAATTGCTCCTAAATACATCCTTTCAATTTGTAGCAAGTTGTAGCTAAAAGGGTGGATTGAGTGATCCTGGATTCTATTCCTATTGATTTTGAACAATAAAAATATGAACATTGAAACAAATTCATACTGAAAAAACATACATTTTGCATCATTTCATCTAAAACTGATAAAACAAGACCTTCTCTGAAATTGATTTTGTGGGCAACTCCTACTTTCTCAATGATAGGATGCCCCAAATCATATGATTCTCTGTTATCTCTATGCCTATGATCTACCATGCAGAAGATAAATCTAGTTTCAGTATAACCAAAGCAATTCTACCTCAAAGGATGCCATAATAAAAACAAATATGGGGCAAAGAACCAAATTAAAATAGATAACAAAACTAATAGGGCAACAGAGACATACATTTCCATCAAGGGGAAAAACAAGGGTTGTGCAAAAAAGAGAATATCATATCAACACACCAATCTCAATAGTCTTCTTGGCATTTATTAGTTTCAAAAGGAGCATCAAAAACTAATATTGTTCAATCAAAATGTCCATAATACACCTGATAAATCAACATATTCATTTTCATAATCCATGGAATCCACTTACCATTTTCAATGAATCTATATGTATGTATACCAAATTATGGTGTAATATAGTAATATTCATGGTAGAAATCCTCCCACCACATTAAGGTGGCCCATAATTCAAATAAAAATGTGAGAAGTAAATACACCATAGTTCCAATAAAAATGTGAGAAGTAAATACACCCCCCACATTAAAGGGGTCCATAATTGCATAGAAATAGGAGGTAGTAGTAATGGCAGCTAAGAATACAATAAGTGTCATACACAAATCATTGGATTGTGTGTATATTCTACATAATCATGCTCCATATATGGTTGTTGTTATGATAGTGGTGTTGGTGATAATTTAACTTCTACTTCACTTTTGTGTTTGTGGGGATGTTGCATTTTTTTCTAACCCCACTCATCCCATGGCATACATTAAACATTACCCACAATCTTAACATAAAAAACATAATTCATGGCCATGCTACTCCATCATTACAATTATTTGTAGCCCTCCCCGATCTGTAAGATGTAACAAAGATGCAACAATAAATATTTTTTAATAGGTAGCTCTGTTGGTGTAATAAGAAACATAGAGGCTTTGCTAGAAGCTTACATAGGTATCTGCAATAATTTATGTCTAGACATAGGAGCCCATGATTTGATGGGAATCAAAAATATGCTTCAATTTTTTAACACCACCACCACCAACAAAATTAAAATTAAAATAAAAATAAGAGTGGGATTTATACATAAATTCCCAGGAGTTGATAATATAATAAGATAGCCCAAGTTCAAATCCTCCAAGCCCATTAAGGCTATCCATAATTCCAATAATAATATGGAGTGTGTGTGGTGTAATTATTATGGGCTAAGTTTTGGTGTGACATATGTTTAATTATAGTAAGAAACACTTGTTTGAAGAATATACTGCAAAAGCATTTACGATGAAAAAAAAACAAGATAAATTAGATAAAATGGTGATGACAAAGTGGTGAATGTTTTGAAAATAAAGTTGGTAGAGGGCATCACTTTTCAAAAGATGTTTTTGGGTCAATTGATTTAAATTTAGTTTTTAGGCATTGGCATTTCTAGAAGTTTTTTTACTGTTCTCCGCCATTACTAATGCTTGAAATCTTCAGAAGCTTAGAGAGAAAGGAATAATCTCCAAAATAATATGAGTAGATTGCTTTCATCATTTTTAAGCTTTACAGACAAATCAATTAAACTATAATAGACCTATAAACTAAAGCACAAAATCTATTTATTAAAGGAAAAAACCATGTTAAATAAGAAAAGGAAAACATGGCCTAACAAATGGATTCGATGGCAACGTATCAGTTGGAAACCAATCCCAAAACATGAAAGAATATAATTAAACATGTTAAGGAAAATCTATCTTGAAAACAAATCAAGTTTATGTCTTTGTCATGTAATAATTCTATCCATGAATAGAATGAAATGTTCAAAGCACATGATAGAGCACAAAAAGAGAAATAAATCCATGCACTACATAATTGTTGTGGTCCCTAGTGGCATTGCCAAAAAGGTTGATAGGGATGGTTTGAAACAACTAGTAATGTCTCCTTTAGGCATCAATGATAGCATCAGTTGTAGATGGTATCATTGATATCACTCCCTGATAGTTCTAAATATTCATAACACACATTTATAAAGAACATTTTTTTTTTTTTATGGTGGTTCATTAAGACCATTTCAATTTTCACAAAGGTGAAAATAACATGATTTTTTTTAAGCTAATCAAGGCATAACAAATATATGACTAGTTAAACACCTTACAATTAATGTAGGTTTAAAGTTCACATAAATTTTAGCAGATAAAATGATACATCTTGATTGGTTGATAAGGAAGGAAATAAAAGGTAGTTAAGTGCAAATCGAAGCTAATAGATCCCTTACGAGACTAATAATACATAAATGTTAAGGTTTATTACATATGTGTATGTAAACATCTTGATGCATGATGAGGAGGTCTATCAAGTTTATTGCCCCACCTATCACCACTACACAGATTCAATGTGTAAGGTTTCAAATTTCAATGTTTTTTTGGTTCACCTTCTCTTTTTCCTTTTTCTATGTTGTTGTTTTGTCATAGAAATCATCAAGGCAAATTATTATAATTTGAGTTATGGATGAGTCAACCAATCTATAGGTCCATATCCATTATCTATTTATAAATAAGGCCAGTTTTTATAATTACCTACCCTAAAATAATTCTTCAAATATAGGCATAGAGAAAATAAAATAGCTTCAAGACTGCCATTGAGTTTTGGCATGTTTCCTCTATATTTGCCTTTATCTTAAGAAGTGCACATGTATTTGGTCAATTTTAGTAGTTTGCCCTATGCAAACATATGACTTATAGTGATGGATTTCTCATGTTCATATAATTATTACTTAAGAAGTAGGTTATGGAATTAATTTTTATTCATTACACCATCGTATATAGCTATTAGCATATCAATATCATTATATGGCTTAGTACAATAGGGAAACCATAAATAAGTCACATATAGCCTTTCATTATATTATGATAAGGGGATCACTTTATTATATAGTGTAGAAAATAGATGATATTGTGTGGATATAAAACTGTAATGAGCCACACATTTATAAATTAATAATGGTATGCTTAATGTGAATCTAGGTATGCATGTGCCTAATTAGCCTACAATGGTACATAAGAGTGTGTACTTCTAATTACAGTTCCTTGGGTGGGTTAAAACTATATTATAGAATTATGTTTGATAGAACCTTGTGGATGCATGATTTCAAAGATAGTATTTGACTTGTTTACTATAACAGTTATAGTGATTTGTATAAGCAAAACTTATATGTACCATAAAAAGACCAATTTAGGCATTATTGCACACTTATATGTGAACCATACTATGGAGGATTGAGTTGTCTTGAGAATTAAAGTACGAAGTTTTATATGTTGATATAATCAAGATTGTATAATGTTTATTAAAATCACATGGAGTCCTTGACTTAGGTATATAGTTATCCATTGATATAATATTTTTATATCATTTGTGTGTTTATATATGCTATATATTATGTTTTACATTGATACGTATATAGGAAACATATTTATTCATGGACTTGAGCAACCATATGAAAATATTACATATATAGTTGTATTGAAACATATGCCTAAGTTTATAGCTAAATGGGTGGTTATATTGAGTATTAAGGTGTTTGCAGAACCATAAACTATAACCTCATGAATACAGTCTCCTAGAGGAATAATAAATTGTTAAATTATGTTTATTTGAGGTATATCTTATTTGTGGATTACGTGAATCTCTGTAAAGGTTATGACTGATTGTTAGTTTATTTATATATAGTATTGAATATTTGTGTGCATTTTATATTATGAGAGTGTTAATATATACAAGTGTTTGGCATATAGAGTATATAATAGTGTATTGTGATGTGTGCCTATAAGTTTTAGTAGTATGCAGTTTAAACATAGGGTATATCTGGATAGTATAAACCTGTACTTGTTGGATTATTATTTATGATTATGGGTCATTTGTTTCTTGGAATTATAAGATTTCTTATTTGTAGTTATGTAGTGGTGAGTTATGATATTATGGGATGTCATAGAGTACTATAGTATAAATGTATGTTGTACCCAAGTGGTACAAATTATAATTGATATAATTGGATCTCATTCATACCTTTGATGGACTAGATGTATGTGAGTTTGTTATTTCTATGAATATCATGTTTTATGATAGTTAGTAGAGACCCTTTATGCATGTGTATAATCTCCCTGAGAATATAACAATGATAGGATATAATATTATGTGTTTCATGGAAACTATGACTTGCTTTGTTATATCTAATTGCATGAATAGAAGCTTATGTTTCCATGTATTTAAGACTACATTGTTAGCTTGGTTTAGATACTTATTAGTTATGATTAAAAACACTAGACTATGGTAATATGGGTTATCATAGGGTGTAGTATGGTTGGAAATGAATTATGATATTTGAATTTGTAGTTAATTTTGTATTTACTCAGATGGAATAAATTGTAGTCATTATTTATAGTATAGAATAGATAATAATATAAGATTCATTCATACGTTTAATAGCATAAATTTATGCTTTGGTTACTCTTATGTTTACTGTGTTATATGATGTCTTGACTAGGAGGATGTAAATTATATAAATATTGTGGTCAAATTATATTTGATCAATCTACATTATTAATACTAAGGAGTGAGATGGACTTCATTGGCTTACTAGCATTATAATACTAGATGAAAGCAGTCTGATCAAGTGGTGTGTATGAATTTCATCTATATATTGCTATTATTTATTATTCTTAAAATTTTGGGCCAAAGTATGTTTAGTGAGATATTATCATTTCATAAGTATGATTTACATGTTTGTATTATATCTTGCAATAGATCAAGGTTTTTTATGATAAATTTCATGTTTAGTTTTAGAAATCATACAACACATAGATACTTGCTTGTCTCTCTAGATTCCCGCACCATCAATATCTACTCATCCATGAGGGAGGGCCATTTTTTGATGGGATTAGTTTGGGGGATCATTGCTCAATGGTTTGTATGAAAAATCACTCAAATGATGCTCTCCCTCCCCACAATAATATTACTCATTGATATGACACTTGATATTGCCATGGATACTTGAGTTTGGGAACTATGCTCTGTGGGCACCATGTATCTTATATGTACATTGTATTGTATTGTACTTATTATTAAATATTGTCATGAAGAGTTGTAGTTACTTATTATTGTACATTGACAGTAATGGTTATTGACTTGTATCAGTGGTGGCTAAGTTAATATAATTACTTTCTATATTCACATTATGATGTGCTCTCATGATATTAGAGATCAGTGATATATGATGTAATATGTTTTGTTTTTTTTATCATGCTATCAATATTTTATATGATCTCTATCAGATTCTTAGGATTTAATATTTTTTTGGTAAATGTGTTTAATGTTTTAAAAAAATCATGTATTTCTAGTAAGATCCCAATGAAGATCTAAAAATCTAAAGCATATTACAGAACCAATTCTAGATGTTGAAGGGCATGTGGTATCAGATCAATGTTATTAATTTAAATTTAGATACCCCTATATATATATATATATATATATATATATATATATATATATATTGTATGGTATTTTAGAGAGAAACATATTACATTATCAAGGCATAGACAATTTTCCATATTATGTCTAAAAATTTATTATAGTTGAATCTGAAGTTCATAAGTGTCAATCTATATTTAAATGTTTATATCAAGGGAGAGATAAGAGAAAGAGCATCTAGGCTTGCATATATAATTACACATATACACATTAATGGGATAAATACATTCAAGTTTGAGCCTTCTTCAAAGCATTGGCAATGTAATGTAGTGCTTGGTCCATCAATGTGGATTGACCAAGGTTAGTCCAACTCAACCCTTTCACTTGACACCCCATTTGATATCTAATTACTTGTGTAGAACTAGGGTTTCAAAATACAAAGACACTCTCACTATTCTGGAAGTGGTAAAAGGTATAAATATATATTAAAGACACATGTATATTGCCCTAGAAAGAAACATTAACTCACTATGTGAAGGGTCAATACCTACAACTTTTGGTCAATATTGACTATTGATACTGACCTAACCAGTGAAAATTGACCATGTGAAAATAGGGAGAACCAAACCATACATAAGGAATTTACACAGTTTAGAGGTTCAACTTTTAGACAATTAGAATACCAAATAGTGTGATAAACAAACTAAGAGCTATCTTACCACTTATATATTTATTATTTTATTTAGTCTATATGGCCATCATTTTTTGGATCAATTTACGAATATTCATATATATTATGAAAATTAGAAATAAGACATTATTCTATTAGTTTTCTATCCTTTTAGATTAATCATACTCATTAATCTAAATTTTGGTAAAATACATTTATATAACATGAAGAGGTCAAGTATAAGATCCATGAATTTGTGGATAAAGGACACACTTGACCCCAAAAATCACCTTGCAACAATCCAATTATGCATGTGCCAAATAATGATGGAATGTGGAGGTTATGCATTAATTACAATGGTCTTAACAAGATCTTAGTTAATATTTTTTGGACCCTAAATTTTGTATCATTTTATTCTAAATGCCTTTTAGAAGATGTCATGGGAGAGATGGGTGTGAAAGTAAACTTGGGTACCAAAGAAATCCAAGGCATAGAAGACCTTGGTGAGGAATAATTATGTCACAAATAATAAGGATGTAGGAAATACAAAGGAACCAAGGACACAAGACTCAAGAAAATGGCATATGACTTAGGCAAGGGCATAAAAAAGGTAGAAAATATTAAGGAAATAATTTGCATGAGCATCGAAGGAGAATAAATCAGACACAGATCTAGCATTGACCCATGAGAAGATAGGTGCATGGCATTGAATATATATAATAGAGAAGGTATATAGGGGTAGTTAGGCCCATATCAATAGGAATTTAATGTAATGATGTGCTATGACTAATTGTTTTTAATGGTTATTAGAAAGTCATCACTTTCATATTAATGATTTAGCTAAATTATCAGGGTAGAATCACGTATAAATACCCCTAGTTTTACTTAGAAAGTTATCGATGTTTTTGGTTGTTAATGTATAACGGTAAATGTAATCTGGAGCTTATTCATGATCATAATATGGATTGAGACTTATGCATGGTGATCACTAACATAAAATAAGATGGAATACTAGTGTTGTTTAAAATACATACAAATTTTTTATGGAACTAATAAAACTACTAATCATTTTCTTGATTTGTGCCTCTCTTTACTTGTGACAAATAGATTAAGTATGGAATGATTAAATGGTATGAATTATATTAACTACGATATCTTTAGTTAGAACTAAGTTCCTATTCAAGCACCTTGGTATGGAAATCCCAATGTATACACCATCGCATGATATAACTAATGGGAATTGGTCTTAAGATGCATGTTTTAGGTGAGTACACGAGACTATTTCTCATGTGATAAACCAATGCATTGTCTAGTTGTACTTATCCTTTTTTCACGTGTAATGGAGAAAAGTCATGTTAAACTAAAGGAAAACAACCCAACATTTTAATTCTATTGTAGGGATCAATTGAACTTATTATAAAGATGGTATGAAAATTGTTGAATGACTTTTTTTGGAGAATATTAAACACTGTATTGGTATAGTAGAAGAAAATTTTGCGCTCCAAAATATTGAACTAGAAATTTCTACATGAAAATGGGTAGAGAAGAATCTATATGATTGTAAGTATAAAGCATTATTTGTATACCTACCGATTCACTTACATTCTTGGCTTTCAATGTATGTAAAAAAACATTCAAGAAATTATGGGTAGAAGGCTTCCTAGTTTGTAGAGCATCAAATGACCCTAGCTAAGTTAGAATTTGTTTGGACATGCATAATAGACATCTAGTGGAAATGAACACTTAAAATTTATCCTTTAGAATACATATTCTCGACATATTCTTGCCTAGAGGAAGTGAAGTTCAACTTCCTAATAAATGTAATGAATGTATATCAAACGAATCCATTTAGAGATTAAAAAGCTTATGGTTAATTCTGGACTTGAGAAATTTTCTATAGATAGATAAACTCTCTCACACATGAGCAATGCGAGTGGTGGGGAAATGGAGTGGTATGCATTAGTATGATATTAGGAGTTCAACATAAAATCCAGGCTACATGAACAATGGAATAAAAAGTATGATGATGCCAAGCACAAGGCTATGAGAGGTAGCAAACTAGAGGGTCAATGAGAGGATACTGGAACTATCATAGGAATATGTAGGATAACATAGAGGCATATGGAAGTACCCCCTACCCATAGGCTTATACCACTCAATATTATAAGTATTCATGAAATAACCATGACAAGCACTGATAGCAGAACCCAATCTAGATAGACCTAATTCCACCACCTCAAATTATGCTCATGCATTTGAGGTCAATGGAATTCTTGTAATAAATTAGGATAATGACAGTGTGGATTCTAAAGCTAAACTAGTAGAGGAATCTTTGGGAGTACAAGTTCAACATAATAATCTACCTTTAACATTGCACTTTACATTATAAATATGACCTATGGCTCAACTTGGAATTCTAAGAGGACCTGATGTCAACAGTGGGAGAACTATAGTCCCAAACACATAAAATAAACATTATTCAATTATCATTGCTTTTGGTGTACCTATTGCTATAGGAGGAATGGGAGGAAGCATTGATGGTGGTTTGGTTTGAGGAGGATCAGGTGATGGTGTTGGAGGTGGTAATGGACCTCCACCATAGAGTTCAGAAGGAGCTAGAGGAACTTCAAAATAAGTTCCACTACAATCACCAAGTGCACTTATGGTGTACTACAAGATGATGCTTCATCTCTTTGAACATTGAGGTGTCAAAAAATCGGTGAGACACATCCGTAAGTGTGAACTCATTTGGAAAGCATGGGGGATCACTTCTTGAGAATAAAAGACTACTCAGATTGCCACTACTTTGTTGGATCATGTGCAAAAATGGTACCACAAATTCAACCCTCATCAAGTAGTGTGAGCTATGATAATTTAAAAATTACATTCCTTCAAGAGTTTGGCATTCCTAAGTTTGAACAACAAAGAATTGTTGCTTTAAAGGAGATAAATCAAGAGCTCAGTAAGAGTGTGAGTGAATCTGATGCACATTTCAAAATGATTCTTTCAAAACTATCATTTGAGATTAACTCAACACCATTCTCAATGGTTTGTGGGAGGGATGTTACTTTCATTTCATCGAGCTCTATCCCAAAAGATCTTGACCAACCCATGTAAGGCATTGAAAGCTGATCAACCCCTTTATGGAGGCTCAAATTACTGCTATGGCCTCTCAGCTAGAGAAGCTAATAACCAATAATGCTCATGACACCCATAATGGCTTATCATGTGTTTAATGTGAAGTAAATGACCATAACATGAATAATTATCCATGAATTAATGTTTGCACCATAACAAAATAGTCTTGTGAAACCTACCAAGAGGATCATGAATTAGGGAATTATCCCTTACTCTAACATGCTACCTAGGCTAAAGTGTCACTATACTATAAAATATGTGATGCATACATGCATGATTTAATTATTTTTGAGTCATCAATGAGATCCATGATGCATGCATTAGAAGGACTCACCAAACTTATATTGCTAATAATCAAGATTCTAGTAGAAGATGATATTTTTGGGGTCAAAGTCATAGAAGTGGGCATGGGGGTGGTAATTTTCCACCCAACATTTGTTACAAGTGTGTATCCCTAGATCTCTATCAATGTGATTTCTTAGTTTACCTAAATTATAGTCATTTTCCACCCAACATTTATTAAAGTGTGTGTCTTTAGATCTCTATCAATGTGATTTCCTAGTTTACCCAACTTATGCCTTTTATAGGAATGAGAATCATATAAAAGAATGCCCTGACTTATATGTGGACATCACCAAATAACATACTAAGAAGGGCACTAGGATTATTCAGGTTGCCAAAAATCCAAGTGCTCAGTGGAGACCATGCCCTACTGCCCCACCAATGGAACCTAAGGTAAATATTATGACACAAAGTGGTGTTCATTTCTAAATCATTTTAGTTCCACCCGCAGTGAAGGTTCAATGTGAAGAACCACATGCTTAACACTACCCTGATGCTAGAAAATAGAAAGAGATAGTGCATGACATAATGTCCCTAGTACATGATTTATAAGGTGAAATTGAGTTTTTGAATGAGAAGGATACAACCATGTGTGCTGAGATTCAAAAGGAAATTATTTCAACAAACTCTTGGCAAGATGAATTTTGAGAGCTATGAAAACTAATCCTTCATTAAGACATCATTCATGTCTTGAAAAAATAGTTACAACAATAGACAACCAAGAATCCTACAAAGCATCATTTGAACCATGCACATTGACAAGAAGCTTATGTCCAACTAGATGTTGAATGTGATAAGGAGATCATAGTAAATGCATCTATTAATGGATGGATTATCAGATATATATGGGTGGATACCATTGAAAAACCTAATGTTATCATGAAAGATGCCTAGAGTAAGATGGGAAGCCCCACCTTATAATTCTCCCTACATGTTTTGTTTATGGCCAACAAGACTAGAGTAGTGCCTATAGGATTTCTCAAGGATACCACCATTAACATTGTGTATGTCCCTTTTAAAGGTGATTTTAATGTAATTGAATTGGCTAAAGTTGATGATTTTCCATATATATTTGTTCAACCATGGTGTTATGCCAATAATGTTGACCTAATTTTAAGAAGCACTACGTCAACTTTGAGAATGACACCTAGCGCATAGTCATTCTTGTCACTAATGATCAAGGCTCCCATTTTATAGAAGTAGTTGATGCTGATGAATATGTCAACCACATTAAGAGCATCATGACATAAGGAAATGAACATGTAAATCCTATGCATGATGGTCTACTTCATCAAAGGAGATTCACAATCCATATCTAATACCACCAACATTATTTGTGAACACTAGGCACATAGAGAATATGACATCATGGGATGAGGTTGTGTTGAAGTTGGTTAACAAATAAATGTTCCATGCAAGCTACCTAAGTACTATAAGTCTATTCAAATAATTGGTTTCCACCTAATGAATACACCACCTTTTTAGTTGGATCAAGCACCTAAGTTTCATGGCCAAATCAAGGTTTGAAAGTAATTACAATAATTATAAATTAAATATGTTTTTAAATATGAACATATGCATGCATTCCCTATTGTAAACAATCAATGTAGGTTGTTGACATGGGAACAAGTACATGTCATGTTGCATCATCATTTTTACCATGACAACTACATTTGTGCCACACATGATTATAATGGTAATGAGTCCCTAGGTGACCATTTAGCCACTTGTGAGAATATTTGTCATGTCAACGAGACATTTTTACCAGAATCCTTATGGGTACATGTATGTTATGGCATTCTACATGTTTGGGATAGACTATGGTATATTTATCAAGACACACACTTAGATACAAATACCAAGGAACACATCAAACATGGTTTATTCACCACCTTTACATTATCTTCATCCTGATCATATCTAAACTTATCCTAGCAAGTGATTCATCAAGCAGTAATATGCAATCAATCACTAGTTGAAGACATAATATGGACCATGCAAGGTGAAATTGAGGATGACTTGAACATATTCCAAGAAATTGATACTCATAGGGTCCCTAACTCACTATTCAAATATAACCATAGGGAACAGATCTAGAAGGGTAAGTAAAAGGTTATATGTCAAGTTGATGAGGGTATTAGAACTAATCCCCTAGAACCACAATTTGATCATTTAAACTTGCTTACATAATATGGGGCACATGAGGTGAGATGTAATATGCCATTTGAGCATAAACCATATTCTACACTACAAATAGTTAGTTAAAATATTGGCACATAAGACATCCCCAAGATGGCTATTATAACAAATTACTAGTTTGAATTAGAATTGGCTAAAATCTTTGAATTTCTATAGAAATATGAAGATATTTTACCACATAACTACACAAATATTAGAGTAGTGCATTTGGAATTTGGAAAAATGCACATCAAATTAGTTGAGGGTACTCACCCAGTTAGGAAGTAACCATATCGAATGAATCTTAATTTACACCTGCACGTTAAAAAATAAATTGATGGCATGTTGTGTGCCAAGGTTATCACACCCATTGATGAATATGAATGGGTTAGCACCATTGTGACTAATATCATGAAGGATGGTTGAATCTGCATTTATGTGGGCTATAGATAGTTAAATGTTATATGTGTCATGGACCCATTTCCAACACCATTCATAGAAGATATTTTGAAAGGTGTTGCTAGTTGTGAAATCTATACCTTCATTTATGGCTTTTTTGGCTATCATCAAGTACAAATTTCTAAAGAAGATAAGGCAAAAACCATTTTTGCCACTAAATTGGGGTCCTTTACATACAATGTTATGTCATTAGGCTTAAACAACACACTCATAGTCTTCTCTCATATTGTGGTAGAAGCCTTTAAATATTTCATCCAGAAGTTCTTTCAAGTCTATCTAGATGATTGGACTATGTATGTCTTGGTACATAACCATTATGCCAATTTATGTCTCATGCTTGAGCATTGTTGACAACATTAGATTTCCTTTAACCTAAAATAGTATATCTTTGACACACCTGTTAGGATCATGTTAGGGCATATCATTTACTGGGATGGATTACTCATGGATCTAGCCAAGATTGTAGTTATTGCTCAACTCTCACCTCCAACCACTCAGTGTGAGGTCCACACCTTCCTTTGTCACACAAGTTATTATCATAAATTCACTCATAATTATGATGAAATTGTAACTCCATTAGAATAATTTCTCAAACAAAATGGTCTCTTGATTTGGATCAAATGACATCAACAAGCATTCGATACATTGAAGGAAAAATTGGTAACTACACCCATCCTCTAGTTTCCACACTGAACAACTCCATTTCATGTACACATTGATGATTCTAGAATAGAGTCCATTGCTATCCTTATACATCCTAGATAAAGGAATCTGGGCCATCCCATAGATTTTACTAGTTACAAGCTAATACTAGAGGAGAGGAATTACTCTACTACAAAATGAGAAGCCCTATCCATGGTATATGCTCTTCAAAAGTTCCATCAGTACTTGTTTTCCACTCCTTTCACCTTATTTACAGATCAAAAGGTGCTCAAGTACCTTGAATATATCAATGTTGTGTGGATGAGTATGTCTATGTATTTTTCTCTTTTAGGAGTTCCAATTCTCTGTGGTCATAAATCCTAGCAAAGTGAATTTCAATTCTGACCATCTCTCACATGTTGAGTCTAGTGAACTAGCACACACCATAGAGGATGATTTACCCAATGTAAAACTCTTTAAAGTTATGCACACATGAATAATTGGAGGAAATATTTGTTTTCATTACAAATGGTTTTATGCCATCCCATCTTAGTACCCAAGAGAAAAATCAACTGGTTGTACACACTACACCTTTTTAGCTTATTGGTAGAGACCTATATAATTTAGGAAGGGATGAGGTGCTAAGTAGATGTGTCATTCAGCATGAATGCATGGAGGTCCTTAGATAGGTCCATTAGGGTATCATTGGAGGACATTATGTTGGTGATGAAATGATGTGAAAGGTACTCTTAACTAGTTTATGGTGGCCCACCATGTTCAAAGATGCCACAACTTATGTGTACCAATGTGATATCTGTCAATGAGTAGGCAAACCAAATTATAGAGATGTTATTCCTATTCATCTAATCCTAAATCAAGAACCTTTTAAAAAATGGGCTATTGATTTTGTTGGGCCCATTACCCCTATTGAAAGATGAACCGGTGCATGTCACATCATTAATGCAATCAACTTTCTCATGTACTAGGCTAAAAGCAGTGCCTACATGTGATTGTATTGTTGTAACCACCTCCAAGTTCCTTTGTTAAAATATCATCATCAAATATGGATGCCATTTAATTTTAATAAAGGATCATGGCACTCACTTCCTCAATGAAATAATGTGCATCCTCTTAGCTAAGTTCATGATTGTGCACCATAAGACAACTCCATACCACCCTCAAGTTAAAGGTACTCCTAAGACTTTTAACAAGTTCTTGGGCCACACATTGACAAAGATTTGAAATATCAATCGCACTGACTAGGATGATTGAGTTTTTGTAATCTTTACCACACACAAATGATTGAACAAGAATACTCCTTTTCACCTTGTCTTTGTCACTGAAGCAGTTCTACCTGTGGAGTTGCTTGTTCTTTCTTTATGTATTGAATGCATTGGCTGGATATATTATGAAGAATATCTAAAATCATGCCTTTAATCTTTATTATAGTTAAATGAAGTACACTTTCTTTAACATTGGATTCAAGGAGTTATAAAATAGACACTGAAAGCCTAGCATGATAGACATCTCAAGAACAAAACTTTTTTTCCTAGTATGCACTTATTGTTCTATGATTCTAATTTTCCCTCCACTCTGAAAAACTTCGCATCCCTTGGGATGGTTCATTCATCATTCATAGAATCTGTCCCACTGGTGCATGCAAGTTAAGGCAGTTAGATGGCCAATTTCTTCCAGGTTATTTTAATGATAGTCAGCTTCCGCCCTATCATTCCATGTAATATTTATAAGAATTCTCAATAAGGCATGTGCCACTAGATTAGTTTAGCCTTTTTATATTGTTTTTCAATAAAGTGATGCATTGGTTGTGCACCTTTGTTTGGGTTTATTTTAGCATCTAGTTCTTTTTTGTTTTCATTTTGGTCATGCCCATAGAGGACCATGATAATCTCTTAGTGTGGGGTGATGTTGGACCCTAAATTTTGTATCATTTATTCTAAGTGATTTTTGGAAGATGGTGCAAGAGAGATAGACATGAAAGTAAATCTGGGCATGGAAGTAAGCCAAGGCGTGAAAGACATTGGCACATGAAAAGTAAATTGTGAAAAATAAGGATGTAGGAAACATAGAGGAAACAAGGACATAAGACTCGAGTAATTGGCATATGACTTGGATAAGGGCATGGAAGGCATAAATGATTAAGGAAACGGTTCGTGTGACAATCAAAGGATAATAATTCAAGCATAGATCTAGTACCAATATGCGAGAAGATAGGCACATGACATTGGATATCTAGCATAGAGTGGGTATATAGGGGTAGTTGGGATCATATCAATAGGAATTAAATGTAAGGATGCACCATGACTCATTGTTGTTAATGGTTGTTGGCAAGTCATCACTTTAATGTTAATGTTTTAACTCAATGATCGGGGTATAATCATGTATAAATACCCCTAGTTTTACTTAGAAGGTTGTTGATGTTGTTGGTTGTTGTTGTCTAATGGTGAATGTAATCTTGAGTTTATTAATGTTTTTGATATGCATGGAGACATGTGTATGGTGGTAATTGACATATAATAAGATGAAATACTTGTGTTGTTGAAAATACATGTAAACTTGTTGTGGAACTGATGGTACTACTACTTTTTTTCATGATATACACTTATCTTTACTTCTGATAAATATCTTAAGTATGAAATGATTGGATGGTATGAATTATCTTAACTATGATATATTTAGTTAGAACTAAGTTCCCATTCAAACGCTTTGGTATGAAAATTCCAATGTATACACCATTGCGTGATAGAACCGATAGGAACTAGTCTTTAGCTACACGCTTTAGGTGAGTGCACGAGACCATTTCTCACGTGATAAGCCCACATGCTAGCTAGTTAGACTTCTTATCTTCTTTTCATACACAACCAAGAAAAGTCATGTTAAACTAAAGGAAAATAACCCAACAATATATGTTATCCTCTTACAAGAATTGACACTCTATTGGACCAATTCCATGATTTGAAATTCTTCACCAAAATTGATTTGAAGTTTGGGTATCATCATATTCATATTAAAGATATAAACACCTTGAAAACACTTTTTAAAGCGAAGAATGGTATGTTTGAGTGGTTCATTATGTTCTTGTACTTAACTAATGCACCTAGTACATTTATGTGAAGATGAATGATATTCTCATTTCCTTCACTACTTCATTCATTGTAGCCTATCTTAATGACAACCTAATCATTAACAAAAACATGGGATGAACATATGTGCCCTATATAATAAGTGTTTCATGATTTCCAATAAAATAAGTTGTATGCTAACATAGATAAATGTTCATTTTACATGTGAGAGATAAAATATCTTCAATACATAGTAGACACATAAGGAGTGCATGTGGACTTGACCAAGATTCAAGTCATCTATGATTGGACTAAATAAATAATTTCACATAGTTTCACAAATTCTATGGATTATAAATTTTCTATAGGATATTTGTAATTGATTTTTCTCATGTCACTTGTCCTTTATAATATGTTACCAAAGGTGGGGCCAAAGCAAGATTCATCTAGTCAACCACACAACATAGAGCATTCAAGGAACTAAAATGAAGTATTTATTTTGTGATAGTACTTGCACAACTTGATATTCATCAACCATTTGAGATTGAGATTGACATCTTTGAATATGCACTTGGTGCAATCCTCATTCAACGTGATCATCCAATTGCTTACCACAATGAAACATTCACTGCACTAGTCATAAACTACACATCATATGATCATGATATTTATGCAATTGTTCAGAAATGTAGGCAATGGAAACATTATATCTTCAGAAAGGATATTATGATCCACACCAATCAAATGTTGATTCAATTATTATAGACTCAGAGGAAGTTACAACAAAAGTGGCATAATAAAAAGTCTTCTTATCTTTGCCAATCCCATCTAAACATCAAGTAGAAGAAGGGAATTTCTAATCTAGAAGTATATATCTGTAGCCTGCCTCTAGTTTAAGCTCCCCTTTTCTATAATTGATACACATTGTCAGAATTTTATCCATCTGACATGGATTTTGTATAAATATTTTATAAGTTTCTTTGTGGCAATTCAATTCCATACTTACACTTGCATGATAAACTCGTACATTATCTTGGACAATTCTACATCTGGTGTCCATTTTTATTCTTTGGTCATTCTTTTGATTACTACACTCTAATATATCTTTGACTTTTTTCATTCATATTCACTTCTACATATAACCCATTAAATCTATTAAGCGATATTGTTCATTGGGTTCCTCTTGGGCCCCAAATGATTTGTTCATCTTTGTCTCATTTCTAAGTTATTTTTGGCTCTTGATCAAAGTTGTAGTTTGTTGACTCTGTCCCAGTCAAAATTGATGACCCACCAATTTTGACTTTCATATTATTGTGTGTCTATTCACCTTTGCCTGATTCCCTATGCCTAGACTTTCACTTATCACTATTATTTGACATTAGCATATGTTTGAAGTGTCTTAGGAAGCCCTATATATAAACATATATCCTTATTTATTTCATAAGTGAACTGGAAATGGAATCACTTACAAAAAAATTTCTAGTGCATAGTCATCAAGTCTTATCAAGAGTTTTATACATTCATCCAAGGAGTCTACACATTGAGCCTACATCACATCACTATCACTCTAAGTCTTGTACCATCACATCTGAAGCGAAAAATTCATAGCAAAGAATATAATTGTATTTTATTATTTAGGGATAGGAGGTGAACTCCTCTCTTTCATTGGGTTGGGATTCACTCACAAACACTAGAACTACATTGACCTAACACACAAGATATGTTAACTGCAACTCTTCAAGAGGTTTCCCACGTCAACTAATTTGCGTACATAATGTTTTGTGCATAGATTTGTTGAGGATTAAGTTAAGACCAAAGGAGAAGAAAATCATAGAGTTCTTTCAGTTATATCAATGAAACAAATCCATATTCCTTATTAGTCCTAGTCTGTGAAGTAGCTCAAAAAGTTATAGGGCTAAAACAAATGTAGAGGACACAATTTGCAAAAGAAGACACTATTGGGAGACAAAAGTAACCACCTACAGATTGTGACCTAGACATAATCTACACAAGCTAAATTTAACCTACAAACATAACACAATTAGATTCTTACGGTTACAATTCAAACACTTCCAGATGGATATCTCAATTCCATAATTCAACTTTAATTATCTAGGTGTGTTCATTTCAGTATTCTTTCTATCCCTTTCTATTTCTATTATTCATTCAATTATATCATTATAATGTCGGTCAATGTTTAAGACATAGTTCAACTTAATTGTATTTTATTATTCCATTAACTTAGATCTCTAATATACTCTAGTTTTAATCTATTGCACATAACTGAATTATATCTCAGTGTTCACCATTAAGATAAAACACCAGTCCAAAAATATAAATGTTCTCTTTTTTCCACCATTAATAATCATCCCAAAATTTGATCATATCATTAATGATAAGTTATGGTAAAAGAGACATTTAATTGGACGAAAATCTGAGTTAACATTTTGCCCATAGAGAATTTTAGGATAAAAGGCCATTAAAAAAGGTTTCTCAAAACTTGCACTTTCCCTGTTCCATATAATGCATATGACATTTTCTATTTGAATTTTTTTGAGTAAAAAATAAAATAAACCATTATATATGGTATAAAAGAAAGTGTACATGGATTATCAAATGCTTCTCAAAATCGATTGGCACTGCTTTGATGATATACAAAGTTTACAAGGCATAACAGGGCATTACTAAATGATTTACCACCTAGCCACTTCTTTTATATCTTAATCAACAAGTCAAAGCCATTCTTTTCAATTTTGTTGAACTTGGTAAGTAAAATGAAAATAAATAAATATGAGAAGGTGATAGGAATTGTTTGGCAATAAATCTTTGAGCAAAACACTAATAACATGGAGCCACATTGTAGGAAACCACAAATATTTTTGGGTCTGGTAGACATAAAATGTCATTCAACCAATTTTGGACCTACTTCCTCATAATTTCTATCGTCTGTTTTTTTGAGCTCTTGATAAACATAAAACCCCTTGCACTTATCCAATTCCTGCAATATTAGATATCAGTGAGAGTTGAAATATGACTTGACATTGATGGTAAATTGGATTCCTCCTTCCTTTTGCAGTATACTTGAATTATAACGAAATGAAAAACACAAACTTAACAATTCAAAGATTAAACAGAACCAAAACAAAAGAAACTTTGGATAATCACACAAACCTTCTATGAGGAACCTGGAAAATTACAACCCTATTAGAGAAGACGGTTGCATCTCCTCTATAATTGTTGGAAAGTGTAGAAGTTTGTAGACCTGTAATAATTGTAAAAAGTACCAAATAGAAAATTGTATTTCAACCTCTGATCTCTTAAATAGAAGAGCTTTATAAGATAGAATATGAATAACAAGAAGCAAAAGCTTCTGTCTCTTTCTTAAATACACAATGCATATCAATTGAAATACAGAGCTCTGTAGAAATTCATACCTCACGTGTTTTTTATATTCTTATTTATTTAGTTAATAAGAAGAACTTTGACTGTAAGACAATCCATCTGTTGAACTGGTATTGGCATTGCGTACCAAATCCGATATGCTAGCTGTTAAATTGGAAGTTGCTGCTGCACTTCCCAAGAAAGCAGTTCTTAGGCTTTCCAAACCTCTTCCTACATCTCTCATTGTGGGCCGTTCTTGGGGAGATTCCTTGGTGCAAAGTAAGCCGACATGTATGAAAGAAAAAAGGCATCTATTCTGTTCCACGCCCACACTCCTGAACAGCTTGTTGTCAACAATCTCCACTAGCCTATTTGGCAAAGCTGATCTCACCCACTTTTGCAAGTTTAAGTCCCCAACAAACATAGCATCAGTTGGTCTCTTTCTTGTAATCATCTCTAATAACAGAATGCCATAACTGTAAACATCTCCCTTAATAGAAACCCTCCCACCTAATCCATACTCTGCATAAAATAAAGAATCAAAGTTTGTTCATAATATTGAAGCAAGGACAATACATTTAAGTAAATAGAAAAGAAAAAATTACCTGGAGCGATGTAGCCAATAGACCCTCTAAGGGAAAAGGTTGTAGGCAAAGAATCCATGGAGTTTACAGAACTGCCTAACCTAGATATGCCAAAATCTGTTACAAGGGCTGTCATGTTGGTATCTAAAAGCACATTGTCAGGTTTCAAATCACAGTGCACAACTTGGAAAGAAGAATCATGGTGAAGATATTCCATGCCGTGGGCTACATCTATGGCAATGTTCAAACATTCAACAAATCCCAATCTAGAGACATCCTCCTCATTATTGTCCGGGTACAATTTCTTTTCCAAGCTCCCATTAGAGGCAAACTGAAGAACCAAACCTTTGAAGTTAAGGTATGAACACGCACTTATGACTCTAATCAAATTTCTGTGTCGAATCCTTGTCAATACTTTGCATTCTGTCTTAAAACTCTTCTCACCTTCTTCGTTCTGCACATTTAGAACTTTAATAGCAACTACTTTGCCATCCCTTAAAATTCCTTTATAGACTGATCCAAAGTTACCCTCTCCAAGCATATTTGTCTCGCTAAATCCATTTGTTGCAATGGCAAGATCCTGATATGAAAATTTGGAATACTCTCGAAACATAAAGTTTGAAAGATAAAAACGCCTTCTTGAAAATTTCCATCTCAGTAATCCCAATATTAATGAGAATAGTATAAATGCTGCAACACCAGCAACTGCAAGAATTACTTTTGTAGGCAGGGAGTGCTTTCCCTGTCCTCTTCTTTGACATGCAGCTAACGAATACTTTTTTGGACCACAAAGGCCTGGATTTCCCATTAATAATACAATAGGTGCTGTGCTATTAGGAAACAATCCTCCTCCTAGAATTGAACCTGTCAAATTGTTGAAACAAAGATTAAGATAGCGAAGAACTTTTAGTTGTCTAAGAGACATGGGTATTGCACCTGATAGGAAATTGGAAGACAGATCAAGATCCTGCAGATTTTGTAATTTGCCAAATGCATCTGGTATCGGACCTTTAAAGGCATTGTGAGAGAGATTAATATACTCAAGTGCTATGCAGTTTGCTAACACACCTGGAATCTCTCCATCAAGTTGATTGTGAGAAATATCTATGGCCAGAGCACTTACAATTTTACTTATCTCTCTAGGCAAGGGCCCTTGTAAAAAATTCCCGGACAGATTCAAATAGAATTGAAGATTTTTAAGACTTGCCATAACTTCGCCAGGTATGTGGCCTCTCAAATCATTGTGAGAGAAATCAAGCAGCTCCAAATTGGGACATCCCTTTAAGCCAACCGGTATCACTCCTGAGAAGCGGTTGTGATGAAGAATCAATCTTCTTAGCTGTTGGAGCCTTCCAAGAGAACCAGGAATTGTTCCGGATAGCTTGTTCCAACTAACATCTAACAATCCCAGACTTTTCATCTGACCAATCTCCTCTGGCAGGCTTCCTTCTAATCTGTTTTGGCTCATATCCAATGTTTCCAACTTTTCGAAATTTTTAATACCTGATGGAATGTAGCCACTTAAAAGATTGTCTCTCAACTCTAAGTAGGTTAAGTTGGTAAGATTGGTAATATCTTGAGGTATGTCTCCACTTATCTTATTGTATCCTAAGTCTAAGTAAGACAGTTTGGAAGAAAGGTGACCTATTGATGGAGGCAAAACACCAGTGAAATGATTATATGACACATCCATCCAGTTTAAGTGGGAGCAATTTGTGAGAGCGCTGATAAAAGACAATGACCTACTTTTGACACCATTAAGTTGGTTGCGGTATATACCAATTTGTCCAAGCAAGTGTAACTTACCCAACTCCGTAGGAACCATTCCACTCAGTCTATTGTAACCTAGGTCAATTAACTTGAGTTTGGAACAATTTCCTATGGAAATTGGTATGTTTCCACTAAGGTCATTTCCCCATAGATAAAGTATGTGCAAATTGATTAGCTTGGCACCCAGTTCCCTTGGAATCTGTCCACTTAGCTGGTTCCTATACAAACCTAAAGCTCCGAGGGCAGTACAGTTTAGGAGGGAATTTGGGATTGATCCAGTGAGCGGATTATCAGAAAGGTGGAGAAAATACAGGTTAGTTAGCCTGCCCAATCCCAGAGGAATGGGACCTGTGAGATTATTTTCTTCCAATTCCAAGTCGGTCGTGCCAGAAAGGTTTGCTATCGACGAGGGGATGCTGCCTGACAACTGATTTGTGTGAAGGCAAAGACTCTGTAATTGAGTGAGCATGCCCAATTCAACAGGAATGGGGCCTCTCAGATTATTTGTTGACGTGTCCAAGTTAATCAAGTTAGAGATGTTTCCAAGAGAGAAGGGGATGGGGCCTGACAACTGATTAGTGTGAAGGAAAAGAGTATCCAGTTTGGTAAGCATACCTAGCTCAACAGGAATGGAGCCTGTAAGATTATTAATTTCCAATGTCAACGAAATCAAGGAAGAGAGGTTGCCTAAAGATGAGGGAATTCTACCTGTTAAGAAGTTTCCTCCCAAGTAAAGCTTCTCCAGATGTGTCAAGAGGCTCAGTTCATCTGGAATAGACCCCTGCAATCGGTTGAAGGAGGCTATCAAGGAAACTAATCTGCGGCAACCAGAGAGAGTGGCTGGGATATTTCCCTGCAATTGGTTATGTCCCAGGATTACTTCTTTGGCATTAGAAAGCCTTCCCAGTTGAGGTGGAATGGGTCCACTCAGGGCGTTGTAGGAGAGATCCAGTGACTCAAGCGCAGACAGATTCCCAATTAGAGGTGAAATGGCACCCTCTAAACCCATGCGTGATAAATTTAGCGCGCGAACTCTTTCCATATGGGAAAAGCAAATAACACCTCTCCATTTGCAAAAGGAAGCATTTGGAGACCAATCAGCCAAGAATTTGTTGGGATCAAAAGTAATTTGAGCTTTGAATCCCAAGAGCGATTGTTGGTCGGAAGCATTATTCGATACACCTGATGAATGCGCGGTGAAACTGAGAAGCAGCAACAGTAGCGTATGCAACAAAAATAGGCCTTCCATCTTCTGAAAGTCCAAACAGACGACAACAATGCACTAAATCTCAATGTTACTTGGAAAATGTGATTGCAAACCAGTATGCATATGGATTTATAGACCTATTGAAATGGAATTAAATGTGAACGTGAATGTGACAATTGAAATAATGTAGGGCGGTGATACATAATTTTTATTATGAACAAAACATCAAGGTCAATTCTAATGTATTAAATGTTTCCCATTCACATTTATTGCTTGTAAGATCAAATCTTGCTTACCTACATCTATTTATTGCATCCAGCATTTCAACAAAAGATTTCGAAACATATATTTTTATTCAATGAATGTATTCTTTATGATAGGGAGAGATTCTCCACTCAATGCAGACGGGTCAATCTTGAGATCCTCCTGGCAACTGTAAGAACCCCATTTCCTAATTGAATATTACACATGTCACCATATATGATAGTGTGTTCTTGTTTCCAACGTTTATAAACTATTATTTTGGGTTTTTACGGTCCAAATTCCACACAAGTAGACACAACGTGGTTCAAAACCAAACCACAAAAAAAAAGGTCGGCAAAGCACGGTAGGCCAATGCCCGAGCATGAGGGACACATTTACACGCGATTGCCGATCAGGTTGAGGAGGAACCGCCTGCCTCTGTCGGCTAACAGAATATAAAATTGGGGCACGTTTAGGACAGCTTGGCAATCGGACTACCTGGTACGAGCAGGGAAAACTAGTACGCTATGGACGTCAGCTAACTTTTATGTACCGCTACCAAATTTGTTCAAACAAATCGCGGAGGGAGGCACCGTCATTTATTATCGCCACGAGAACCAGATACTTATTATAGGGGATGTCGATGCTTCAGTCTCCCCGACAACATTCAAGCGATTGATGAGCTTTCTTTGTACAGCGATTTGAGTGAATGCAAGTCAGCAAGCTAACAAAGTGTCTAAGAGCGATTCAATGAGAAGCAAAGTCTGTGTCAGTTCCAAGTTTATGTGAACCGTTGACTCAGCGGGTGTCAGTTCTGTTGGTGAACCGTGGGCACGATCCGTGCTAGTTCTGTGCGGGTGTTTGTGAGCAGTTCTTGGTCTTCGATTTCGTGAAGCAAAGACTAGGTTGTCTTGGGCAGAGAGTGATCAGACCCGGGAGGGGAATTGTTCATTGTAATCATACGAGTGGTTCCGAGCATTATCGGCTGAGCCCGACTCGGTGTGGTTGTTGTGTATGCGGCCAGTTGGCCCCGATTATTGTACATAGGACCGGATTGTCCTGAGATGTGAATAAAATACACGTTACTCCCAGTTTCTTGCATTGTGCGAATGTCCATTGTGTGTTGGGCTGTGTTCCCGATCTTTGCAAGTGTATGTTTGTTTTCCGCTGCTAATCCGTTTATGAATGCAAGTTTGTTATCCACTGGGTTTGTGGTAAGCTTGTGCAGGTAAACACTGAAGGCGTAGTCCGTAGTCCATGTGAATCCCGCCGCAAAGGGGGAATCCCGACTGGTCAAGCGGTGCCGCACGTGGGTTCCAGGCTTCGAAAAGCTAGCCCCGTGACAGTTGGTATCAGAGCACTAGGTTTGTGTTTTGAGGGATTGTGTTTGCCTGGAGTCAAACAGTCTTGTGTCCCTTCCCCTGTCGAGTCAGTCCAGCGTGGGTCTGGTGTAACTGAGTCAGCATGGCAGGAGATCCGTTCAAGAAGATGAAGCTCAGCAAAATGGCCGGTTGGGGCCGTGGGCAACGTCCGAACAAAGGTGAAGGTGCAAGTGGTGGCCGTCGCCACGTTGGTAAGTCGATAGAGCCTGCAGATGGTGAAGGCCTTGTTGAGCAAGTTAATGCCCAGTTCCAGTTGATTAGGGACCAGGTGGGCACGAGATTTGACGAGCTCGAGGAGAGGGTGACTACCTTGGAGCAGCAGGTGATCGATAGGGATCACACTATCAGAGAACTTACTGAGAAGTTGGAGGAGAACTTGATGCTCCAAATGAAGTTGCAGGATGAAGTGACTTTAGTCCGAACTGGGGTGTCAGGTTTGGCGATTGCATCAGGGTCCAGTTCTTTTCCAGCTGTAAATCTTCCCAAGTTGAAGGAGCCAGAATGTTATGACGGTGATAGGGATGACCGTATTCTGGATAACTTCTTTTGGAGCATGGGGGAGTACCTGGCAAGTTTCGAAGGAATGCCAGGCGCACAGGAAGTGCGAGTTGCAGCAAGGTACCTTACGGGTGCTGCGAAGGTTTGGTATAGAAACCTGGCTAATGACATTGCATCAGGGAGTTCAACGCGGTGCTTGGACTCTTGGAAGGATCTGAAGGATGCCCTTGAGGCTCAGTTCCGACCTGGAAATGCAGCATGGTTGGCAAGGATCCGGTTGAGTCACTTGAAGCAGGATGGGGAGATGGGTGAGTACATCCATGCTTTCCAAAGCCTTTTGTTGGAGGCTACCAACATGTCGGAGGCAGATAAGCTGTTTCAGTTTACTCAGGGTCTGCAGCCATGGGCTCAGGATGAGCTCCGTATCCATGAAGTGTCCGATTTTAGCGAAGCGATTGCTGTGGCAGACCGTCTCTTAGATTTCAGAGAGGGTTTTTCATCCGGAAACACCTTGGGCCCTTGTGCACCCAGCCGGGGTGGCGCTAGTAAGGGGTTTGGGAAGTCTTCAGGGAAGCCAGGTGGCGACCAGAGAAGGAGGCTTAGCCCAATACCGTCAGAGGAATCTTGTGAGTCCGGGAGCACTACCACAAGTGGCGAGATGAAGTCACAGGGTGGGCGATCAAAGGGGAAGCAGTCCCGTTTGAAGTGTTGGACGTGTGGTGGGGATCACTATAAGCGAGACTGTCCGAACCGGTAATGTTGGTGTTTGCAGTTCAGATGGGGGAGTCCGGATGAACTGGTGTGAGCAGGTAGGAAGCGTGCTCACGGGATCTCAATGCTGAAGGAAAGCTTGAGTTCGGAGGTGGCAGTAGTGTAGCGTGCTGGATTGATTATTGTGGATAGTGGGCTCGCGGACTCGAGTGTTCTGCAGTTGGAAGTCAATCAGTGTAGCCGTGTAATCTTGACTCCCAGTCCTTCGGGGGTCCGAGTAGGCTTGAGCAGTTACAAGTCATCCGTGTTGTGCTGAGGCAGGGTTTGCCCAGGTTGGGTAAGTGGCAGTTTTCCTACATTTCAGTGTTCTCTTGTGTCTAATCTGTTGCGCACGTGCAAGGGGAAGGTTTGGCAGAGGAGTGAAATTGGGAAGATGGAATTGGTGTTGGGTCGAGTATGCTAAAGAGTGCAAGAATTGGCGAGGAGTCAGTGGATTTTGCATTGCTTGGTGGCAGTTGGGATGGTGAAGGGCAGCGTGTTCCTTTTTCCTGTTGAAGTGGAGTCATTTCTCCACAGCCATGGCGTATACCCAGTGAAGCATCAGTTTGGTTTGTCACCGTGGGAAGATAATTGGTCAAAGTTACATCACATTGGTTTCTGAGGAGAGTTCGGTGAAGAATTCGTTACCTGCAGATGGGCCTGGGGTGTTTGATCTGAAGAGTTGTCTTCTGCCTGTTATACTCTTGGTTGGGAGTTTCAGTATTGTTGGAGGAAAGTTCGTTGGAGCCGTTTTCCTCCGCCCCGCGTTTGGGGGTAAGCAAGATCCGGATTGGTCTTGCGAAGCTACATCAGTATGGTGTGGCGTGTGTAGACAAGTTGTGTCTACGTGTGGATGCTGCCCGAGATTCAGTTGGTTTCTCAGTGGTGTAGTCAGTCGGGTTCTTGAACAGGAAGTTGGAGAGCAGACAGTGGGCTACTTGGCAGTTGAAGCAGAAGGTGTTTCCAGTGGGTAGGGAGCAGTGAAGCCTTCAAAGTAAGGTCATGGGTTTTGACCTAGTCTCTTGACTCAGTTGGGGCCCGTATGGGAGGAGTGTTCTCTTGGTCCGTGGGTTCAGTAAGGAGGCGTAATCTCTGGACTTTGGCGAGTGCGCTTGTGTTTAGAAGGAGATGGTGGAATTGTTCGATGGGGTCACTTGGATTGCTGTAGCTACAGAGTCCCGTAGAGTGGAACATCAGGAGCCGTTTTCCACACCTCAATGTTTGGGGGTTGTCAAGATCTGGATTGATCTTGTGAAGTTGCATCAGTAGGGTGTAACTTGTGTAGACAAGTTTGTCTACGTGCTGAAGTTGCCAGAGATTCAGGTGGAGTCTCCGTTATGTAACCAGTCAGTTTGCCTTAGTCGTCGATGAAGCCGAATCAGAGATGATTCCCGCCTAGGCACCCTTCTGCGTGTAGTTGGAACAGTTTGTTGAGGAATTGGCCGTGGGTTACTTGGTAGTCTAAAGCGTGGTGTGAAGGTCAGTGTTTGGTCTTGGTCTCTTAACTCAGTATGGAGCCCGTGGAAGGGATGTTTGATTCTCTTTGGTTCTTGGGTTTGAAGAAGGGACGTGTTGGTCTCTTGACTGGAAGAAGCTTGGTAGGGAGATGCGTTTCTCTTAGCTTTGGGTTTGGAAGGTGGTTGTGCAGATTTCGACCTGACTTGGAAGGAGCTTGGTAAGGAGATGTGATTCTCTTGGCTTTGAGTCTGGAAAGGGGTTGTGCTAATTACTTGACTCTGGAAGAGCTTGAACAGGGGATGGTATTCTCTTGGCTTTGGGTCTGAAGAAGGGACGTGGTGATCTCTTGACTCCGCAGAGAGCCTGGAAAGAGCGTAGTGAACTCTTGGCTTGGGTCTGAAGAAGAGATGGGGTAACCTTGGCTCCGGATTGAGCCCTGGTGTGAAGTAGGTCCTTATGGTTTCCCGCCAGCGGAGTTTGCCGGCGTCGGGGACGTCGCCGATCTTTAAGTGGGGGAGATTATAGGGGATGTCGATGCTTCAGTCTCCCCGACAACATTCAAGCGATTGATGAGCTTTCTTTGTACAGCGATTTGAGTGAATGCAAGTCAGCAAGCTAACAAAGTGTCTAAGAGCGATTCAATGAGAAGCAAAGCCTGTGTCAGTTCCAAGTTTATGTGAACCGTTGACTCAGCTGGTGTCAGTTCTGTTGGTGAACCGTGGGCACGATCCGTGCTAGTTCTGTGCGGGTGTTTGTGAGCAGTTCTTGGTCTTCGATTTCGTGAAGCAAAGACTAGGTTGTCTTGGGCAGAGAGTGATCAGACCCGGGAGGGGAATTGTTCATTGTAATCATACGAGTGGTTCCGAGCATTATCGGCTGAGCCCGACTCGGTGTGGTTGTTGTGTATGCGGCCAGTTGGCCCCGATTATTGTACATAGGACCGGATTGTCCTGAGATGTGAATAAAATACATGTTACTCCCAGTTTCTTGCATTGTGCGAATGTCCATTGTGTGTTGGGCTGTGTTCCCGATCTTTGCAAGTGTATGTTTGTTTTTCGCTGCTAATCCGTTTATGAATGCAAGTTTGTTATCCACTGGGTTTGTGGTAAGCTTGTGCAGGTAAACACTGAAGGCATAGTCCGTAGTCCATGTGAATCCCACCGCAAAGGGGGAATCCCGACTGGTCAAGCGGTGCCACACGTGGGTTCCAGGCTTCGAAAAGCTAGCCCCGTGACACTTATGCTGCCGGTGTCGTTTATGGGCTAAAGTCGTCCTCCAGATAACAACGTGGGAATGCACTGCCCTGAATACATATTTCGCATTGATGATTAAGCACTAAGCGTTGGCTTCCATGACGTTGAACTGTTTTGATAATGGTAAGCTGTTCCCTCTACTTTTTCAGCTCCTCCTCCCTTAATGAGCCATCCCCATCGTTCTCTCCTCAAAATATAATTTTTATTCAATTCTTTAATCACAAATATTGGAAATAAATAAAAAATAATAATATTGAAAACATACAAAAATAGGGTATATATTTTATATGTATTTTTAAATGTTGGACTTCCTTTTTACCGTGTGGTATGCTTATATTAAGGGTATTTAAATTTAAAATTACATTATAATAGGGCTTATTTATTTATCATCTCAAATATAATGTTTAGCTATTTATCTTACAAGCGCTTTTCTAAATCAATCATATATTACATTGTGCTACCTTGCTAACAATATGACATTATAATGTTTAGTTATTTATCTTACAAGCACTTTTCTAAATCAATCATATATTGCATTGTGCTATCTTGCTAACAATATGACATTGAAACATATGTATGAAATATGCTAGTTTTTACTTGTTACATGTTTCTTCAATATTGTTAATTTTCTTGCATGATACATTATATATTACTTGTTTATTGTGCGTATCCCTTGGCCCTTGTGTGTAAATTATTTGAATATCTATGGGATAATATCTGGAATGTGTGATATTCAGGTTTTTTTAGTGGTGAATCTTTGTTAATTTATGTCTATTCCATTTTCCAAAGTTGATATTTGACGATTTTGTGGGGTAGCCGATAGTGTGGAATCGTCTAAATTTTGGAGGTGGAAAATATTTTTTGAGGATCGGCTCACCTATTTTTTAAAATACATTTCCTCTTAAAAATGTATGTCATTGGTACCTTGAAAGTCGATCCAAGCACATTCATCACTATGTATTTATTGTCAATCATTTGTATTCATTGTTAAATGCCATCATTTCACTGTTAAGTATCTAGGCTTTACTATTAGACGTCAACATTTTATTATCGAGCATCTGGGTTTTGTAATTATGTGTCAACATTCTATTAACAGGGATCAACATTCTATTGTCGGATGTCTGCATTCTACGATTGGGTATCAAAATGGGAAAGATCTATAATGTTCACGAGGTTTTGTTGTTTTATTGTTTTGGCATGGTGAAGATGATCTAATGGGAAGCATCGTTACTCCAACACTTTTGTAGCATCAATCACATCATAAAATAATCAGTTTCAAGAAACTACATGGTTCGAATCAATTTACTTGTATTTATGAATCATCGGTATAATTCAAGGAATCAATATGTTCATTAAAAAGCTAAAAAAAATAGATTGTGTGGTAAGGAAAAATATGACATCAAAAACTTCTTTAAACCTAAATATTATTACATATTTGCATTCCTCTCAAAAATTTATACAATTTAAAAAAAAATATCACAATCTTAGTTTATATGCAAAAGTTATGACTTCGAGAAGCTGAGTAGTAGACATTGTACATGCAAACGGTTGTCAACATTATGCTAGCAATCGTCAACATTACGCTGATCGCTGACAACATTATGCTATCGGTTGTTAGCATTGTTAAGTTGATGACTGAAAACATAATTTTATTGACCGTGAACATAATGTTGATGGTCATCTACATGTACAATGTTGACTCTCTAGTAATTTGAGGGCGTGAATTTTACATACAAACTCAAATTGTGATGATAATTTTTTGGAATTACATAAATTTTTGAGAGGAATCCAAATATGCAATCCAATTTATATTCAAAAAAAAAAATTATGTCAAACACTTCAATTTGCCTTGTTCGATTACTTGATTTGCCTGCATAATTAAACATCTTCCAAACTAATTTCCTATCATTTCAAAACTGATTCGCTCAAAAACCTCCAAGGTTTTTTTTTAATGGACCATTTTTTTTAATAAAATTTAAACATGTCCATGCTTGTGGCCTTGGGCATATGTGTGCAATCATTGCTTATTATGAAATTTGAACATGTCCCTTGTATGCATCATGTAGCCTTATTATATGACATCACACGACATTATTTTGTGTTGTGCATGAGTGCATGCTAAACCATGATATCCATCATACACTCATAGGGCATAGATTACTTCAAATATGCTTACTTTATTGTGTGCTTCATTGCCAAATCTATCTAGACATGACACTTTATATGCCTTGCATTAAATATATTACATATATGTTGAACAATGACAATTGCAATTCTATGATGACATACTTTTCAAACATATTTATATAATATTGTATGATCATATCTTTATCACATGTTATAATTAAATATTCTCTCAAGATTAGTGAATTTTAGGCTACATCTCTCATCTTAAAAAGGGGCATCACAATGAGTTTGTTTTAGAGATCAAAACCTTTACGAGCAAATAAAAATAGAATTGGTACATAATATAAATATTCAAAGATTCAAACAAATGCAAAAATCATGTTTTACAATAATGTATAAGTTTTTAAAGATTCAAAATGATTTAGAAATCAAACACATGATATATATATATATATATATATATATATATATATATATATATATATATATATATATATATGACATATAAGATGCATACGCACTCACTTTTCAAAGATTAAAAGTACATAACTATACATTCTTGAATGCATATCCATGGGCATGTTCAACATGGTTATAAGAGCAAAACTACATGTGCAAGTACAATTAGAATTGAACACATATATGCATAGAACTATATATCAATAGAGCGCATTTAGAGGGGGAATGCTATTCATTCATGCTCATGCTTATTCAAATATGAAGAATTCAAAGTTTCAAAGTTTTAAATTTTAAAATATTTAAATTCAAATAAAATAATATGAGCAATTCGACCATGAAAGAGGCATGAATACTCTTCATTCCCTTTCAATAATGCAAATTAGAATCTATATTTATATGCAATGGTGTGATTTGAGTATGTGCGGGTGATGTATGTATGAGTCTAGTGGCACTCAACAAGTTTGGCATCATTTTGAATGAACATAACATGGTTTCATATTTTTTAGATCGGTACATTTAGTACTATTGTATATTCATGATAGTTGGGATAATGCACCTTTCCAACTCAAGGTTTGATTAGTTATTCAAAATTGAGACTTGATCACTATCAAATTCACTATTGGTTCAAATTATCCAAGTGCTTTCATAAGGGGGCATGGTTCTCCATAATCAATTACATGTTATAGGTCAAATGGGTTTCACACGTACATATAGGTGCACTTCCTCCTTGCTCTCATTTTCAAATTTTCAATTTTCATAGTTAAATAGTTTTGAATTTCAAATATACAAGTGACTACTTCATATAGATTCAATGAATATATTCCTCTATCAACTAAGAAAATATAAAATTGGGGCAGGTTTTGGACATCTTGGCAATTAGATTTCCTAGTACACAAGCATGGAAAACTTCTATGGACATCAACTACATTTTATCTAACGCTACCAAATTTGTTTAAACAAATTTCCAAGGCAGTCACCCTCATTTATTATCACAATGGGAATTAGATACTTATTTGAGTTGGGGTTGCCGATGTCATTTATGGGCTAAAGTCATCCTCTAGATAATAGTGTGGGGATGCATTATCATAAATACATATTTTTCATTGATGAAAAAGCCATCAAATTTGATTGCATTGATGGTTAAGCACTACGTGTTGTTTCTATGCCGTTGAACTATTTTGATAATAGTACGTTGTTTTGAAAGGCATCTGCTAAAGTCTTGTCCCTTCTTTTTTATTTGTCCTCTACATTTTTAATACCTCCTTTAATGATCTATCCCCTCATTTCTCTCTCAAAATATAATTTTTATTCAATTCTATAATAACGCATATTGGACAAAAATATATATTGTGAATAAACAAAAACATTCAAAATATTTTCAAAAAAATAAAAAATTGGGTCATGACCATGACTTACGATACTAGTTATTTCTTTTCATACACTACTTATCATATATGCTGGTAGATAACATATTTTTTTCTATGTACACGTATGCATTTCACAAGGCATTTGAATGCCATGCATGACATACATTACATATGAATTCTTAGATGTGGACATCCCTTCCACCCTATGGCCATGCCTATGCTAGGGGTATTTAAATTTATAGGTTACACTATAACATATTTTATCTATTTATGACCTCAAAAGTAATGTTTAGCTACATATCTTATAAGTGTCTTTCTAAATCAGTCATATATTACATTGTGCTCCTTTCTAACAATATGACATTCATACATATGTATGAAATAAGCTAGTTTTTACTTGTTCTACACTTATTTAAAGTCATTTGCTTTCTTACATGATACATTAGATATTTTTTTCTTATTGTGTGCATCCCTTGGCTCTTGTGTGTAAATTGTTTTAACATTTGCATGGTCATTGTTTGGAATGTGCAACATTTGAACATGTCCATTGCTTGTGACCCTAGCCTATGTGTGAAATCATTACTTGTTTAGAAATTTAAACATGTCCCTTATATATGGCACATTTTTTCATGTTGTGCATGAGTAATTGAAGATCTTGATTAGTGGTGCCATGACCTCCATCATGCATTCATAGGGCATAGTTTACTTTATTATGTGGTTCATTTCTAAATCTATCTAGACATGACACTTTGTATGCCTTGCATTCAATATGTTACATATATGCTTCAATGAAAATTATAGTTCTATGATGACATAGTTTTTCAACATGTTAACATAATATTGTATGATCATATCTTTATCACATGTTACAATTAACTCTTCTTTTGAGATGTGTAATTATAGGCTACATCTCTCATCTCAAAAGAGGAACATCATAACAAGTTTGTCTTAGGAATCAAAACCTCTACAGGTAGGCAAAATTAAAATTAGTACAAAATATAAGTTTTTAAAGATTGAAACAAATATAAAAAAGATATTTTACAAAAAAACACAAGCTTTCAAAGATTTAAAATGATTTATAAATCAAACACATGATAGGAATTGGCACATTAATATATATTTTGATGGCATATAAGATGCATATGCACTCAGTTTTCAAAGATTCAAAGTACATAACTATACACACTTGAATGCATAAGCATGGGCATGTGCAAAATGGTTACAAGATAAAAGTTATACGTGAAAATACATTTACAATTGAACATATAGATAGATAAAATTATATATTAATGGTGCAATCTTAGAGGGGGCATGATACTCAGTCATGCTTGTGTTTATTCAAATATAAAGAATTCAAATAAAATTATATGAGCAATGCGATCATGGAGGGGGTATGAATATTCTTCATTCCCTTTCAATCATGCAAATTAGAATCTATATCTATATACAGTGTTGTGATTTGAATATGTGTGGGTGATGTACGTTCGAGTTTAGTTACAATCAACAACATT
Organism: Torreya grandis; assembly: GCA_037957365.1. Classification (NCBI taxonomy): domain Eukaryota; kingdom Viridiplantae; phylum Streptophyta; class Pinopsida; order Cupressales; family Taxaceae; genus Torreya; species Torreya grandis. The sequence continues at coordinate 1,961,539 of JARHVA010002559.1, read as the reverse complement.
GACATCACTTTCAATGGACATAGCATGGTTCCATATTTTTTGGATTAGTACATTTGGTACTGTTCTCTATTCATGAGAGTTGGGATAATGCATCTTTCCAACTAGTTATTTAAAATTGGAACTTGATTACTCTCAAATTCACCATTATTCAAATTCTCTATATGTTTCATTAAGGGGCCATGGTTATCCATCATCAATTACATGTTATAGGGCAAATGGGTTTCACATACATAGGTGTACTTATTCCTTAATCTCATTTTCAATTTTTCAATTTTCATAGTTAAGTTTTTTTTAAATTTCAAATGCACAAGTGATTACTTCATGAGTTGTTGCAGGGTTTGCTAAGTTTGAGTGCTCTACAAAATTAAATTATCCAATAAAGATAAAGTATGTTGTACACACTCAAATTCAATTATGGCATGCCCTATCTTATGATACAAGGCTTTTATGAGATATCCTCTTTATTTGTGCCTTGTTTTCCTTTGCATGTGTGTATGTTTTGGAGAATTTACTCTATAGACCAACTATGGCATAGCAAAATGGCTAATACAATTTATAATTTGATCACGACAACATGATGAACCACTTGTAGTTGGTGAGGTGTTTTATTGATAACTTTAGAACCGATGGTGATGGGAGGAGTTTTGTTAACGGTTGTTGGCATCTTTGTCATGAGACCTTTATTGCATTTTGTTTGTCTCAGTTGACCTAAGGATTGATAGATATAAAGGTCCGTAATGAACACATTTGGAAAGTAAAATGTGATACCCTTCATATTCTTCTATAGCATTCTTAAGATACCAACATAATACTTGTCTTCATTGGCCTTCTCACACACAATGTGAGCTCAGCCTTCTGAGGTAGTCTCGTCAAAATAATTGTTGGAACCGTCTTCTTCTGATTGAAATAACTTAATGATGTACGAAATCAAACTCTCTCTCCTCGAATACACATTGACCACCAATTGCCAATGACCCAAAAAGTAAAAATTCAAGACAAGTGATTTTCTGATCGAGATCCTCGTTTTATTATTCAATTTGATAGACATTTCCTGGAAGGATTATATCCCCTCGTGCTTACTCTGAAGATAAATTATAGTTGTTTGCTGATTGTATTTCTCATTTCCATTTTGGAGTATGCTCATGGAATAATTTTAATCATATATCTTTGAAACTACAAATTTTAGAGATAATTGCCATTATGGCCTAAGGAGAAAAATCAATCAACGGTTTAGCATTTAATGAATTTGCATCGAATATAATAGTAAATCTTAGTCAAATTTTATTTTTATGTTGGCTGGCTGGTAGAGATAAGAGGGAACTGTTTGATGGAAAATAATCTAAGCATACTAGCCTACCAGGGTTATCATTGGTATTTTTATAGAGATATACATATATTTTGTTGAATGCATTCTTTCTATCTACCCCCTGTTCTCCCTTACAATGGTTGTAGCTTATATGACGTTAGGGTAGAGTACATATGTTCCTTGTGTAGGAACAAAGGTTTGATGTAGTGTTCCTTGGATGGTAGCAATCCTTTATCCAAGAGCAGCCACTTGCAATGTATTGCATCTTTTAGGTGGCTATCTAGGTGTTTTACCCAGGGTGGCAGATTGTTGTTATTTTCCTCTTAGGAGGCTGTGTAACAATTGTTATTCTCTTGAATGTAGTGTGTCTTAATTTATTGTCCACCTGAGTGGACTGCATTCTAATTTATTATCCTTCTGGGTGGACTATGTCATGCGTCATTATCATCTTGGATAGGCTGTGGGGCAGATTCGTGATTGTTCCCCTTTGAGGTGGCTGCATCGGATTTTATTTTGGCATTATTTAAAACTCATTAAAATTGCACGGACTGTGCATTGAATTGACCCTTCTTATTTGGCTTGTATATTATTGCCATAATTAAAAAAGATTGTTTTATTCCGAATATGAATCGCTGTCCCATTTAATATGTCTCCTCTTTTGTTCATTATTTTGTCTTCATCCCTAATTGCCACGTCCCATTGGGCATTTTGGCATTCATGAATATGAATCTCTGTACCTTTTAATGTGTCCCTTAGGTTAGTTGGCCCCTATGCCTGCCATGGAAATTTGATACCTTTCGATTAAATAGTTTAATGAAGTTGACACCAGAAGTTATTCTTGAAATGAATATGCCCGATTTTTTTTGGGGAATCACCCAGCACCAGCTTCAAACTGCTTGTTGCATCTTCACCTTGGGATAAATGAATAATGATTAAAAGAAGCAGCGAGAAACTAAACATAGAGGTTGTAGTTTAATACTTTTCAAGACGAATGGAATTTATGCAGGCTCAATTCCATTGGCCGTGATTAATATTTCTCACTGCTTATCCTTCTAATAAAATTTAAATTTCTCGAAAGTCGTCCTATCAGTAAGACGTTTCAATCATAGTTACCAATACAAATGACAAGTGAAATAAAATAATTAAGTGAATCTCTGAGAGAGTAGTTGTGTCATCCTCTTTTGGACATGCGATCACCTGCCAAGGCCGCCCCTGCAGCAAATAAGGAAAATGTTGCTCTGAAGGTGGAGCCAATATATGAGACCGGGGAGTTTTTAAAGTGGTCTATTTTTTCGTTCCAAGGCGCTCGCTGTTATCAAGAAACCGCTAGCAATAAAGAGGAAATCAAGGGCGCTTCCTCCTGCTGAAAGGATGTGATATTCAAGAGATTTTTATTATCTGCATTGTTTCTCACCATAGGGCTGGAGTAGACATTCAATCTCGAGATCATTTCACACGGCCAATATGAATTCCCTGATTTTATTTTGTGTTTACACAAAAATCCCAATTGTATCTAGGGATAAGTCGATCCATCCAGACATTCTATCTGAAGCCAAGTTGCAAAAGATTTTGGAGGTGCCCAGATTTGAAATTAATTTGAGGTGTTGAGATTAAGAAGTGCAGGAGGAAGATGGTCAATCCTCCCTCCCAATGTGGGCTGAATTTGAGCATTGAAAGGAATCATACCAGTTATACAGGCATGTTATTCCTCTTAATAACTCAAGTAAGTCCGCTTTTAACATTTAGTGTTTGATTCATTGTTACAATTCATGGAATTTTTACCAAGCTATTTTTTGAATTACCTGCTTCTTCATATAGTAATTCTGGAAATGTTTTAGCTGCGCATGGCCACCCTTCCCTCTGAAATTATATGATGTTATGTCTCTTTCAAGGACGTTTATATATATATATATATATATATATATATATATATGGTCATTCTCTCGAGCACAGCCATTTCCTAACTACTGTGCTAAATTATCGTAACTGGGTGGTAAATGTTCTTTTGGCTGTGAAATAGAATAGTCATCCATTGAGTGTCCTGGCTGTATGAACGATAAAATATTGCAAGGGCCCCCTATAACTGCAAACCCACTTTTACTATTGGAATGCTTCAGCTAGACTAGCCTTAATAAAAAGATAACAAATAATTTTGTTAAAGGTAAATCAGATGCTTCAGTAAGGATGTCATTAAATATATAGAAGAAGAAGCATCTAGTTCTACTGTGTTTAATTCTCTTATAAATTATGAGTAATCCAGTTTAATGGTTGATAAGGAAAACAAAATATGGTTGAAATTATGTGCTCTTTCCTTATATTTGAAATCATGCCAGTATTTTGGCATAAGTTAGTTATTTTGGCATGGGATCCTCTTTTAATTCCATAACATTAAATCTAATGTTTAAATTCCATTCAACTTCGTTACTCTAGTCCAATAATAATATTTTTTGATAATTACTTGAAATCTTTCTACTTACAGAGATAAATTACTCTTTATTCAATTCTTTTAATGAATTAAAATATTGTAGTCTTGTCTAGTCTTAAAGGAAAATTGATATATTTATGCTTCATGGTATCCTTATAAACCATATTAAAATATAGGTAAATTTTTTGAGTTAAATTATGTTAAGCATAAACCTTGCCACTTTTATGTCTTATAAGGTAAAAGAGTACATTGTTTATTAACTCTTGACGTATTCTAAACCACCTGACTTATGTTTATATACATGACTCTTATTCTCCATTCATCTATATGTGGGCTCGACCTTTTTTTATTATCATTACACAACTTTTCAATGTCCAATGCTCAATATGTCTAAAATAACCACCAGATTATCTTTAAGTCTAAACACAACTTTCTAACCTTTCTAAATAGGTCCACCCTAGCTAGATAGGAACACTATGTGCCACTATCCACTTACGCTGATCACATCCCATGCCAAGTATCGACTAGTTTATAAATTTGAAATCAATATTTTGGTCTTCCCACACATTTCATAAGGTCAACTAAAGAAAATTTACAAAATATTTTCCTATAAATACATTTCAAGAGTCATTCACTACACCCACTTGTTATTCACTTGGTACAAGCATTTACACTTTTGCATATTGAGAAAATTTATCCTATTCTACCCAAATTTTGCATTTTTCATAAGGCGCAGTCATAATTCAAGTCAAGATCACTTTTAAGAAAGTAAAGAGTTATTATTGTCAATTATTGAAGCCATTTTATAGTTGCATACATATAATCAAACAAGCACAATTGCACATTCCCTCTAGGTGGGAGAACTATGTGGTTTGATTTCCATGCTTGGAGTATTGGGTAAATAACAATGGTCAGTCATCAAGGGGGCGATTGAGGTCAAGTTAGCCTATTATATTTTCTTGTAGTTTTCAAGTTATCAAAGTGCCTTAACAGTTTCTAATGCAAGAGAAGAGAAATAATGATTTTTTCACATCCAAACCCTAAGTAGGATATCTCATATTCGTAATCATTTATAGAAATAACAAGTGTAATGATCAGTTTGTATGCAGAGTCAACCCATACAAGTGTAAATCCAATAGACTCAGGGACACTTTGTCACCTTCTTCTTGTAGTGAACCTAATTAGAAACATCTTCTGCTTCAGTTTATAATTTGTCATTTCTAGACTTATGATTTCTATTTCTTTCCTATATGTGGTCTATCACAATCATCTAAGGCAAATTTACAGTCCAACAACTATATTGCATTGTGCTAATGTCCACTTACAATAGAACTTTCTAGATTCAATTTTTGTTCTTGATTATAATACTAATCCTACATAGTCATGTCTTCTCTTGAATTTCATAATCAAATAGTCAACAAATTTTAGTGTGCAAGATAAATACATTTCTTCTTAGTACTTTTCTAAAACAACTACTTTTCATATTTATTAATTTTTCAAAATAAGAACAATTGAATATTATATATATTTAGCATCATGATATTTATATATTTACACTTATATATACAATAGGTTACACCTCTTAATTTATATTAATGTTTTTATCAAAAATAAGGTGAAACACATAATTTGAGGTTATGCAACAAAGCAATGTTGTTTTACTTCAAGGAAAAAAATAAAGAGATCATTGATCAAAACAATATTATCATATACTACCAAAATTCCTAAGAAAGGGTACCATTAAAAAATAAATTTTACCTCCTAATGATATTTCATAGTCCACATCATTTAATAAAAATGAATGATATCAATTTATTCAAGACTTCGATGGTAATAATGATGATCTAATGCATGACGATACATACTGGGGATGTCCTTATGACCCAAACATATGGATTAGTACTTCATGTAACATAACATGAATTTAATTGCATACCAATTTTGACATTTCACATTTTATGGTGCTGTTTATTATTTTATTTATATTACATATTTTTTATATCATTGTCTTTACTTGTTTTTATTTTTGTACATGTTATGAATCATGATTCGTTATCATCTACTACTTGAGATTATTTCTAAAATTTAGCATTCCACTGCATAGGATATATTTGGACTGCAATCCTCACTTATTTATAAGTGATATGGGATTTATTATTACTCTACCCACGGTTACTATCTCATTTGATGATTTAGGTTCTCCTATCCTATTGTTTTCTATACTCAACACTTAGTGTGTCGCATCATACTATTCATGACTATGACATTAGATTTTGAGCTCCCTTATATACTATTTATCTTATCTATCTCTAGTGGATCATTGAAACATCATTATTTATTATAGCTTCTTGCACACTTTCACTTTATAATTGTTTTATTCAACTAAATTAACATTTAATGAGATGAGTGTCACTTGAGACCACCCTATCCTTAGTTTATCCCTAGACCTATCTTAGGGCCTCTTTTGATTATTTTATAGCTTTTATACACATCTATCCCATGCCCAAATATACCACGAGTATCATATATCCATCAAGTATGCATTCTCAATCTCTTTTCACATGTTCCAACCACCTAGACAATAGTGTGACCCCATTAATCTATATCATAGTGTGATTTTGGCAACGGGGCAAGTACTATTGACCCTTATCTTTCTTTGCCTCTAAAAGATATCATTCCACTTCATAAAGCATCTTAGAGTCAGCCTCACCTCATTTCATGTCTCAACAAGCATCATAACACTATGTAAAGACCACTCTCATTCATTTATCCCCCAAATGGAAATTTCCATAAATAAGCTCATAAATAGTTGTGCAAATGAAGGTTATTGATCCCTATTTACCCCTATTTATATGTACATCCATCTATAGTATCCCAAAACTTTATTTTACTTAGGTTTCTAGTCTCAATTCACATTCAAAGAATTCAAATTGGCTTCATACTTAGGCATACTAGCATCACTCTCACTTGCATCGACACTTATATTGAGAGAACCACATCAAGATTGATCCGCTTTCAAGGTATTGGTATGTATGCAACACTTAACACATGGAATGTTGAGGTATTGCCCAGCCTACCCTACTAATGCCACTCTTCTTCCACTTGTGTTTGTCAAAACCTTAACAAGCATGGAGGCTTAGGGTTTCATAGTGAAATTAGTAAAATCACATAATAGATGAAGACTTAAGTCTCAGTCATACCGGTACATGATTCATGAAACAAAGTGAAGGTATGCCTAGAATCTCACTACTTTACCTACATAGGGTCATTATCACATCACATAAGGTCAATAACACAATGCGCTATTAATAAAGAGGGACACACTATTATGTGAAGGGTTTTTTGACACATGTTCTCTATTTGAGACACTCTTCCTTGATCCTAAATCACTTATCTACCTACCGTTTATATTTCTCAATCATGTTTTCTAGTTAAGTACACCTTTTCTAATTCAATGATATTTATAAGATATTCAAATAAATCAATTATTGTGCACATTTGTGGCTATTGATACTATAGTATGTTTATCCTTGATTTATTACTCAGCTCTTTATCAATCCTAGGTTTAAATTTCATAATCCAAAAAAATATAAATCATTTGGTGAGCTAGACTTACTTCGAATAACATCTAAACCCTAGCCCTGTATGCTACTAAGATTTGTATCCTTCTTTTTCCTATTTCCATTTGATATTTTTATGATTTTCAGAGTTCATATATTCTATTTTAGTGACACTCTTTCATTTTGTTTATTATATACTATATAATAAATTTATATTTCTTCTTTTAATAAAATGTGCTAGGCTTAGTGGTAATCCTATTGAGCATACCCGGATTCCCTTCCATTCAAGCTTATACATTAGATAAAGGACCAATTACAACTCTAAGTGATCCTTTAAATACTAATTATTTGGACTCCAATGATAATACATCTGAACATGAGGAATACAATCAAGATCATAATTATACACAAGAGGGGACTTCAGACGCACTCCCTGTTCATACTGACAATCTTATAATTAATAAGGATGAGATCTTACAAAGTTTCAAAAATAGACTTAAGAAATAACCCCATGATCATGCACATATTTTATAATTTATATTATAAATAAATAACACATTGCTTTGTCAATCATCTAACCCCACATATGATAATATTATTACACCTACTATGGAGGCAACTCAAATTCTACAAAAACCTGCTATAACTAGCCAACTCTCAATAGTGGAAATACCTCTTATGGCTAGTACATGTCCATCCTTTCTAGAGATGAAATCCCTTAGGTAGGATATTCATTCTCTACATTCCATTGTGTTACATCTTGATTAGGGTGTGACTAGACCATATCATGCCTTGGACTCTCATGTTATCCTACATACACCATTGGCATAACATATAATGGAAATTCATTTTCCATCCAAATTTGTGGCATCCAAGATTACTCTGTATGATGGCAAGGGTGACCTAGAGCATCATCAACACACTTTTCATAAAACATGTTTGTACTATGTGTCCAATCATTGGATCTTAAATTCAAATGGTTATATGATCTCCCTAATCAATCTAATACAACATTTAATCCACTTTCAGATATATTTTATCACATTTTTTATTAACATCAGTGACAGAGTTGCCTATGCTCAAGTCACTAAACTAAATAAAAAATCTAATGAGACAATAACTAACTATGTCTTGCACTATAAAACCATATTAGCAAATATGACTAGCACCATGGCAGATAGATAACTCCAAGATACATTAAATAAAAGTTTATTACCATCATTACATGAATCTATATTAATCAAAAGGTTTCCATCATTTATAGATCTATGCCATATAGTGAAGTATTGGGAAGTTAATTTTCTCTCCATAGGCAAGTTAAAGAACACAGATGAATTAGATTCTAATAATAAGAGTTTAAATAAGATTCATATAAGGTGAGGCCCATTGAAAAAAAGAATGATTAAAAGACAACAGTTAACATAGCCTTAGAGCTAGCTCCTCATGTGGTTTTATCAACTCCTCCAAGGAGATCTTATATGAATCTTCCTAAAGTACTAGTTTTTATTCTCCAACAAATTTTAGAATGTAATGTCATATCTCTCCCTCCCATTAAAGAGGTTGATACAACTAGGCCTCTTCCAAATAATTATGATTCCAATACATTTTTTGATTATCGTAGGGCCCCTATCCATACTACGAATAGATGCATCAACATATGACATAATATCCAAGATTTTATAGATGCTAATATCATTGATGTGATCACCACTATATAAAAAACCAAAGCACAACCAACTGAAGTAAAAGAAATGAAAATATTTTTTGATCCATTTCCAAAACATATGACTAATGAGACAACACACACTTCAGGTGTTCATTATGCTTATTTGGCATATCCACCACCAACATCCTATCATATTCACACAATATACATGTGCCCTCTACATAATATTATTGGTGTGTATCATACTACAATGCCAACTAGGCATATTATCACTTTCTAAGAATAAAAGATCATTGACAATGACTCAAATTTATATGTACCCTTTGTACAACACTACATTGATCGTCAACCTATTTTGAGTGTCATGGTTGATAATAAGTAAAGCAACAATATGTGTACTATTAAACTTCTACATAACTTTAGGATATTTGGATCAAGATATTTATTCAACAAATTTAGTTATTCATTTCTTTAGTGGCGATGTCTAGATCTCCATTAGGGAGATCATACTTACATTATAAGTTGGTCTCACACATGTGGCCACCATATTCATAATTTTACCTAGTGCCATAACATTTGATATGATATTGGGTGGGCATTAGATACAACAACTTCAAGCCATTCCCTCCACCATTCAAAGATGTCTTAAATATATATGTTAATCAAGTTGTTAGAGTTGATGACCTTTCATCTAAGTATCTTTCACTTACTTCACATACAGTTACACAAAAACCACCATTAACAGTTCCAAACATAGATTTCATTATCACACCTCATATATCAGTTGAGCTACCAATTATAGCGAGGTCTACTCCTACAACGTTACCATGTATACACACTCTCCCACAAAGACCTTTATTAGATAGACCCCTACATCAGAGACATATTTTGAATTATATATAGCCTCTCTTTACCCAATTGTTATATAGATAAGTGTTACTATGTCCCCAAAACACTTCACATAGATCATACACTCCAGTTAGATCTTATTCCACTAGATGGGTCCACAAGAGCCCCATAGTTCACAATTTAGTTTAGTCATCTCCATAGATTCATATCCATAATTTGCAGTCAGTTTTAGCTATAGATTATTTAGTACATCCAATTCCCATATCTCAAATACTTCCTCACACATAATGTGTGGTCACTATACCTTTTCTTTATATAGGTTACATTGATAGTGAGTCTCTTTCAAGACTCATCGGTTAGTAAGTTATCTTATTACTTATACATAGTTTCATTTTCATGTTGGTTGTATTAGATTATACTCAGAAAACACAAAAAAATATAATATGTTCACAAATATAAAAACATTCAAATACTCCTCATAAAATACAAAGTTTAGAGTGTATACATTTCCATGTTTAGATTCCTTCTATTTTCCAGTTAATACATTTGTTATTAGTGTTAGTTTAGTCAATTTTATCATGTATACAGTCTTCACTTATTCACTTCAAGTGTTTATAGATTACTATAAGACTTCAGTCCTCTACAGAGATCCAAATTTTTTACTATCCACCCATTGGGGCACATACACATATACACCAATTCAACATCATTGATATTATCCCTTTGGGGGCATCATACACACAATTTATGACTCTTTAGGTTATATTTTTCTATACTCTATATCATATATTTACATTGATTATATCTTGATATTGATCATCCTATACTACACTAATTTTTTACCAACTACTACTATAAACACAACTTATGTACATATTTTATCTTATATGGATTCATACCACATGATTATTCCATAATTTTATTTCTAGCTTTACTAGTTTAGATTTTATTATCTTTTTGTTTCTACATCTACTCGATGGATTTTGAATATGCCATTGTGATTTCATTTCTTTCCTAATTTGGACATGTGACCATGTCCTTGTGTATGCTTATTTATTGTATATGTAGACATTTGAACATGTCCTTCTATGTGGCTCTAATCCAAACTTATGTGCTCTTTTGCATATGCAAAATTTTTAAAATGTCCTTGTATGTATTCCTTTTCTCAGATTTAGTGACATGTGCCCATGTCCTTTGTATTTTGGTTCCTTGGCCTACTTTTCATGCCTCACGTGTTTGTATTTATGATTTCATGTATGCATCATGGCCATGACACTTATCTCTTGATTTTTCATTTCACATCTAGTTTGTGATGCCATGAGGGACCTCATGCATCTCCCCTTCCTTCTTAGTTGCCTTGATGGACATCAAGCCCCATCCCCCCAAATAACTTACTTAAATTATATTTAGATTTATTATTCATATACATGCTTACATTGATATATCTATCTTAACAACCTTGTGAATGCTAAATCTAACATACATTGTACATTGCCAATTTTTGTTCAGTACCGTTTACATTCGGATGTCATGTATATACATTATATTTGTTTATCACATATATATCATTTATTTTTAGTCTAACACAAATGATACATACATTTTATTTTGAGCATAACTATTTTAGAAGTTCAACAACTCCCCTCAAAATATAGGGTATTCACAAGGGTTTATCACAGAGATCAAACCATCCTAGTGCACTCAAAACACAATTTTTAGCATAGAAAAATTATGTAGCTCAAATTTAGGATAATATAGTGAAATAAAATCACACATATATCAATCTTAGTTTTTCTTAGAAACAACACTTTTGGACAATAGTGTAGTATGATGCCAGGATCACAATGTGTTATAGTCCATCCATCGTGCTATTGTCCAATACACTAAAAAATAGAAAATTATTGAATTATAAGAAAGGTACAGTAGGTACAATTCATATTTACATAGTCTCAGTCATATATTATGAGATATGCTTAATATATACTATGTTTTTTCATAAAATTACATAAGTTTTCTTAGATTGGGGGCATCATGCATGGCATGATCACTCAAGTTTTCATTTCAAATATGCATAGACACAAATTACTATAACTTAGTCTAGAATCCATATGCACAAATATAAAAATTTAGGGCAATGTACATGGCACATTATTTTTCATATGCTTAGTTTTACACCAGTTCTCTCAGATTGAATTACAACTCCATATCATTCTCCACATTGAATATTTCAAACACCATATGCACCATTTTTGCACTAGGATTATACCAAATCATGCCTCATTTTGTCTGTATTGGTTGGCATTCTTGAGTGGCTCAGAGCCATTTTACATTCCCAAGTTCCTGAATGGCCCCTAAGCTATTTTACATTTCAAAATTCTTGAGTTCTTAGAGCCATGTTTTTTAGCTTCATAACACCACAAAGTTTTAGTTTCTTATACTACAAATGGGTAGGAAATGATGGATTCATAGCCTACTTGAGTTTTTGAGCCACCTACATAAGAGGGTCAAAAAAATCATCAGTCTAATCTAGGTTATTCACAAATTATGGTCCATCAAAAATGGGTGGGCAATGATGGAGTCAAGTCCAATTTGAGTTCTTGAGACACCTACACATGAGGATTTGGCAAGCCATCATCCCACTCCAAGTTATTCACCATTCGATCACCATCTACACACACAAGATTTCACTAGGTTTTCGCATTGGTTCATGTACCCAGTGAGGTGTATTCATTCCTTTCCTCTCTCTCAAATCTCTTTACTTAGTTTTGTCTTTGTTTTTTTTATTTATTAAGTATTGATTCATATATGTTTCATTCATAAGACATGTAATGGAGCATTATTTTCAAACTCATACCCAATTTCATGGGCTTCACCTCATAGGTCATACATCTATAATGTTGTTTGACTAATTTCACTATGAAACCATCAACCTTCATGCTTGTTAGGGTTTTGATGAATGAAAGTGGATGAACAGTGGCATTAGTAGGGTAGGATGGGTGAGATCGTAACACCCTATGTCTAGAGCATTGCCTACATACCAATACCTTGAAAGGGGATCAAGCCTATTGTAGTTCTCCCAATATAAGTGCCAATGCAAGTGAGAGTGATGATAGTATTCCTAGGTATGAATGCTAATTTGAATGCTTTGAGTGTGAATTGAGACTAGAAACTAAGTAAAATAGAGACTTGGGCTGTTATAAAATGGAAGCCTATCATCTATATCTTTCCATTTTTTGGGTAATAAAATAGTGTTCATATGATATTAAATTCAGCATTACTTAAGCATACATCTATAAACATATATTTATGCCAATAGGGGGCATGATTATCACAATACTTATACTTAAGAATCATTGATATTATATCTATTTTTGGATCCACATTAACTATGTGTCTTTCATCACTACACTAGGGTACACCTATGTTCTATGCACCATTTTCATATTGGAACATTGTGAATTTGCATACTACCTATATACGTTATTATATTTTACACATAGGTGTACATGGCTTATAACTTGAAAAATGGAACATTTTACTTGCATGGTTCTTATACGATATCCATTTGACATATCCTACACAGAAAACGACACACTTGCCATTATTATATTCACCTTACTTATGAGCTCTATTGATCACATTTATAACTATAATTTACTAAGGGGAATGATTATACCATATTTATATCTCTAAGATCCTTAGATTGACATATCTTTTTCTATTACACATTTATGGCTACCGTGGTTTTATTTATTTTTCATGAAAATTTAATCTCATCTCCATATAAATAAACACATTTTTGATATTAACATATGATAATATAATGATAATTTATCTACATCGAGGCATTTTTTTGGTCTCCCTCACTATCATCCTCATGAGAGGATGCATCCAACTTTGGATCTTACTTTGTAGTTATCTATATTACATGATTCTCATGGACATTGGTTAATCTCTCCTACTATATCTACTATGTGGCATTTTACCACCACCGCCCTCCATCTCATCATCCTCATTAAAGATGCATCACATACATTTAAAAATATGTGAGGACACTTATATATGACACTCAAAACTCCTTAGAGTTACATATTCTAAATTGAGATATACATGGCATTATCTATATTAATGAAACAAAACACTTGGGGCATGACTATTTCCACACATCGAACATAATATGGGTGTTTTCATGTAATATTTTTGGGCATGATTAGTTCCATACATCTAACATACTATGTGGATTTTAAATTGACTTTTTAAGATAATTACTTGTTTTTTACAAACTGTTCTTGTAACTCTATTATTTATAGATGAATGATTGTAGGCATGAGATATTCAATCCCTCATCACAAAATGGAGGAATATATAATATCATTTTATTATCACTTTTGTATTTAAAGTTAGGCATGAGGAATTTTTTAGAGTACTTTCCTCCTATGAAAAATTCAGGCATGAGTAACATTTTTAGAGTGTTTTCATAGAGAAAGTCATATAGTTCCCCTTAGTGAAAAATTTATCGACATCCTTTATGAATAACTGGGAAGAGGGTTCAAAAAAATAACATATAAATTTTGGTTATGATTCAATACTTCTCATAAAAATTTTCAATCAGAATAATTAAAATAAGAGCATTATTTTCACATTGTGACAATATTTGGTTCAATACAGAGTAGGTGTATTCAATCATACACTCTTTCAATTTTTTAATTTTAATTTAAAATTCCAAGTTCAATTTTAAATTATCATATTGTCATAATAATAATATATGGTATTGATTACTTTTGTTTAGCTGCCATTGTTGATAGATATCCTAAATTTTGTGATGTGTAAATTGGTGTGAATAGACATATGACATAACATATTATTCATCCTTTATTTATGGTATGTTAATTTAAACACTTTAATTTTGTATTATTTTAATTCAATGCATGAATTCAACACTCACATATGCACATCAAATTATAGGTATTATGTAGACACTCAATATTGGTATACAATTATTTTTTCAATGTCTTAGGCACTTTTTTTTAGCATATGGGTCATCACCTTGAATTAGGGACTTATTGACATTTTTTTTTGTCTTTTTTATTCTTATTTTAGTGATCACATGGTCTTATTTTATTCAATTTGTCATTTTATTATGTTTTTGTTGATGTCATGAGCTAGTTTTCTCTCTCTTTTTTATGTATACATTTTTTTTCCATATGGGAAATTAATGACAATCCAATAATATTGTAATTTGTGTTTTTGTGCGGCCTTATACCCATGGTGGAATCTTATTGGTGTTTGGATCCATTTTCAACTCCTTTTTTTGGCTTTTACATGATAACAGATCTTAAATTCAAACCATGAGAAGCCTATGCATATTAATCATTTATGAGCAATATAAGAATCTAATAAATATTGGAATCCATTTTTAAAGTATCCTAAACTCACTTTTAAAAATTAATATTGAGGTTACATTCAAATATCAATCTATTTTATTCATTCTCAAGTCTAGCCACACTCTCAATTGTTTTATCTCTAATAAAATACTTGCATCTTATATGAAAATTGACCTAGGTGAATGTGCATGTAGTTGTATCTCACACTTATGGAGAGAAGGAAAATTTTATTCTTTAAAATTATTCATCCACACTACACATGAATTATGAGGGGTTTCATTTGAGCATGCACCTTGATGGCTTCCAAATACAATTAACTATTATGGTGTTTTTTCTCTAACATTTTTTTGTAGGCTAGGTGAAAGACATTGAAAGAGAAAATCAAGTAGTTTTTTCCATTAATTTAGCAACTTGAAGTTACAGGTAGATATGACATATAATTATATAAAATATAAAATAAATTTATAATCTAAAAAGTAGCGTACGATATGATAGACATGTCTTATAATCTAAAAAGTAGTGTAAGACATGATAGACATAATAGGACATGTAAAAAACTAAAACCAATTGATTAATGATCCTAACAAGGGCATGATCAATGTAGTAATTCATCCCATACTTGAAAATTGAAAAGCCTAAAATTGATGTAGAGACAAAAACAATCTTGCACTATCCAAATCTGCACTAAAAAATTCATAAAACATTAAAGTGTGATCATTTCATCATCTTTTATATATTTTCAAGTTTAACTATTAATTTAGTGTTTTTCATTGTATTTTTTACTATTTCTAGCCACTAGGATAAAGTTGAATATGCTTTTTTACATTTTTGAATGATATATCTCTCTAGTGCACTATTTTCACCTCATTTGTTTATGTTATGACACCATTTTCAAAAATTAGGTAAATCAAATATATATTATGTAAATGGGTTTTAAGTTATTTTTCGTATTTATCATATCTTTTCAATGGGCCATTTATTTTTTCCATATTTGAGGTTCATTGTTTAACACTTATGTTTCAATTTTTTTTAAATCAATAACCAATATAATTATTTATTAAGTATTAGGATATGAATAAAAAATATAACAAATGCCCTACATTTCATTATCCTAATAATAGTTTGGACACAATTTTATAGCACTTTGCTTGATTGAGAAATTACTCCCAATTTAATAATTAAAGAAACCTCAATAAAATAACCCACAAAAAGATTCAATGATGCAACAATAAAGGGGATGGACTCCTCCATCTCCTGAATAAATGTTTTTTTGCAAAAGACCAAATGCAAGTGAAGTTTATAAATTTATGGATTGAATGTTGTTCTCATTACAAAAATGAAGATGTCTATATATTGGATTCATGATAAAATTCTCATAATTATTACAAATAATTAAAATTAAGGATTAGTATAAGTAGAAAATTACACTTGAAAATAGAATACTTGCCTAGGCAAAAGAAGATATGTTCAAATGCTGAAATTGTACTATCAAAGTATACAAGCATAAAAATATCTAAATGTTGTAAATGGAAAAGGTAGGTTGACACTTGAGCATAGTAACAATTAAAAGGTAAATATAATGAGACTCTTAAACTACCAAATACAATTAAATCTATAAAGGAATAAAATAGATTCAATTAGCACATCTTGAAAACATCTCAAAGAATATAGTGATAAGAAAATTAATTAGACAAGGAGCTTAGAGAAAGATGAATTCCATCACATAACATTTCTTATCTTATATAATTAAAGGATGAAAAATAAGAGGTACATATCGAAACACCTCTATAATATGTGAAGAGGGTTGACACACAACGCTTTTAATTAATATAAATGTTATCACGTGAATGGTTTACCTTTAAAATGGCAGAATTTTTTCTAAAGAAGAAATAGAATTGGAATCCATAATACAAAAAATTCAATGATGTAGTAGTAGATAGACTTATTCATCTTACAACATTTGAGAGTTATATTGAAATCACATAAAAAAATGCTAAATATGTATTATAACAACACATCTATCTTACATCTCAATTAGTGATAAAAATTAATTTGTATGCATTGCAGGGGCTATTGGATTAGTTAATGGGAGAATGACCCTTATGCAATACAAAATTAAAAATTTGACTATTAATCTATAATTCAAAAATAAATATAGTTAGGCATGAAATCCAAGAGCTAAGCATTCAAATTTTTATGAAGATGTTAATGATTATATTATGGTATATAACACATTGGTACATAAAGATACTTACATAAGTATTATAAATAATATATTAGATGATCAATGAAGACCATTAAAATCTTTATGAAGATGTTAATGACTATATTATGGTGCATAACACATTGGTAAATAAAGATACTTACATAAGTATTATAAATAACATATTAGATGATCAATGAAGACCAATTGATCAACTGGCTAGAATTTATGGAAAATATGGTAAAAAGAAATGTGAAAAATCTCTTTGATGACAATAATAAATTAAATATACATTAATTTTTTATAATTATAATTATAATTTTATTGACTCATTTGAAAACACCATATGGGCTAATATCGACAATCCCAATGTATTGTCCAAGTCTAACATTTAAGAAATGCTATTTCAAAAATCATAAATATCCCTTCAAATAGGATTTTAATTTTTGAAATAAGATAATGAAAGTTAGAAAGTGTATATGAGAAAATTTGAGGATTCCAAAAAAAATGAAGGTATACCTTAAAATATTTCTCACTGTAAATATAATGCAAAATGGACCCATCATGAATTATTTATGCATGAAGGTAAACATGACACAAAAAATTCCATTTTTATCACAATAAATATCGTCATGATAGAGGTCAATAGAAAATAGGATCAAATAAATGAAACAATGTATCCACTATAATCCATGTCTATATTGAATACAAATGTAAAAACCTCAAGGAAGAGGAAGAAACTAAGTTCACAAGAATACACAACTATAAAAGGTCATAAATAATGCAAGCCCCAAAAGTATATTGCAAAGCTAAGATTGAGGTGATAAAAGTACCATGTGACCCTAGGTCCCACTTGTAATTTATTATCTTAAATTTGATAAGATGGGGATATCTTGCATGTATGTGAAAAATATTGCATTAGAAGACATGGGTGAAATTATGTATGAAGAAGTAAAAAATTAATGATTTATTTATAAGATATTCTTAATGTCTCAAGTGTAAGCCAATATTGTTAAATATTAGTTGGTTGATCTACCTCTGATGCACACAACTTTAAATATTTATACAAAGGGTGTAGATAAAGATAGAGTAGTTTTCATGCGAGACACATTTAAGACACTTAAAGAGACAAAGCAAAAATATCAATGAAGTATATAAATGTTCCACAAGGGTAGTAAGGCCTTGAAATCCTAAAACAACCATTAGTAAGGAATATGTGTAGGGAAGTCCTCTCAAAATCAATGTTGAGCCCATAGTCTACATGCATGGAGATAGACATGCCAACTGGGGAGAATAATTAGAAAATATGGGTACTCAATATAATATGAAGGCCAAATATCATATGAAGGCCGACACATGACACTCTAATATCACTCATAGATATTCCTCTTTATAAATCTTGTAAACACACTAAAAGACATAGGAGGCATAAATCTATGTAGTGAATCAATTTCAAATGTGAAGTTACTAAGGAGAGGGTGGACAATGAAAGTGAAAGGGAATACAATAATAACATAGAAGAGGTGAAAACAAATCCATTGGCATGAAAAAGAGGCTAGTATAATATTAATAGAGAACATTGATGTGATAGAAGGCATTTAAGAAAGAAAAGAATGGGTAATATTTATATCATATAAGAATATTAATATTATAATTTTTAAAGAAATTTATTTTTCACTTTTAAAATTATAAATATATCATGTTTGAATTATGGAAGTTCAGGATTTGTTTGGAAGGGATAAATTAGACGTGTTTGAAATATATGTTACTTATTATCAAAGGGAAGAATTGACACCTACTCAAGTATTGATAAATTTATTCATGGAAAATTCAGCCATTGAATTACTCTCTTTACTATGATCCATAAATTTGTTTTTGGATGTTGAATTTTTATTGCACACTTTTTTGGGTTCAACATTTTTATATGCATTTTCCTTCATAATGTTATACAGTCATGTATTTGCACTTGTCTAAATTAGTAAGAAAAATGTCTAAATTGATGTCTTATTTATTACCTGACCCGATTCACCATAACATACTTGTAAAAGAAAAGGTATGGAAGTATTTAGGTTAAAGAATCTCAAGGAAATTATAACTACATGTCCTACATGCTATAATTGGATACTACATAGTCCTTAGATAGTGTAAATGACATATCGAGCAATGGTTTCAACCTAATCTTCCATAGAAGTAAAGATGCAATTTCATGAACATTTACCTAAGCCATTATTTAGTACAAGTGAATGATGTCATAATAGTTTGATGAATATTGAAATATCAAGGTAGAATAATCCATTTCAAGTATAGTAATACACACACACACACACACACACACACACACACACACACACACACACACACACACACACACACACACACACGTGCGCACACACGCACATGTGTGTGTGACTTAAGCATAAGTGATGCATAAATTATTGATACTTAAAAATACGTAAAATGACTATGAATTATTTTCATACGTATGACTCCTTATTATATTTTAAAAAAATGGTTAGATAAGGCTTAAAAATCTAAAATGGATGAATACTTAAAACATATAGAAGGTAGGAGGCTAGATAAATATTAGTGTGGGGTCTAAAGTGTCCCAAAAATATTAAAATATAGAAAAGTAGATCGAGTGTGTAAAAATTGGTAAAATATAGTATGGAAAAGGGACTTGTACCAAAACTAGTTGTCCACATAATCAACCTACTGTGTTGTGTGTACATGATTGAATACATGTGTGTGTTAAAGTATAAAATAAATATTTTAATCACATAACTTGACTTACCAATGTAAATAATGATGAATAAAATGATGTTCGAGATAAGATTCATACACATATATTTTTTATGTCTATGAATCATAGATACTTGAAAACAATATACAATCACAAAAATTAGTGAAAGCCATATTTATTTGAAAATTTAGTAATTGGAGGAATCTAGACTAAATGTGATGCATATGAACGATTTCACTTGGTGATATCCAAACCATGCTACTAAAACACTAAACTGTATACTATTGAAAATGTTTTTATAAAAATCATAGACATAACTAGAACTTCTCAGGGAGCTATTTCAATGTAATCCACTTCTTCATTAAGGAAGTAGACAAATGGACCATTTCTAGTGTTCTCAATTCACTCAAGATCACTTAAATTCACCCACTCATGTTTGATAAATAATTTTTATATAAATTCTAAAATATGTAGATACATTCTTCCCTTTTGAGGTGATGGTTTGAAAAAGCCTACACTTTAATCACCCATCCCAAAATAAACTATTAAATGTATCATGTGTTATACAATATGTATAATGGACGCATTTTGATTGCGTAAAAAATTATATCAATCACATATAATCATAATAAAATATCATCATGTAAAGATCAATAAATATGTGTGTATCCTCTTATGAGATTGAAATACTAGAGGAGATCATGTCCCATTGCAACAATAATAAGAGATATTGACAAGCAACTTGCCCATATGAAATCATGTAATAATCTAAATAGGAAAGTGGGGTGGGGGTGGAGGGAGAATGGGTAAATAGTATGCATGAATAAATTCTCTTTATGCATAAGATATAATTCAAGGAGATATGAAGGGTATTATTTCCCCATTGGAGAATCAGGATAGGGATAAATAATATGTCTTAAATGTCATAATTGTGCCCAATTGCACACACAAGTAGTATGCCTTCATAGACAGATGGTAAGTGTCATGGAATAATATGCACCAAGCATAGTAATATCACAAATAGTAATGCACATGGTAAAAATCATGGTAATAAACATAATATATGCATGATATAAATCATGGTAACAATCACATAATATCGCATAATTCCAACACAAATATGTATATACATAAAGAATATTATGAACAATACATGATATTAAGATAATCCTTTATGGACAAGGATATATAAACAAGCACAAACATAGTCATGCAGAAAATTTACCAAACAAACGAACATATGCAAATTAATAATGTAATATTTGTAATTTAACCATGCAAACAATGTGACCAAACAATATAGATATCCATGTAACATGTAAGATCTGGCTGCCATGTAAAAATGAGATAGACAATGTAAAATTGATCAATATGATAAAGGGAAAGAAAGAATATATCCTCATAAAATACACTATATATATTACCCTAAGGTAGGGCATGTTATCAACGTGATCATGTCACCTATCATGTGGGCAAGAGATTATATATGTAGCATATGAATTTACATAACAACGTATAATTTTTATATCCCGCATCTCACTCACTCAAATAAATATCATGAAAAGTATGTGTAAATAATGAATGCAAATTTTTCTTAGCATAATCATATAAACATGATATGAGTCTATAAATAGGATTTTTTCTTAAATTTATAATATTTTAATATTTTTTAAATTTGTAGAAGAAATAGGAAAATAATAAAGTAAAGGGGCACATACGAAAATAAATAAGTGAATCTCAATCAAATAAAATAGAATCCAAGGGACACAAGTAATAAAAAATAAAAATAGGTAGATGAAAGGGGAGCGAACAAGATAAGTAATTGAGGCTCAATATAAAAAATATAATCCAATGGGTACAATTAAAAAATAATAATCCAAAGGGAACACACAAAAAAGAATTAGAAGAAGAAGAGTCCAAACAACCTACAGTTTCCCTCAAGACTAAATATATGTTAGGACATAAGGTCTCTATATATATGTTTTCATCATTAGGAAATTACGCAAGAGTTTATAAAGGATAAAAAATCAAAAACTAAGGGAAAAAAGTGGCTAGAATAATGTTGAGTTAAATATAAGGAAATCAATTAACTTAAGGGATGAAGGCACACAAGATATACAATATATAGAAAAATGAAGATATGTATAATAAACAAACTATAATATAATAATGATATATGAATGAAGTGCAAGATATGAGCTAGATTGTCTAATCGAGTATTTGATCTATAATGTGATAATATAAAAAATATAATTCATATTTGTCACTAAAATTATTATAAAATTAGTCCAAAGAAGTGTAATAAGTGAAATCATCATCTTAAAGAGAGATTATGGAGGGTGAAATGGAAGAGCTGATAAAACCTATATAAAAGCAAGAGTACAAATATGTCGTGGTAAAATATATGCTTTGATATGATTTGTATTAAGAGGTTATAAATAAATATTAGTATGTGTATGATTAAAAATAGTAAGACTTGAAAATGCAATTGTAGGAATTAGAGCTCTAGTAGCTCATATAAAGGATAGTGGTTCCATTAGAGATGCAAATATAGTGGAAGAAATAGATAATGAATGTGGCATCATAGACTCAAATGTATAAGGAACCACAATTTACAGTGTTAAGATGGTATTAGTTATCACATGAGGTTTGATGGTTCACTCCTCAAAAAGCACCCTAGATGATCACAAGTTTTATCTTAGAGGTAGTATATGAAGGTCACAACATGTGCTATGAATGGTATATAATTGTTATCTTGATCAAATGTGAAATAATGATGTAGTGTATAAGATATCACTATCATTTTATTAAATCAAGGGCATACATGTAATATATTTAAGATCAACTATCGAGATTGACGTAAAGCCAAATTAAAAGGGTCCTCAAACTCATTGTAACTAGTAGTGTAATAACATCAACTAGTGTGCATGGGATGCCATTTTAATTTTGAATTATCATAATCATGATGAGTAAATCTCATTAAAAATATCCTTGAATAGATAATAATGACATAATAATTAGTTTTCTTATAGAACCATTGTCAATCATGATGTTAAGTACACTCGAATGCTGATGGAAAATATATGTATGAACATGTATAGGACCATTGTCTGATATATCGTTAGGTATCTTATGGTCATATAATATAGTGGAAGGTAATTTTTATCGAGAACTCTAAATCATGTCAATGATTTTATCAATATCATGATCATTTTAAATAGTCGAGTGATGTATATATGATGTCATATCCATAACATATTACTTTACATTATTATGATTTGGTGATGGATTGTTAAATATTTATAATCATTGATTAGACATTGAGAGAAAAAAATTCAATATATAATTATAAACTTAAATATGAATATTGTTATTATCAATGAGATCTTGAATATTATTTATTAAAATGAAGCATTTATTAGTTGAATGTTTGGAATCTCAATGATAGTCACTAAAATAGGTTTAAATTATTCCATTAACAAAATGATCGAGTAAAATATAATTCATATGGATCACGTAATGTATTTTAGTAAGCGTTTAGGCATTTTGAGAGGTGGGTCTAGGAATTTTGTAAATTATAGAGTGTTCTTAGAAGAAAGATATATAATTCTATTGTTGGTTTGGGAAAATTTGTTGATAGTTTGGACCTCATTTTTATTTGTAAATTTATGTGTATCATTAGTCCTAGGTTTGAACATTTTATTTCATTGATATTTGGCTTTAGTGGATGTACAAGCAATAAATGTATACATTAACATATTAGAATCCATATGTTCAATTTGAATGTTATGTAATGCATGGAAAATATCATAAAAATATTCATACACATTAAGTGTGCCTTTATACTTAAGAGGAGAGAGTAAATTATTTAAGAATATGCTTTGAATCTCACTATCAATAATTTGGTGTGACGTTTTTGTAAACATGGTCCTAAATTTAAGGATATATCCAAGAAGACATTCATTAGGTCCTTTATTGATTTGATCAATTTTAAAAAAAAAAAATCATTTTGACTAAATTATATTTATACAAAAGTATGTTTAGAACATATTGACAAAATCATTGAATCCTTGAAAATAACCCATAGGTAGGATGTATAGCCAATAGAAGGCATATTGTATGAGATTTATAGGAAATAAATTTTTGTAAATAAATCATCATGATGAGAACTAAAGCAAGATGTAAGCATATTATATGAGATTTATAGGAAATAAATTTGTTGTAAATAAATCATCATGATGAGAACTAAAGCAAGATGTAAAATGGACTCTAGTACGATGTGATGGATCCCTATCTCTAGTATATAATTTAAATTTAAGCATGTGAAATGAATGATGCAATGGATGAAAATGTATTTCTATAACCAATGGGATGTATAATATATCATGTTGTATGGATAAAAATGTATTTCTATAACCAATGAGATGTATAATATATCCTAAAGTAAAACAACATGGATAGGTTTGTTATGCATTGCATGTCATTAAGTTTTTATTTTTAAAGCCTTCAAACCTTAATAAATTTTTGTGGCTTGAAGGTTCAGGGAGTTCACACTTGTCTTAGTAGAATATTTTTGTTTCGTTGGGTTTTTTTTTCTTCAAAATTAATTAAGTTTTTATTTTTTAAAGCCTTCAAACTTTAATAAATTTTTGTGGCTTGAAGGTTTAGGGAGTTCACATTTGTTTTAGTAGAATATTTTTGTTTTGTTGGAGTTTTTTCCCTCCAAAATTAGTTAGAAATAAATGGTTGCTTGGTGTGGTCTAGTTGACTATTAATACCACCTTTACATGATGTTACTAGTTATTATAAACCTAAAGAATGGAGTACCAAACTTTTTGTCTTTTTATGCAAGGGAGAGAATTCCCTTGTGATAATGGTCTGCACAATAAATAAACTGACTAATGTAATATGCAAATTTTTCCATTTCATTGAACGTATCAATGTTTTAATAATACATTGTCCCAAAGATTTCAGATTTGAAATTGAGAATGAAAAAATGAATGATCCTCATTAATCGTATAGAGGATGATAATGAAGGAAAGTGATACAAAATAAATTGGAGGGTCTACCTATTGTTGAGCCTCAAAAAAGTATTCTATTTAAATCTAGGAAAACCTTTTTTCTTGCATATCCAACCTATGATAAAACTATATTATTTCATGGATACTATTTATTTAAAATTTACTTACATATGTGATTACATTACATGGAGCCCCTTAACTAACTAATCGGTCCATTGACATTTCTGTTTGATGGGTTCACAAGACCCACCAAATTAGTTAAAGTACAGTGATGATGTATTGGCTAACATCTATTAACAACATGTTAATTCAAACAAAAATTATTAAGGCAAACAATAGTAGTTAAAGCAAAAAAGCAACAGTTAAGGTTAACAACAATGGTAAACCAAACTCTAGGGTTTAATCCAAATGCTAGTTGAAAATAAAATGCTAATATCCTTTGAACACTAACTTATTACTTGCACACCTTTCCCATGTTTGAAACGTATATTAATTCCTATTTTTCATTATAGTATTCCTTTTCTATCTATTTAGGAGCCCGTTCACCATTGCCTAATTCTAGAAGTGTGAATCGTAAGAGCATTCCTTGGGGAGGAATTTTACTATATAAGTGTGAATCGTGTCATTTCGTTGATGTGTTTTTTAGACACAAAACATGGTGGGGAAAGTGTAAAGGATGGAAAAAATACCAAAAAAATGATTGAGTCTAAAATAATCCTGCAATGCCTTCCTTATAGCACTAGATTGTTTATGGGTCATTTCGCACAACAACGAAGCAGGATTGTCACCCATCTTGCCTCCCCTAAAAGGAGGCATGTAGGGTATCCCCAAGGTTTGTTATTACTAAGTCACGACATATTAGGTGACCCAATGCATCTTTGAAAAATAATTCCAATACAAGGGGCATGTGTTGGTTTCTATAAACATTAAACATTATTGTTTTGGTCTTAACATAATAGAAAATAGTGTGGGTTTTCATTTTTTTGTTGATGAGAGTTTGTGCCATGCAATAAATAAAAAAGACACATACAAATATTTCCAAACTAAATCAATGTTTTGAGGTTTAAATAAAGTAAATTGGACTGATTTAAACATTCATTGATTTATTTATTTCATAACATTCAATAGTGCATTAACAAAAATACAAGAGATCTAGAAATTGAGATAAATCATTTGAAGTAGATTGCATTCAACTTCTACACTAAACCTAGGTAACTGATTTTTTAAAAAGAGTAAAAGAAAGAAATATTATGCTGAAATAAAGCCGCAATTGATCTATTTGATAAAATGCACATATAAACTAATCTCCCTTATCGCTAGTATTCACACAACATTGAATGGAGATCAGTACTAGAGTCTGAGGATGAAAAGCCAGGAATAAAAATAACAATACCACCATACACATACATAGACAATGAGAATAAATATCCATAGCTTGTATTAGTCAATATTCGCTTAGATGGTGCAAGTTTGAGTTTACATTCACCAAGTAGTTATAAATTTGGATACATAACGACAATTTCAAGAGGGAAAAAAGAGAGATTACACTATGAAAATATAAAAATACATGAAAATATGGTTGGTTCAATATCTCGTTTATGATCAACAAAGAACCAACACTTAGAATGTCTTTGGGCTGTGTATTTATAACAAATTTGGTCAGTGAGGAAAAGAGGTTTCCCTCCAAAAACAAAAATCTCTTTAATTCAAACTTGATTTACACTTTTCCCCTTTGTCAAGGTTCTTGGACCTTTTGCTCCATTCACACCTTAAAAATTAAAAAAAAAAAAAAAAAAAAAAAATAGTTATTTTTTTGGGAAGAGTGAACAAACAGAGCTTTTAAGTCATTAAAATGCACTTTAAAATAAAATCAGAGAACTCAGTGAAAATAATGTGAATAGATTTTTATGAACACATTTTCTCTTAAAATTAACCATGCTATGACGGTTGGCCTAAAGCTAGCTCCCTGATACTATATACGGTTCAAAAAATGGGCTCTTAATTTAAAAGTGATGGTCCAAAAGGCCTCCTTAAATTATGACAAGCCTTCAAGTGAGAAAATTTGAATGAAGTATTAATTTATATAAAAATTAATAAAAATGATTAATTAAATATTTAATTATATTTTTTTTAAAATATTAATATTAAAGTAAATTAATATTAATTTTTAAATAATTTATTAATTGAAATTAAATTAAATTATTATTAAAATAAAAAAATAATTTAATAAAAATAAAACTAATATAATTGGAAAAATAATAATGGAATAGATTCATAAAAAACAAACAACAAACAACAATCGTCGATGATAAGGGCCACGAGTCCACAACCCATTGGATGGCTTTCCCACGGTCCGCATTGAAAATGGATGTGCATGGGGTGAGCCTCCCACTAGACCAATAAACGCCATATGTCTTTAAATATTCATTCATTTAAACACAAACATTAATTTCCCCCTCCCTTTGCCACGTGGAGTTTCATTTATCATATAATTTTTTTAATATGAGTTCTCAAAAAAGAATTTTGAATAAAATAAATTTATTTATATTAAATATAATTAAAATTCAATATGATTTTAATTTTAAATGGTTTTTAAAAATTAAACTAATTAAATTTTAATTATTTAATTATAAATAAATCTAATTAATTAAAAATTTAATCAAAGTCAAATTGGGTCCACTTAAAGCATAAGGTAAGATTACCATGTAGTCTAAGAGTGTAGCGTATATTAGGGAATTAAAGGTCAATAATGCATTTCCAAGAAAAGTGCTAAATACAAAAGTTTCTTATAGGGACTGGGTCTCCACAACAAAGGCTTTTTCAAGACCTAAATGCATACACAAATTGATATGTACCCAAAACAAGGTAGGAATATGCGAGCAAGGAACTAAGCCAAAAATATTTTCAAAAGAAAATTAATGGGACAAGACTCCATTTTTATGCAAGGTCCCTAGTATTAAATCTTCTCACACAAGCTTGGTATTTTTGATGGAAGTGGTTTTAGGCTCTGATTTGATATGCAAGTTGAGATGACCCACCAAAGCAACTTAAGAGAGTTGAGACCAACTATCCCATGGGCATGAGTAGGAGTAGAGCAAAAAAGGAAAAAGGGGGCTCCATGATTCTATAAGAATTAGGGCATGTTGTGTAGGCAACAATAAATATTAGTGTCTAGTTTTGGTCCTCATCAAATGGTTTCCATCGTGTTAGGAAGACAAAAATTATAAACACTAAAACATATAATGTAAACACCGGTAGTCATAACATAAACGCCAATCAACAAAAGCACTAATAAACATAACTATTAAACTACATAAATAAATGCATAAATTCAATACATATTTGCTAATAAAAATTACATAAATGATATTAAGTAATACATGAATGCTAATGCACATAAACACCACTTAGCAATATAGAAACACTAGTCAATAAATAAATGTTAATAAATATTACATAAATGTTACTAAGTAATACATGAATGTTAATGCACATAAACACTGCTTATTAATACAAAAACATTACTAGTCAATACAATTTTTTTATTAAGTAATACATGAAGGTTACTAGTCAAAAACAGTGCAAAACAATGGAAACATTATTGCATAAAAAAATGCTTTCTATTAGTGGAGGAACATTGATGGTCAAGACAAGAATTTTATTCGTTCAGAAATAGTTAAAGAACATTCACACAAAGATAGAAATGCCAAAATGTGATACATAAATGTAATTCATGAAGAAAAGAAGATTAAAACTCAGCGCATAAATGTTAAAGTTCAGATAATGATAATGGAATTTATAAAACACAAAAATCACTTAGGATTCTAGGCAAAATGGTCAACAACCTAAACATAAACTGTGCTAAAACCTACTAAACAATAGAAATTGTTAGAAAATTCCGTCAAAATAAAAAGAAAAACATTCAAAATTGAAAGGGGAATGGTCCCACTAGGCATGCCATAAATATATATGCACATATTAGAGATTTTATAGATACTAAACAGAGTGCAAAAGTCTTACTCTAAACCTAACATAACCTCAAATTGAGAAAAATGAAAGAGAAAAAAAATTATCTTCACCTAAAAAGCAAGTGAATTTATACTTTGTTATTACTTAAGATTCATGTAATATTTTAGTAGATTATTGATAGAGATGATTCATTGTTTAGAATGAAGGATATAATGGTGGATTTATATATATTCATATGAGAGGATGGATGGTTGAGATCATTTTCTTAAATTGGAAACTCCAAAGTTGGATGAGATTCAATCAATCAGTTAACGTAGTATGTTTCCATTTGGACACATAGTCGATTAGGTTGTTTATACTTTGTGATGAAATGATGTAGTTATTTCATTTTTTACCTCTTTATGCAAGGGATAAATAATTTGTTTTCTCTTCAGAGATAGAGTGATGGGGTAGTTAGCTAGTTTGTTTTTATTTGAATATGAAGTTAAATGACTGATTTGGATTGGCTTGAATAAGTTTCCTTTTCAAACAAGGTAGTTGACTGAAAGATGACACATGATGTCATGGACTGGAGGAGTGAGGATAATTTTTATTTTTTAATTTCATTTTATTAAAAATATACATAAATATAATTATTAATTAATTAGTTAATTGATTGATAATGATCAATTAATTAATTAATCATGGGATGCATTTAGTATGTTTAAATGGGGTTATGATGATGCTCAATTAATTAGTGTTATGATGTTAGGGTTTTGCAACATTAGATCAAATTATTTTGATCTAGCTAAGAATGTGTTAATGATCAGATTGAGGTAAATTAGTTAATGATGGATTAGACAAGGGTGATTTGTAATGGCATTTCTAATTTTAAAATTAAGGTGTCTACAATGATGTTTGAAGATGATTTGAGCATATTGGATGTAATTGAAACCCATCCCAGTGATGTTTTGGACCCTTGAATTTGATGGAAATTTTTGTTGGGAAATACGGAAGCACAATTGATTACCATATACAAGCAACTGAATATGCGGAAATAACCAGAAGGAACAAGTAACTAGAAATCAGAAACAACACAGAATATGAGAGACAATACCCAATTGTATTAATACTCATCCAGAAAAAAATACAATAAAGAAGATGCCACTTCTTCTTCACACCTCTCAGAGGCTTCCCACACCTCAAGTGTATAGTAATTCTTTCCTCAAAGCTCTCTCTCTCTTACTGTCCCAACACACAACTCAAACACAGAGTTGGTGTTCACCTCCAACCAGTCAGTATCCATTACTGCCAGTACACAAGTGCTCCACGAACTCCACAAGTGCTCCACGCACTCCAAGTAGATCTCCCCTAAACTTGCAACAACCTGTAACTCAACTGATCTTACTTTGGAAGGAACTACCTTGCCTTCCTCTTTGCTCTCCAACTGAGTACACACCGTACTCCAAGTAGATCTCTCCTGATCTTGCTACCTATTGTGTTGCTATCCTCCCTCATCTTGCACACCTGCAAATCAATCTGGTTCTGCACACCTGCAAACTTGGATCCCGCACCCACATACACCTGTAGATCAGTGATCTTACTTACCATGTAGATCTCCAAACGTGGCCTTGCACACCTGCTGACCAAGATCATACATACATGAAGAACCCCTCTGATTCTCCAAACCAGTACCCACACTTGGCACTGTGGCACTAGGAGGAACACACCATGCTCTCTTCACACACAGAAGGAGCTAATATTTGCTCTCTTACTCTCTAGCACACTTTACAATACAGCCCATGAGTCTATTATATAGATCTCATGCAAACAATAATTAGACATCTAATTACAATAATTAGATCCGCAGCTCGAGACTATAATTAGCCCTCAACATGCAAACACTTAGTTCGTTAACTAACTGTCCGTGAAACTGGCAGTTCTGAACCGCATAGGCGACCGATGTCGGTCCCTGTCTGCCTGGAGGTGATCGATGTCGACCGACTTTTGTCGACGTCAGTTGCATTATTGTCCACCACTGGCTGATGTCAATCGGCCTAACTGACACTGGTGACTGTGACACTCAGCAACCTCTCAGCAACCTCCTTCCCTGTTTGCATTAGTGAAGCTTTTAGCTCCATAACCTAACAATCTCCCACTTGGAGATAAACAACTGCACTGTACCTCTACATGTACCCTGTCTAATTTGTTTTCTAGCTTGTATCCCTTTTCAAGCTCAACCTTGAAGACCAACCACCACAACACCTATGGTGAACCCCCTGTCATCCAAGTAACCCACCGCATCCACATCTACAAACACATGTAGAAAAGAACTTGACCCTGCATCGCATGTTAACCTGCTGCTGGTCCCTCTCAGATACCTGAGAATCCACTGAACTGCCCTCCAGTGCTTCTTTCCCAGATCGGCTCCAAACTTTCTGACAGTTCCCACTGCTGGGGAAAACTCATGTCTATACCAGACCTCATGTGATTTCAGACACTGAACTGTCCAGCCCTTGGTGTGATCCAGTTCTGCATCCTGTGTATTGAACCTTGCTAACACTTGATTCACATCAGCTCCCACTGGAGACAAAATCAACCTGTGATCTTAGATGTCTCTCATGCCAAAGAATTTTGCTGCTCCAAATTCCTCATGACATGCTACTGAACTAACCTTACCCTTAGCTCAACAAAACCCTGTATGTCTGAACCTGCTAGCTAGCATACCATCCACATACAGTAACAAGATAATGTTGCAATCACCATCCACCTGGTAAGATAAACACAATGGTTACACTGTCATTGACTAAAGCCCTGCTTTGTCATCCACCTATCAAAACCTGTACCACTGTCCTGCAGCTTCCTCAAGACCATATGACCTGGCCTTCCGTCTCACGTGTCCATTCTCTCTATTATTTTACTAAGGTATCCATTCATCTCTCAGTGCTTTCATACTAGCTGACAACCCTACCAAATCTCCCGTTTGGTTCTGCATCATATTCCTGCCATGCTCCCACTATTTTCTGGATCCTTCCTGCTCTGCAGTGAGCAACGAGTATAAAGAAGAGGAACAATGAATTTGAGGCTTACTTACCTCTTCAGTCCTCCATATGGGCGTTTGAGACTCCTTGACAGCTTGCTGTCCACCCAAAATTTGTTACAGTGACCGACCTCGGTCACCACACAGTCTGCATCCGATCGATGTCAGTTCCATGCACCTGTCCTAACTACCGACCCCACTGACGTCAGTGTCTACCTTCTGCCAACGTCAGTCCTCCTGATCGACGTCGGTCTTACTATCATCGACATCAGTCCTCTTGACCGACGTCGGTCTTACTCTGCCTGACACCACCAGCTTTGGTCTGCACATGACCGACATCGGCACATGTCTATTCGACGTCAATTCCCCTTGACCGACGCCGGTAACTGTGTTTGCCTGTGAGTGATGAATTTTTACCTGCGAGCTCTCCATGGATCAAAACCCTATCCAAACCACCCTGCTCAGAGTTACTCAGTCCCATCCGCTGATCTCTATCCGTCATCTCCTCCAGAAACACCAAGGCTTTCCAGTTCTTAAGTCTATCAAACACATTTGTCTTCCGCTTAAGAACATGCATCTCCTTCTTGCTCATGTGACCAAGCCTACAAAGCCACGTCTCCACAATAGAAGAAGAATCAGTAATACAAGAAAGTAGATAAAGAGTACCTACTTTCTTACCACCCGCTAATTCAAGTGCATTCGTTGTGAGAGTTTCTGTGCATCTCTCATCACCCAACTTTCCTGAAGCAATTAGCCGCATCTTCAAGACTGGGACCTGCATGACCTCCTTCAACACCCATGTGTTGGCCGCTTGTAATTTCAGCTTCACTTCCCCTTTTCCAATTCTTTGGCAAGGCACACCAGTCCCTAAATAAATCTTTCCAAAGTCTCCAAAGACCTTAACATGGAAAAATACTCTATTTCAGACTGCATGGAAAGAGGCAACAGAATCTATAAAATAAGATTCTACTTTATCCAAGAAACATACCAAAGCATCCTATGCAACAACACCTGCAACATCTGCTTCTTCAGTTCCTTCATGCTGATCTTCTACCAACCAACAATATTTTTTTCCCTACTCTTTCTTTCTATAGGACTGTAATTGACCATTCATGCTTTTCAATTCCTCCATTCTTAGTGTACTTTCTTCTGCCGTTGCTATACTCCCACTCAATCAGAAACCCCTGAGAGTGCCCTATAACCAAACACAAAACCTGCTCCCTGCAACCTTAACTCTAATACCACTTGTTGGGAAATACAGAAGCATAATTGATTACCATATACAAGCAACTAAATATGCGGAAATAACTAGAAGTAACAAGTAACTAGACATCAGAAACAACACATAATATGAGAGACAATACCCAATTGTATTAATACTCATCTAGAAAAGAATACAATAAATAAGATGCCACTTCTTCTTCACACCTCTCAGAGGCTTCCCACACCTCAAGTGTACAGTAATTCTTTCCTCAAAGCTCTCTCTCTCTTACGGTCCCAACACACAACTCAAACACATAGTTGGTGTTCACCTCCAACCAGTCAGTATCCACTACTGCCAGTACACAAGTGCTCCACACACTCCACAAGTGCTCCACGCACTCCAAGTAGATCTCCCCTAAACTTGCAACAACCTGCAACTCAACTGATCTTACTTTGGAAGGAACTACCTTGCCTTCCTCTTTGCTCTCCAACTGAGTACACACCGTACTCCAAGTAGATCTCTCTTGATCTTGCTACCTGTTATGTTGCTATCCTTCCTGATCTTGCACACCTGCAAATTAATCTGGTTCTACACACCTACAAACCTGGATCCCACACCCACATACACATGCAGATCAATGATCTTACTTACCATGTAGATCTCCAAACATGGCCTTGCACACCTGCTAACCAAGATCATACATACATGAAGAACCCCTCTGATTCTCCAAACCAATACCCACACTTGGCACTGTGGCACTAGGAGGAACACACCATGCTCTCTTCACACACAGAAGGAGCTAATATTTGCTCTCTTACTCTCTAGCACACTTTACAATACAGCCCATGAGTCTATTATATAGATCTCATGCAAACAATAGTTAGACATCTAATTACAATAATTAGATCCGTAGCTCGAGACTATAATTAGCCCTCAACATGCAAACACTTAGTTCGTTAACTAACTGTCCATGAAATTGGTAGTTCTGAACCGCATAGGCAACCGACGTCAGCCGACTTCTACCGACGTCGGTTGCATTCCTGTCCACCACTGGCTGACATTGGTCGGCCTAATCGACGCCGGTGACTGTGACACTCAACAACCTCTCAGCAACCTCCTTCCCTGTTTGCATCAGTGAAGCTTTTAACTCCACAACCTAACAATTTTTCCTCAGCTAATGCAGACACTAGAGTTGTTTTCCTATCTGAAAATAATGAAATGTTTCCTTTTTCTTAAAAAATACAATTTGAATGTACAAATGATCCAAAACTCAAGAGCTTTGGTTGAAAGATAATTCCTGAAACAAGAATAACACATTTGTAATAATGCTATCTCTGATAAGAGATGTTTTATTGATCAAATCTGCAGATCCAAACATGTGCCTATCTCTGAGAAGAGATGTCTCATTGCCTTTTCAAGATACATCTATTTTTATACATAATTTGAAGGTAAGAAGAGGATGTGGAAGGTCACCAATATCAAAGGAGATGAAGTGGTTCGACTTCTACAATTTACAACATTACAGAATTCGAGAAATTATTATTTTTAGAAACTTACTATTTTTAGACTATAATATTAAAATTAAAAATTAAGACATTTTCACTTAAATTTTGAGGGTCAAAATCCATCAAGCATAGCTCATTCCACCTCATTGTGTTCTCCTCATTCTTAGCTTTCCAACGGTTCAAATGGGGAGTCAAACAGAGCTATAATGCAATAGTTGTGGCTCCCATAAGTTCTACCACCAATTGGGGTAGAACCGTCATCTGAAATGTTTCTCAGATCATTCCTCCCTCTTTGAGAAGCAATGGTCCCCATTGCATCAAGCTTTGTCATTAAGTGTGGCAATTATGTTTTGATTTGATTCCCAACGCATACTTGGAATGGACTGTAATTTTTGGAGCTATGTAGGGCCTGATTGTTCATCATTTCTGTCTGACTATGAATCTGTGGATGGAAGGCCATGAAATTTCTTAGATTGGTATCTATTTTCTTCTATTGTTGTGTTTTTTGTGCAGTTAGGGCTGCAAAATTGGCCCTTTTGGATTTCTATGGCTTGACCACCATAAGAACAAATTTATTGGTGCTAATCAGGGAGATATATGTAGAAGGTGGTACCTCTGGTACCCGATAGTGTCATGTTCCAAGAGTGAGGGTGATCCTTTGAGTTCTTGATTCATAGTGCCATGTTGATCATACATGAATGGTTGACCAAGGAGTACATCACAAATATCTAAATTGACCACATCACACAAGACCTCATCTTGAAAAGGTTTTATTGCATATGAGAGAAGACATTGGTGGGTGACATGGAGGTTTCTCCTTGGACTCAACCATCCAATACTGTATGTTTTTGGGTGAGGCTTCATGGATATATTTAGGATTTTCACAACATTAACAGAGATTAAATTATTTTAACTCCCACTATCAAGAATGAAATGTAGAGGCTTACCTTTCACCCATAACTTAGAGTGAAACAACCTTTCCTTGTCATCTGACCTCTCCTCATGGATATGTGATGAAGCAATGATGGTATCAGGCTCATCATCTATAATCTCTTCTTCATCCTCTTTGACTATAGAGTGAGTATGAGGTAAAGCAATAGATGTTGAGCATTATGACTCAAAAACTAGGGACTTGATGGCTTGGCATTCTTCTTTGGAGTGAGTTCCAGATTTGTGGTAATCACACCATTTCTCAATCTTCCCTTCCTTTTGCTTCCAATTTTGGCCTCGGGTTTGACCTTCTTTGTCACTTTTCCATTTTGAAGGCTGACTCTTCATATTCATTCTTCCATGCTTCTACTCAATCTTCACCACAAACTTGTATGTCTTGTCGAGGGTTTATAAATTAAAGAGCTCCATTTCCGCCTATATATACCATTATAATCCACCACGATATTTGAGAACCTTGTGTTTCTCACTTTCCTAGATGCCCAATCTCATAGATAGAGAATGAAAAATGTCAGTGTAATCTTGAACAAACTATTCCTTACCTTGGTGAAGTTATTGCCACTCTATATACAGATCATCATATGCTCCAATGGGGTAGTATTCTTCCTTTACAGCTTCTATGAAATCATCCCAAGTAGGTTCCACCTCAAGGCTAATATCATCCGTACTAAATTTCTTCTTGTACACTTCCCACCAATTTTTGACAAGCAATGATGCTTTCAAAAGAGCAAAAGTGATCTTCTCTTTATCGATGAATTTATTTACAAAAAAATAGGATGATAATTTATCCAACCAATTTTCTACTACATCAACATTGCTTTTTCCCTCAAATGTAGGGATATCAAAATTCACCTGAACCTTGAAGGGTGTTGGGGCACTGAAAAGATGTGAGGTTACAGATGAGGAGATAGAATTTCCCATTGAGATTTGTTGGAAAATTTGGGAGAATTATTGTAGCATCTATGATTGATCCTATTGGAGAGCTTCATACACCATTTCATTGAAAGGATTAGATGTCTTAGTGTTTTCCACCATTTTAGGTTAGTTGGATCGAACATATGGATAGTCTGCTGGTTCTATTATTTTCCATCCAAACTTCCTGTAATCTGACCTCATCCTCAGGATCATACACTCTAGAGATAAACCACTCTAATACTACTGATCCAATACTCAAGAGCTTTGATCGAAAGGTAATTCAAGAAACAAGAATAACATAATTATAATAATGCTATCTCTGAGAAGAGATGTTTTATTGATCAACTATGTAGATCCAAACATATGCCTATCTCTAAGAAGAGATGTCTCATTGCCTTTTCATGATACATCTATTTTTATACATACTTTGAAGGTAGGAGGAGGATGTGGAAGGTCACCAATCTTGAGGGAGATGAAGTGGTTCAACTTCCATGACTTACAACATTACAGAATTTGAGAAATTACTATTTTTAAAAACTTACTATTTTTAGACTACACTATTAAAATTGAAATTTAGGACACTTCCATTAGGATTTTGAGGGTCAAAATCTATCGAGAATATCTCATGCCACCTCATCATGTTTTCATCATTCTTAGCTTTCCAACAATTCAAACGGGGAGTCAAACGGAGCTATAGTGCAAAAGTTATGGCTTCCAAAATTTTTGCCACCAATTGGGGTAAAACCGTCACCCGAATTGTCGCCTGAAATGTTGCTCGGATCAACAAATAATGCTATGGAATATGAAGATTTTATTCTTGGTTTATAGTGTACCAAAGAAATGTGAATCAATAATTTAAAAACACAACAATATGCCAAAAAAATTGTAAAATATCAATACCAAGTCAAGAATGGCCACCTAAAACACTATCACAATTAAGTGTGCTATTGTACATAAGCATTTGAGGTATTTTCTATGACAACATTCCTAAGATATGATAATGTAAAAGCTGATGCAATATATTTTTATGCTTATTTAATGATTCCTCCTCTTGGTATGGATGGGAATGAATATACTATTTAAATGGTATACATGTCTAGTGTACCTAATAAGTCCAAACATTGGAAAGTATTCAATAGTGATAAAACAATCATCTCTTTCTTTGAGAGGATGATAATTTCACAATCTATATTTTGAAGGAAGTACTTATACATACATAGAATCAGTATGCCAATAAGGTGAAGATAAAAATGAAATATGCCTACTCCACTTAAGTCACCAAGGAATATTGCCTACTCCACTAAAGTCACCAAGGAGTATGATGTTCAAAGTGAAGAGAAAGATGATGGGATTAATCATCTCCAAGGTACAAAAATTCCTAAAGTTTTGGTTTCTTTAGAAGATCTCTTTGACATACATGAGAGGCACTCCATTTAAAAGATATGAACATACCAATAAGGCCTTTTGAATATGAAAAAGTAAATAATGGATCCCTTAAATAACCAAGGTCTACCAATATTGGCAAATGTTTTTTGACAAAAAAAAGATGCAGATTCATAAACTTGTTCAAATTATATAGGGACATATTTGTTTGGAGCTATGTTAACCTTAATTAATTCAAACCTAAGGAGATTAAGCATAATATAAATTGAATCTTGATATGGCTCTACACACACAAAAGTAGAGGAATCATAACCCTAAGATATCAAGAACCATTCCTATTCAAATTTAGATTATGCTTGATGCATGAATAATTTTTCCCATCCACCATTCCATGTGGGTGGAAAATACTATGTCAGTTCAAAAGAGTAGTGAAATTAAAATTTGCATTAATTTTAGAAACCTCAATGAAGCTTTTTAAAAGAATATTCACATTTTTTCATCATGGATTGAATTCTATAATAAGTTATATGTTTTGAGATGCTTTCCATGCTTGATGGTTTTTCTAGATATAAAAAAATTGAAGTTGCAAA
This sequence comes from Torreya grandis, assembly GCA_037957365.1. Taxonomy (NCBI): domain Eukaryota; kingdom Viridiplantae; phylum Streptophyta; class Pinopsida; order Cupressales; family Taxaceae; genus Torreya; species Torreya grandis. The sequence goes on along the minus strand of JARHVA010002559.1, from coordinate 1,922,852 downwards.
ATAAGATCAGTAAAAAATAACCTTCACAATAACTTGGGGAACATTCACCTATACAAGGGTGCCTTTTGGTATTTGTAATGTTGGATAAACCTTTCAAAGATTAATTTATTTGGTTTTCTTTGATTTGAAGAATAAAATAATAGTTATTTATGTTGACGACTTAATAGTTTTCTAAAAAAAAGAAAAGACCACTATGACCATCTAGTAGAAGTATTTAAAAGGAGTAGAACACATGTGATTTCATTGAATCCAAATAAATTTTCCTTTTGGGTGATATAAATCAAATTACTTGGTCATGTGGTGTCAAAATAAGGAACCAATATATCTCCTAAGAGATAGAATCTCTTCAAAAGCAATCTCTTCCTACCAACAAACTTGGTGTTCATTATTTCTTAAAAAATGTGAATTTATTGAAGAGATTTATGCTTGATTTTTCAAATCTAAAATAGACATTTTAGACATGATGAGATTTAAGGATTCTTCCAGATAGAGTATGAAGAGATGGAATCCAAAGTGAGTTAGATCATGCATTAGTCAAGAAAACTCAAGTAAACATAAAGAACATAACTAACTAAACCAACTCCATGGGGTTTTTGTAAATGAAAATTAATAGATTTGAAAAAAGGAATATACCAACAAACCTTCCCAAGATAATCCCACCTCCAAGTGCATCTCAAAATATGATTTCCCCCTTGATTTGATGCTCCAAGCCTTTAACAATGATGAGTGGCCTTCTCCTCCATCATCACTCAATGCATCAATGAATTAAGATCATGGAATTGATCAATGTTGTGCTAATAGTGAAGCTATCCTATTACAAATTAATCATAATAGAACTACACAAAAAGAGTTTGTGAAGATAAGTCTACATACTAATTCTACACCAAAGAAGTTTGAAAAGATGAGTGAGAACACTTGTGTTTATAGATTTTTGGAAATAATTAGAATAGTCTATGATCGTCTATCTTGAGATCAAGATGTGTGGACATGGATCAATTCAATTTTGGAGGCTCAATCCATAAATATACTCATTAATATTTGGAATAAAGGGGCATTAATGAGGCATGGGATGGCTTAAACTAGATATTTGTTCCATTATGGCTTATGGATGCCATTCCACTAATAATGTCACTAGATGATGCAGATATTAGAAATGAATTTCCAACTAATAGATCTTCAATAAATTCCATTTATTTTCCATTTAATCTCTTCATTTGGATTAATTTTCTTAAGTGAAGTTAATTAATTTTTATGCAATTCTTTGGAAATTGGTTGCTCATTTAATCAAACTAGTCAAAATGTCAAGTTATTGGGTCATAATTTGATTGGATTATAATCAGAAGAAGGTATCAATTGTGTAAAAACTAATACCCCATTTAGACATTGTTGACACAAACTAACACATGCACATGTCATGTACTTTTGAGTTAGAAGAATTTAGTAGTTTAGAGCATTACCTTGCATTTTTGTCATTTTGACTCAAAATGATTTGAAAAAAGCTAATAATCACATAAAATGCATTGCCCTATTCAGGGATACATTAGCCTAAATCAACACTTTTATATGAAAATATCGAACCATTTAGTGTATTTTAGTGACTTCATCCCAAATTGTGCATTATTGTAGAACTCTGAGTAAGATTGACAATTTCAACACAACAATGTTAGGAATTAGATGTATATATTCTTCCCCTATTTGAGAAGTCATGGCAAGACAAAGCAACATCTTTTCAAATAAAATATTTTTCAAGAATTTCAAAGGAAGTGACCCAAAGTTCCCCCTTGAGAGGACATACTAGGATGAAAGATAAGGATAAAAGAGAGAAAGTGATTCAAATTAACCCATGGATGAGATTAAATCCATACGATTTGATGATTTCATGCATTGATTTTCAATGATCAAAATATAATAGGATATAATGGGCCCCAATGCAGGGGGAAGTGGGAAGAATGCAATCCCAAAACATAAGAAACACACTTTGACACACCCAAAAAAGGTCAAAAGCTACACACGTAGGGAATGATCGATCCTAAGACAAGTTACATACTTTAAAATTGACAGAACAAGAGAAAAATTTGCAGAGCTTAAAATTGGAAGAAACATGAGAGCATTACTCCAGAGAGAGGAAATAATAAGGTGCCCCAGTAGAGCGGATTTGATCAGTTTGATAAAGCAACTTTGATTTAGTAGGGATGATTTTGATCACTAATAATTAATTTTTCCCCTATAGGGTGGATTTGATTCAATGATTGGTTTTAATATTATGCCCCAATAGGGTAAATTCGAAAGCATAGCTTAAGGATAAAACTAAAGACATAGATTAAATATGAGGGGGTGTAAACGTAGATGCGAGGGTCTAAATGAATGAAACAACCACAAAAAAAACAAACATACGAGGATGCACAAAGTGATGAAAGAGATGAATAGAAGAATGAAGGTGGTTGAGATGATCCAAGATATGTCATGTATCTAAACACTACCTACATAGTCTAAATGGACCTTAAGCCAATGTAGTTCACCCAGAAGTGGGATAAAATAAAATGAGGAATGAAGAGTAGAAGAGTAACAGACCACTATTTGATTAAACTCACAATATATGCCAAGAGATGTATGGCTTTCATAGAGTCAGGTGTGAGGTATGGTGCATTTAAGAGCTAATCTTCAGATCTGGATTAACTTTTGGGCTTGGAATCCAAAGCACTTGGTGTTTACTATAGAAAAATGAAATTATGCATTATAAGTATGAGTAACCCATAATGACATTGTATTTTAATTACAGTGAGCTAGTTCAAATGTGAATATTTATAACTAAGGATAATGATAAAAACTACAAAGATGAGAGTTACAACTATTTACATTTAAACTAAAACAAACAAAAACAAAGAAAAAACTACATAAATGTAACCTAACTTAAGATCTAGATATGTACAATCAAGACTTAAGAAGGAACAAGAATGTATAAAATCAAAGCAAGAACAACTTTAAAAAAATCATGAAAGCAAGATATGAATAATCAAGATCCATATGCATTAAGAAGTACTTGGAAAACAAAACAAATGAATAAGTTAAATACAACTCAAAAAAAATCAAGTCTAACTAAAAACTAGACCAAAAGTGGTTATAGAATGTATTTTAACTCAAAAGAACAAATCAAGACAAGATAATATAATAACACAAAAGGCCAAGATAACAAAACACCAAGAACAAACATCGACAAGAAGAAAAGGAACAAAACATTATCAAAATAAAAGGAGATACAAGAAAGTAAAACAAAACAACAATAAAACTTAAATAAACACACACAAACAAGAGTTAAACACAATGTTAGTGCAAGCAAAGAAAAAGGAAAATTATTTGTGTAGGTGTAATAGAGGTGTTACTCTCGATAAAAGAGGATCCCTAATCTAAGAAATAACAAGACTGACACAATAAAACAAAAAACAAAGAGAGAAGGTTGCCTCCAAGTGATAGGGAAACAACAAAAAACACAATGGGAGGAAAAAGAAGAAAAGGAAGGGGTGGTCGAGCTGACTCTAAATGTACAAGACAAGTGGACACTGTCTACATAGTTTCATGGATGCGAGATCCAACATAAAATTCAAGCCAAATGTAGTTCTCTGGGGAAATGAGATAGAATAAAAGTGATGATAAGAAAACATGATTGATGGAATAGAGGAAATAAGGGAATGGGTTTGCAATATGGTGAGAGCATTGAAAAATTACTTGCAAAATGGCAAGAGCATGGGATAAAAAAAAAAAAAAATCAAAGATAATGTTTTTGTATTTTTTTTAGATCATTTTCTAATGTTTTTGGGTTTTTGTGATAAGTAATAAAATAAAAATATTAACAAAAGGCCCAGGGAACTACCTAACTATAGAGATGCATGTCCATAGGTAAGAGTTCAAATAATAGCTAAACCAACTGTAATAGGGATCGTGAATATAAATAATGGTACAGGGAACCAACTAATCAAGGAGATGCACATCCAAGAGTAGAAGTTATCATAAAAGCTAAATCTGACTGTAATGGCCCATGCTCATAAATTAGTGAGAGCGTGAGCCTGTTAAGGTAAAAATGACTATTAAACAACATTGAAATGATAATATAATAATATTCAACACTAGATAAATATAAATAACCACTCAATAAGAAAAAACCATGTGTTGTTGTATTCATGTTCATGTGTCTATAAGAGGAAGCTACAAAATACTATCTAGGCTGAATTTATTTGTAGAACTAGCATTGAATATGTTCATAAGGCCTATGAGTCATAATCAGGATCATAATTGGTCAACGGATAGAACTATCCAAGTCACAACAATTTAGGGTATGAAAAGAATGTGGTCCTAAGCAAAATAGTCCAAGATAAAACAAGACATAATGAATAGGGTCCAAGATAAGATGGTCCAGGGTGGGATAAACATGAGTTTGGTTGAAATATAAATGATCCAAAGTGCCAATGGTCTCGAGTTTCAACTATCCAGAGTCATAAAAGAATATGGTTCTCATGAGAATGGTCTAGGGTAGGTAAAAATAGAATGAATATGGTCCAAGCAAGGACAGTCTAGGGTTTAATAGTTGGATAAAATGACTTTAGCACAAGTTACCCCCAAGTAAGGGGTCTTGTAGATAATGGATCAAAAGTTGTCAAGCATAAAACTGCTTGAGATAGATAATTTTCATGGGCTCTAAGAGTTATTCACCATATATATTAGCTAGTCGGTATGCCCTTGAATCATAATTTGTTATGATAACATATGGGCCTAGACAATTAGGTTGGAATTTACCCTTCTTGCATTCAACATTTGTGTTCTTTTGATTTTATTTCAAGACTAGATCACCAATTTCACACTCTCAAGGGAGAATGCACTTATATCTTCTATGTAATTTGTTATGATAGGCTTACAAGTTGTCTAGGGAAACCAATGTTTACCGTCAAGGAGTTATATCTCTTACAACCTATTTTTTTTTAAATTTTTGTCATATTTAATATTCTCCAAAGATATGCGCAATGAAGTCAACTCGATCTCAATCGGGATAATAGACTTTATGCCATAAACAAGGGAGTATAGAATGGATCCTATGGGGGTTCGATGACTAGTGCAATATGTCCAAAGGGAAGGAAAACTTTTTTAGTGCCAATTATGGCCAACATCATTGACAATCTTCGTTAATATGGAAACAATGGTTTTGTTCAATGCCTAGGCTTGGCCATTGTCTTGTGGATTATATGGTGTGGATTTATTATGCTTGATTTTAATTTTTTCACAAAGAAATTTAACATCTTAGTTTACAAGTGATCTACCATTATCAAATATAATGCATGCTACGATGCCATATCGATACCTGATATGGTAATGCATAAACTTAGCTATCTACTTCCTAGTAATGTAGGTGAGAGGAATGGACTCAATCCACTTAGTAAAATACTTGGTAATAGTGATAATATGTTGGATTTATTTTCCTGATGAGATCGAAACCCCATGTAGAAAATGACCATGGTGTAGGAATTCGTTGTACTGGTAAGGAAGGTGCATGTATCAAATTACCATGTTGTTGACAAGCAACACACCTCCTAACATAATGACAAGCATTTGTCTCATTTTTGGTACAATAATAACCTATCTTTAAGATATTTTTAACTAAGAATACAATATTGGTGTAGGCCCCACACATTCCTTCATGAACCTCCTTAAATGCTAACTTGGATTCTCCTGATGATAAACAATGAAGTAGCGTTCCATCATAGCCTTTACAAAAAAATGTGTTTATAAGGAGGGTATAACAACCTATGTGATGAAGAAAAAGTTTTTAACATTTATTGAAAAGGTTAGATGGAAAAACATGTTTGTGAAAATAATTATAAATGTCTTGAAACCAAGGTAGTTCAGGTGGGGGATTGGGACCAACAATGGTCTATACCTCTTCTAAATCTAACAAGACATGATTAGGTTATAGAATACTTTCAATGAGAAATTAATACTCTTTAGAACTTCTATCATTTTGTATCATGGACCCAATTATTTCAATTATATCCACAGATCTATTGTTATCCTGTGGTACTTATTCAAACTATAAAGATTTGAAATAAGTCTTGAGATTATCCACAATATTCTTGTAGGGTACAAGATTGTCATCTCTAGTCTAATACTGATCTATGGTTTGATTGATAATCAATTTTGAATCCTCATAGACCATTAAGTGATGGATATCCCACTGCACTACAAGATGAAGTCATGTAGTAAGTGATTCATACTCGGCCATATTGTTGGTATAATTAAAATTAATTTGAAATTCCTTGGGAATCAGATCCCCTTACAATGTAATCAACAAAATTCTGGCTCCAAATTCATGAGAAATGAATAAACCACCAAAGTATAGTTTCCATTGCCTAGGTTCATGCAGTACTTCTTCTATTGTCATGATAGAATCATCTATAAAATCAAATTAGAGTGGTTGAATGTCTATAATAGGGTCTTTGGCAAGTTGATCATCAATAATATACCCCTTGATATATTTTTGATTCTGATAATCAACATCAAATTTACCTAGGAACATGACCCATTTGGCCATACGGCCTATGAGAGCTTCTTTGGATAATAAAAATTTGAGGGGGTCAACTTTAGCAATAACAGTGATTTTATTGTTCAACATATAGTGTTACAACTTTTGGGATGTGAACACCATAGCTAAACATGCCTTCTCAATAGGTGTATAATTATGGTCATAAGTCACCAGTGTGAGACTCAAATAATAAGCTAAATTCTCCTTTCCCTGATCATCATGCTAGGCCAAGAGTGCCCCCAATGCATATTCAATCACTGAAATATAAAGAAGCCATGGTTATTTAGGTGTTGGTGGTCTCAAAATTGGCAGGTTAGCCAAATATTTGATGAGATTCACAAATTATAATTGACACTCATGATCCCATTGAAATTTGACCCATTCTTCAAGATATGTGTAAATGTGTGGCACTTATCTACCAGTTGTGAAATGAAGTTGTGAATAGACTGGATCATTCCTTGTAGGCTATGGAGTTGTTTGAGAGTGGAAGGTGGAGGCATTTCAAATATGGTGTTGACCTTAATAGGGTATAATTTGATACCTCTTTGTGATACAATAAACCCTAGTAATTTTCCTAAAATCATGCCAAAGACACACTTCATGAGATTCAGATCAACTGTATACTCATGAAGTCTCTCAAATATTCTCTGTAGAATGTCAGGATGTTTGAAACATGTTCTTGATTTATCTAGGATGTCATCAACATAGTCTTCAATAATTTCATGCAACATGTCATGTAAGATGATATTCATAACATGATGATAAGTGGCCCAAACATTTTTCAATTTGAATGGCATGACTTGATAACATAAAGTTCCCTAGGGTGTGGTGAATGTAGTTTTGTGTTAGTCTTCTTGATCTATCTTGATATGATTATAAATAGAAAATCCATCCATGAGGGATAGCATCTCGTACCCGGTAGTAGAATCAATAATGATGCCAATGACAGGAAAAAAAATCATCTTTAGGGAATGCCTTAGTGATATCTCTAAAACAAATACAAAGGTGTATACCCTATGGATTTTTGCTAACTGGGACTATATTTGATATCCATTCAAACAATTCTAGTGGTCAAATGAAGCTTGCTGCTAATAATTTTTCTAGTTTTACCTTTACCAAAAGAGTGATGTATGGATGCATCTTCCTCAATTTTTGTTTGATTGGTTTGACATCTGGATGGACAACAAGTCAATGCAAAACCAAGTCAGGGTCTAACCCTAGCATTTCAGATTAAGCCCATGCAAAAATATCAATGAAATCTCTTAAAGTGGAAATGATGTGATCTTGCTCCTCATCAGTGAGGGAATATCCAAGATAAACAATTTTGGGATCATCATATGTTCCCAGGTTCACTTCAATAGTGTTTTCTAAAAAGACTATGGAACCATCTTCTAGAATATTAGGTAGTGTTTGATCTTGATCTTCATATTATGCTTCAATCTCTGGTTGTTCTTCCCAAATCTCTAGATAATTTGATGACTCTGAATCCACCAGTTCAAGTAATGGACAAATATAAAATATCTCCAAGAAGTCAAGAGCAAGGTACTCAAAGACTTGTTTTTGATCTTACGTAATGTTGGCACTGGATATGGAGATGGGACTTGATGGACCTTGTGCATACTTTAGGGATGAGCAAACTTTCCCATTTAATAGTGCCTAAAATAGGTTTTTTTCTCAAGGGTTTGTCTTTTTATTTACTATTTCCTTAACCAATGAGTGCCTCAAATAAGTTGTCACTCGAGGATCTCAATGTTTTATATTTTTCATGACCAAGAATTTTTGCTTGCTCTCTAAAGTAGGAAAAAGGATCCAAATAAAAATTAGATCCCTACTTATGATATCCCAATGATAATACATCTTTGAGGCCCATGTAATCTGTAATAGATTCTTCATTTTTTAATTCATCAAGTTGTATGAATGAATTTTAATGGTCCTAATCAATGAGTTCAGGATGGCAAAGGCAAAGGGAACAAGGGATTTTGATGGTCATAATGGAATTTGAATAAAATAAATCTATGTCAGAAAACTAATCATAAATATTATAATAGAACCCTACGTCATTTATAAGAGTCTCATCACTATTCAATTCATAGGAATCATTATCAAAAGTAACGAGGTCACCTTCAAGAGGTATAAATTAGAGACCTTGATTCATGTTTGGTTTACTGATTGATAAGGGTTCCAAGATTCCTTTCTCTCATGAGACATGGCCTTTTCTTGCGCAATCAAAGTTATCCATAATTTGATTAGGGATAAGATATTTGGATTCTAAAAATAATAAGCAATGCCATTAGAATATAACTAGTCTCCTTTAATGAAATCTTCTTGATCCTCATTTGGGGAAGTAGTTGATACAAATACCATTGGTGATTTTTATGTATCTTTCTTATTTTTATAAATTATTTTGGGTCCATAAGGGATTTTAGAAGGTTTGGGTTTTCCAAAAGATTTGGGAGGCTTGTGGAACTTAGCAATATGGAAGGCATCTTTAAAATGATATGTGTAAATTCCTGTGTCTTATATAATAACCTGCTTTGTTAGGATTGTAGGAAATAGATTAGCTAAAGTGGAAGCAAGGTCACTAAGGTTTATATAATTGGATTTAGGTGGATGTGAAACTATTTCCTTATTATTATTTGCAATAAATTTAGAACCAACATAGTATTTATAATTACAAAATTTAGCCTCTAGATATTTGCAATATTGGTAAAACTGTAGATTGGCAGGAATGGTGACTTCAATCCCATCATGGGGGAATTTGAGACATTGATGCAATGTGGACAAGACAACTTATACTTCATGGATCCAAAGATGACCAAAAAGTATGTTGTAAGGCAAATCAATATCCACAATATGTAATAAGGTATGATGGGACACAAACCCAACAATGATTGGCAAACAAATAGTACTAGAAGATTCCATTTCAACATTGTCATATGCCTTGATTATAATCATTTTTGTCTAGATTTCCTTTTCCATATAACCTAATAGCTATACCAGTTTGAGGGACACTATATTCAACCCGTAACCATTGTCTATAATAACCCGCTTGATTTTATGGTTTTCAATTATGACCTCAATATACAAGGGGTTGTTATGGATAGAACCAAGAGTGGACATGTCTCTTTGATTAAATATAAACTATCAAAATGAATATACATGCCATACAAGTGTTTATAATTGTTTAGGGTTAATGTCTTGGGGAACAATAGATTATTGAAGAAGGTCATTCAAAATAGTTTTGTGGAGTTCAAATATATGTAAGAGATCTAAAATAAAAATTTACACTAGGGTTTTACTCACTTAGTATGAGATACTATAAGGATTTTAAACAATAGGATGAGATGTTTTAGCCTTGGCTAGCACAATGTTCAACTTTGGATCTGAAGGCACAATGTTTATGTTGGGTTCAGTGTTGGAAGAGGGTAAAGGGCCATGAAGGGTAACTTACGAGTGTCTAATTATTATTGTGTAATCTAGAGGTAGTAAGGAGTCATTATAATTAGAATACGAAGGCAAAGGGGCTTGAAGGGTGACTTTCAGCTATCTATTTACATTTGAAATTTTGAGTCAACAATGAGCCATTATCATTAGAATGGGGTCCAAAATTGGTAACCTGAGAAAACCAACATGTAATATAATTGTTTTTACTCGATGTAACATTACTTGAGGGAGAGGGTGTTGAAATTATGATAATAGGTCTAGTAATTTAAGGAGTACAAGATGGTTCTCAAGATTTTTTTAATGATGGTGGAAATGTGGTTTGTAGAAATACACCCCATAATGTTGTTTTAATTGTAAGGCATATTGTTGTAACCTAGGTTATTAACATGGGTATTATGATCCTAATTATGATTATAGCCTTGGTTCTACTACCACTGATTATGTCCTTGGTTCTGATTATTTCTTACCAATTTTTTTATTATTTATAGGGAATAGATCTTTATATATGCCTATATCCTGATTAGTGTTTTGTGGGGTAAATTTGATTTCAACTTCACTACTTTCAATAAAATATTCAATAAGATGTCATAATTGAACACATATATAACCACCATGACAAAAAACATGATGAAAGTTACAAAATTCATCTTATCGATACTTATCAGGTTTGGGTTGATATTTAGGAAATGTCCTTAGTATAGGCCACACAATCAGATTAGTTGCTATGAGATTTTGAAACATAGCCTCAACAAGCTCTCCTAGTTTGTTAAAGACTCTATACTTATTATTAAATACCCTTCATGGAGAAACTCTTTGAAAAGTAGTTGATGGATTAGGGGGAGATAATTGCACATTTGGAGCTGGTGGAACATGTACCATTTTTACATTTCTTGATTCAGTCATTGCATTCCCTACCATGTTCTTATTCTTGTTAAACCCCTTGGATTTCATAGTTGACATAGTTTGAATAGAATATTGGGTCTGATTTGATGTTTGACCATGTGAATAAATATTGACAAGGCCTTTAGTGATAAACACCTTCTCAATCTAAGCACCCTTGTCTATAATTTATTCAAATGTGTTTGCACAAGTTAATCATAGATTATGTGCCATCTCAGGATGTAGGTTCTATGAAAAAATATCATCTAACTATTTGTCTATAAAATTTTGTTGAAAGTGTCTAGTTAATGCTCTCCACTATTGTAGATATGTTGCAAAGCTTTCTCCATCTCATTATTTGGATTTGCATAAGTCCATTATAGTCAACTCATGTTCAATATTATATGAGAAGTGGTTGACAATTTTTTTAGATAGATCATTCCAATATATCACCGATCCCTTGGGTAACTTAATGAGCTAGTCTAAATCTTGTATCACTAAACTTCATGGAAATAATCAAAGAAAGTAAATGCTAATATAAGCTACCTCTTGGCATAATAAAAAAAATGCCTGAATATATTCACGAGGGTCAACCTTCCCTTTGTATTTTTCAAATTTAGGTGCCTCAAAATGAGGTTGAAAAGGGACTTGGAGAATAATCAAATCAAATAGATACAGACATATCTCATCAAACTTGTATTTCTTGACTTGGTTTCCTATCTCCAATCATGACACAATTTCCTTCATGGAATCCTACTCTTGCATGTTTCGTGCATTAGTAGGTGGAATATAATTCTGTTGGGGTGGTATGTGCCCATACTACATGGATTTGTTATCGATATAAGCCCTACAATCTAAAACCTTATTTTGATTTAGTCTTTGAGTCGAGTAGGTGAGCTGTTGATTCTTGGGTTGATAAACTTCCCCTGAAATCTACCACCTTGAATTGTACATGTTTTGTTGATTTTTAGGAGTCTTTGGTCAATTCACCGAAGTGCACATTGGTTGAGAGGAAATTTCTAAATTATTTTGAATAATTTACTCAATACATACTACATGTTTTATTCCTTGTCTCTGCAAAGGAACAAGAGGCTCTTGATGATTGAAAAATGTATGCTTTATGTATGATGAAGCATGTTGCAAAACCTATTGAGATGATTTTTGTTCAATTAAGATGCCATGATCCGTCGTAGATGTGTTATCAAATAAATTATGCTACATTTATTATATCCTATTATCTTTTTCATTGGAAGCATTTTTGTGTATTGAAGTGGTAGATAAAGGGTCAGTCAAGTCCATGATAAGCTGGACTATGTATCATTGACTTATCTTCGTGATCTTGTTGGCAAGATCTTGATCATTCGCTGTTGACTCTATGAGTGCTTCCTTCCCTTTGCTACAAGAATCAATGTTTGATTTTATAATATGAGTGAGGGATTGTTCTCATTTTTGCTCTTCTAATTTAACCATCATATGCAATTGTTCGATAAGAAATTTGAATGGCAATATAATACCTAATTCAATAAACCTTAGGAGAGATTCATTTTTATCCTCCAAGGGTTGATGTTTAAAATGGTCTTCCTTAGATCCTATGGTGGTTAGAATGTCTTCAAACACCACATGATTTCCTTATCCATCATAAAAATGCTCTTCCTCATAGCTAGGGCCATAAGAGACCCCACTACAAGTATACCTTTGCGTTATGTCTATAAGATTCTTCATTATGTTTGATAAGATTTGAAATGAGTTTTACAAACATTTAACAAAGTGCATTTTGATTTCTTCAAACAAGTGACAAGGTAAAAAGAGACTATAATAAAAGAAGTGGCATAGTACCACACAATTAGAAGAAATGGTTACAAAATTACTCAACTTTGGTGGTTTGAAATCATCAAATTAGAAGAGGGTGTGATAAATCTGAAACCTAAAGTGCAAGATAACACAAAAAACTTAGGTTTAAAGCTACATCAATACCATAAAATCTAGGTACAACTTCAGTGAGTTGTGACTAGAAAATTATATGAGTTTTTCTGATGAAGAAGGTAATAATGTGAACCAAGAATCTCAATACGTGAAAACACATAAGAAATCCTATGTATAAAACTAAAATCAAATGGGCAGCACAATGCTGCCACATGGTAATAGGAAACATAATGGTCCTAGAACTTAGAGCATGAGTGAACACAAGATAGCCTAAGTTCATAATGATAAAAATGGATGATGAGTATATATAATGTCCTTCAACCCAAATGGGAAATATTACCAAAGTTAACTCAAGCCAAGTTCAAACATAAAATCGAATAACACCTTGACTTGGAACTTAGAAAGGTGAGATCCTAAATTTGAATTAAAAATGTAAGACTTGGATATTTTTGCAAAAATAGTCTGGACTCAAATAGACAACATAGAAATGTTGTTTAGATAATTTAAACATGATATTTCAAATAATGATTTGAAAAAGGAAAAAGGTGATTTTGATTTGGTTAGCGTAATACCTCCTTGCTCAAATAAAATGGTGGATAATAAAGGTATTCGATTGATGTGTATTGGGTTTCAAATAAGTTTTAGACTCAATAATACCAAGCAAGTAAAGGATAACAAGATAAATTACAACTAAGTATAACGTCCAAAGTCCTAAAACTAATAAGGTTACATCGTACCACTGAATTCCATCTATATATGTGCTCGTAGGAAGATTTTAAGTGTTAATCCAAAAATAAAAGTGCATAAATAAGTAGGATTTTTACACCTCCATTCTCCCAAGTGATTGTATGGTGACATATAAATTATGCCTCCTTGCCTTGCATCAATAATATGTCCGTATCAAGTAGGGTTATTCTAAAACTAAATTTTTGTGCGTATCTAGATGGTTCTAAGTATGGATAACACTAGATATACCTCACATCAATTGGATCCACATCAATCATATTTTTATGAAAATGTCTTGTCCTTTTCACAACCACTACATCCATCACTTTCTTAATGTAGTGTGATGTCTAAATTGCCCCTATGGTTCAATCTAGAGTACCACTAATAGTGTTTGCATAACTGCTCAATAAAATTTCCCAATGGACCACCCTTGATTTTTATACCCCATCATGGAGTGGGGTTGAAATAATGATAGTAGATGAATTCCCAGTTTAGCACTTCCCTAAAGAACTCATGAAGAGGCTATGAACTTCCTCTCATAAGGAAAGTTTCATAAAAATAAATGATAAAGTGAAAAGACTTTAATGTTGTGTTTAGATCATCAAAAATATACGAATTTGGGGAGAGCCTTAAAAAATTTATTTTCATGCCTTTGTACAAGGCATAAATGTAAATCAATAACACTTTTGGTCACCCGAGTTTAATAAAAGGGAGGGGGGAGAGTATACATGCATGATTCATTTTTACCAAAAACAAACAAGTATAAAAGATCTAGCATAAAACAAACAATTGTGAATGTTTATTTTAATGCACCAAAGTGAACCATTTTCTGAAATTTGGCCTCTTGGCCTTAGTTAAAAACTTCTAAAAACTTTCACAAAACAATTAAGTGTAAAACCTCTAAATTCCTTTTAAGCACCAAATGAAATTATTCAAGACTTAACCATTTGCAACTTTGGTACTTTTTTCAGCTCATGTCCTACAATTTTTAGAGGGTTTATGTCTTCCTTGAATCAAAAATATTAATGCGGAAACAATATTTGAAAAATTTATCTGTGTTATCTCTATTTTATTTACACAGAGATTGATGTTGGTCCACAAGAACCAATGTTGATTACAATAAAATCGATGATGGTTACAAGAAAACTAATGTTGGTCGATTGGTACCAATGCTAGTTACCTATAAAATTACAAGAAATACATAGTTTTTCACAAAATTGTTTTTAGCTCAAACATGTAAAAAAATAAAATAACTCTCTAGATTATGTAGGAAAATAACCAAACAATTTTTTCAAGTTTGTAAAACCCAAAATAACAACTAGGAATTTCAAGAAAAACATATAAATCTACTTTTCACCATGTTCTACCCTACAAATAGGGATCAATGTTGGTTAGGACAAGACCGATGTTGGTTAGAGTAAATTGATGATGGTCACTATGTAAATTGTGTGTCATTAGGAAGAATAAATACATGTGAGAAAATGAGGTAAAAATTGATTTTTAGAGATTTTAAAGCATTTATTAGAAGATCTAAGAGTGCCAAATTAGTCTCCTTGCTTGTATGGGATGCATGGTCCCACTAGGCATGCCAAGATGTAGACATGGAATCCAAAGTGAGTTATATCATGCATTAGTTAAGAAAACTCAAGTAAGCATAAATAACACAACTAACTAAGCCACATCCTTCATGGGGTTTTGAAAATGAAAATCAAGAGTTATTGAAAGAAGGAATATACCAACAAACCTTCCTAAGAGCATCCCACCTCCACATGCGGCTCAAAATGTGATTTTCCTCTTTATTTGATGCTCCAAGTCTTTAGCAATGATGAGTGGCTTACCCATCCATCATCTCTCAATGCATCAATGAACTAGGATCATGAAATTGATCAATGTTGTGCCAATAGTGTAGCTATCCAATTACAAATTAAGCATAATAACACTACACAAAAAGAGCTCATGAAGATAATTTTTCATAATAAGTTTAAACCAAAGAAGCTTAAAAAAATGAGTGAGACCCTTGCATTTATAGTCTTTTGTAAATGATTAGAATCAACCATGATGATCCATCTTGAAATCAAGATGTGTGGCCATGGATCAATTCAGCTTTGGAAGATCAATCCATAAATATCCTCATTAATATCTGGAAGAAATGGGCATTAATGAGGCATGGGAGGACTTAAACCAGATATTTGTTCCATTTATGGCTTATGGATGTCACTCCACTAATGATTTCACCACATGATGTAGATATTAGAAATAAATTTCTAACTAATAGATCTTCAATAACTTCCATGGATTTTCCACTTAAGCTCTTCATTTGGATTGATTTCCTTAAGTGAGGTTAATTAATTTTAATGTAAATATTTGGAAATTGGTGACTCATTTAATCAAATTGGTTGAAATGTCAAGTTACTAGGTTATAATTTAATTGGAGTATTATTAGAATAAGGTGTCAGTTATGTACAAACCAATACCCCATTTAGGACATTGTCGACATAAAATAACACATGCACGTGTCGTATGCTTTTGAATTAGAAGAATTTAGTAGTTTAGAGCATCAACTTGTATTTTCATCATTTTCACTCAAAATGATTTGAGAAAAGATAATGATCACATAAAATGCATTTTTGCAGTCAAGGATACATTAGCCTAAATTAGCACTTGTATATGACAAGCTCAAACCATTTAGCATGTTTTAGTGATTTCTGCCCAAATTATGCATTATTACAAAATTTTGAGTAAGATTTATAATTTCAACACAATGGTGTTAAGAATTGGATGTACAAAGGTTAAAGAATAAAAATATATTTTTCAATATATAGAGGTAACTATAACACAATCTCCAACTCTTGTATGTCCATATTTTTAGAAAGACTTCATCATATACTCCTATGCATTTAAACACACCCTCTTAGATATTTTGGTTCATTAAAATGGTGAAGGAATAGATTATCCAAATATTTTCATGAGAAATGGTATTAAAGATTAAAAACTAAAGTATTCTCATATTAAAATACATGCATATGTTTCCATTAAAGTGGTCAGTCAATTTAGGTATTACATTCTAAATTATCATTCTATTATGATGATACCTACCACTGTTGCTCAATTCATTTTAACACAATAAGAAATTGGATCGAAAAGAGGCAATTGAATCACAAAAAATAAAGAGTTTTATCTCAAAACCAAACCCATCAAGTTAGGTTTAGGTAGGGGTATATTTCAACTTATTACATAAGAGACAAACAATAAAAAATTTAAAATTGAGGAAATAGATTATTCATAAACAAAAGAAAACCATCAGTAGTTTTTGTTGGATCAAATAACTAATTGTATATTGATATTTTAATATTTTATGACTTATATTGAGTGTCCTCAACATATGAATCCCAATTAGAAGAGAAATATGAAGTTGAGAACTTCCAGATATGTTATTTGGGATAGTGCTCAATTCAAGAAAGGCATTGATGATTTCTTCTTATGATTCATGGACAAAGAAAAATAGAAAATAATTATTTAATTATTTCATAATTAGGATTGTGGTGGTAATTTATCTACACCTATGATGACACATAATATTATATGAGCTGGTTACTAAAATCCGCATTATTGAGAGATTCTCAAGAATAGGTCATGAAATGTGACCCCTGTCAACAATTTTTAGGTAAGATGAAAATTGAAACCATCCCACATAAGCTAATGGTAATTGAATAACCTTTCCAATAGTGGGATTTATATTTTAGTGGTAGCTTGAATCACACTAAAGTGTATGACACCCATTTTTTCATAGCAACATAATAATTCACAAAGTGGGTTGAAGCTATCCTAGTTAAGTAGAATACTTCAAAAGTGGTGTGTAGATTCATCAAAGGGAATATATTGGTAATATATGGCATGCCTCAAAATATTTTTACTAAAAATGCTTAAAAAAATTATTTTTCAGAGCTCATAGGATTCTGTTATGAACATGGCATCTCTGTTTCACATTCATCTGATTGTTATCTACAAAGAAATGATTAGGATGAATCAGGTAAAAAAATTATTATTTACATCATCCATAAATTGGTAAATGAAACTTAGATAAACTATCAAAAATGAACTATATGATGCATTATGGGTTGATCATATCACTTTGAAAAGAGCCATTGGAATGTCTCCATTCTAGTTGTTGTACAAAAACACATTATCATACCAGTCTTCTTGGAGTTGTGTACACTACAATTTGATATAGTAGTCGAAGATGAATTCTTTCAAAACCCACTTGAGAAAATGATTTTATACTTGAACAATTTAAAATAGGAAACAATAGTAGTTATAGACAAGATTATTAAATGCTAGAATAAATTCAAAATATTGTTTGATAAGAAAGCTAAGCAAATATATTTTCAAATTGGAGATATAGTTTTATAATGGGGTAAGTGAATGGATCCTAAAATAAGTCATGGGAAATTTTATTCCTTATGGATGAATCCATTGAAAATCAATTTTTTATATAGAAACAATACCTTCAATCTGGCTTAATTAGATGCTGATAATCTTATGTTGCCATGCAATGAAAATATTTAAAATGTAATTTATGTAAGATGGTCCCCTACATGTACATAGGTGATTTAGGGTTTTTATGTGTTTAATTTTATTATTTTTATTTTCTTTTTTTGGTTCTTTTTTTCATGTTGTCTTGTTTGCTTCTGGTTTCCTATTATCTCTTCTTTTTCTTTCCCTTTCATTGGCTTTTCAAATATTTCATTTTCAAGTTTACAGAATTCAACTAAGTAGACTAATGGATAAAAGCATCAATAATGTGTAATCTAAGATTATAATGTCCTATTTTAAACCTTACAACTCAAATTCCCCTATCAAAGCTAGTTGTTATTGTAGAAAAATTGCGTCCCCACAAATTTTGAATTTTTACTCCATTGTGTAGGCCAAGTTGAAATGATAAAATCCCATTACATACACTTAGCCAAGAAATTTCATCTTGCATCTCAAATTTTAGTTCCTTATATTATTGTTAGTGTTGATTGGGTTATTCCAACTCAAACATAGATTGTCGACATTATTTATGGAACCAAATCAATTGATCGATTTATTCTCAGAACCATTTTAGTTGCCAACGTTACTCATGGAACTGATTTGATCAATAAACATCTTGCTAGAATAATGTTACTTCCCAACATGACATCCATCATTTATGTGAGTGAACAGGTTATTCCTAGGATAAATTCAATCCTTGACTAATCATAAATCATCAACTTCACTGACATAAAGTCTAAAAAGAGGAAAACCAAAAAATCATTACTTACCATGAGCCTTGTGCAACTTGATGGAATTGAAATAGTGTAACAAATGTCCTAAAACATACCAAAAATCATGCCAAATATTTTACAAATGAATCCAAGGTGTTCCTAATCACACCAAAATCTTTGACACTTCTTTCTCTACTCTCCAAAAGCATTCACGCTTTTATTATCATGATAAGATACCCACCTTGTTGTCATCTAATTTCTAGATTATTTGCTAAAATAGGTAGTTCTTTTTTAACATCTTTGTATCTCACTACTAAATATAAATGTAGGTTGTTTTTCTTAAATATTCATTGCTCATTATTTCCCTAGGGTTAGCTATGTTTTTTAAAAAGTCTTTGTGTTGATTTTGTAAACCTTATTATATTATCAAGTAAAAAAACTCTTTTTTCCTCCTATGCAAAGAATGGTAAACCAATTTTGATAAATATTTGAAATTTATATGAATTCATTTGGTTAACCATTATAACCATGAAAATAGAGAATGCCTATTTATTTCATATATAGAAAACATATTTATTTTCTTGTAAGAATAGAATTTACGATGCACAAACTAAGCAATATCAAATAAAAGTACCAATGATATGATAAAATGTACTCTCTATAAACTGATCTCCCAAAAATTAGATATTTAAGACTTAGTCATATCAACATAATTGACTTTTAGGAAATAATGCAAGATAATAATAAAACATCTATTTCTCAAAACACTTTTGAGAGTCATCTTACACATGTGGCTAGTTTCCTAGTTCATTTCAATGCACTAACCTATTACTTACTTTTACTAAGTATTATAACCAAGAAAGTAGGGAAGTGAGGTCATATGAAAATGAAGTAATTATAATATTATAAGGTCAGTAAATAAAAAATGTTTTTAGACTTATGTAAAATGAGCAATATTTATAAATGACAAAATAAATTAGGGAAGTTCATTTTGAAGAAAATCAATACACTTGAAAGTCATTAATTGCTCAATCATGGTTGAAAGATAAAATGAAAGGTACATCCAAGCTACTTAAGACCTTGTACATGTATAATAATCTCTATAATGAATTATCTAATATCATAACACTCTTAAATAGGTTGATTGGGTCATGATGAAATTGACATATTCCACAACTAGAAGTGTTTATTCATCAATATCATTTGTAATGGAACACAATTCATATATTGGGTCTAGATTCTTTATCATAATCTTCATGAGTAACTGATTAAATTATTGTTAAATCAAAATTTATATATGACTTCTTACTTGTTATATTCCATTGTATTCATGAGGTCATGGCCTAGATTCACAACTAGTGGAAAATTCACCTCTAGAATAATAATCTATGAGTATTATCCCCAACTAGTTCTAGAAGTAATCAATAAACATTTTATGAGGGTGAATAATGATTCCAAAATTCTAATAGTGAGGAAATTGGAAGGGAACACTATAATGATAATTTATCTTGAAGTTGATACTCTAGTTATGAAATACGATAATATTTTCATATAGTTCCAAAAATTTACATATATCAAGATTTTTGGGTTTATTGGTATTCTTTACAAACTACCCTAATTTTCCAATGACAAAATGGTCCTAATTGATGTATTCATGAAAATAAGATAAATTCATATGAAATTTAAAGAGAAAACTAACTCTAGAATCGCATTTCCAATAGGCTTGATCAAGTTATTTAAAGGATGTTGGCTAGTACGACAATGTATTTCTAATTGATGAGACATGCTTGTGATATCAAGTGTTATGTGGAAACCAATTTGAATATTGAATCAAGTTATGACCACTTTATAAAAAATTAATATTAGATTAGAATAAATTTGAGGTAAGAAAAAGAGTCTAAATGAGAATGACTTTATATTAGCTAAATTCGTACATATTAATGGGTTACTCAAGGAATTGTGGATTACCAGAGTGATTTTATTGATCCTAACTTTTAAAAAATAATCCAAGATATTATGATACCAATAATCAAATGGGAAATCAAAGAGATAGCATACCTTAAGGAATGAACCAAATTTGTTTCAAAAATGTATAGAGCTTGGTTTATGAGGAAATTTTGTGAACACATGGTAGAAGGAAATTTTACAAAGGGAGAGTCTTCCAAAAATCAAAAGGAGGTAACCTTTTCCCCATCCCCTCAACCCACTATTGTATATAAAAGAGGATGTAAAAAACCAATATATGGAGATGATGATGAAGACCTAAACAAGAAGTAGTTTCCTAAGAAAACTAATGGTTATGATTCAACATCAAGGAATAAGCTTTGAATCAAGATACCTCCAAGTTTTGTAATGTAGATAACTATGGACACCATAACTAAATTTTTTAAATCTTCACCATTTATTGAGAGTATAATACAATAATATCTCATCTATAGCATGGATATTATTTAGTTACCATTGGTAACATCCTCTTCCCTACCTCTCATTCCATCTTCCCCTCTTGGTTCACCTTTTCCATCACACATGTCAGTTCTACCTCTCATTCTATATCCTTCACATATGCATTCTCCAAATCCTTCACCATATCTTGTTTCATCTCTTCCTCATACTCCCATTTCATTTCCAAATAAGATTTTTGATCTAGGAGGTTCCACTATTTCCACTCAAGTATCAACTTTCCATGTTTCTTGAAACATTGATACCAATACATAAATGGTTGTTTCTTTGGGTATTACACCCTCTCCTTAGGTTTAGAAAATGGTAGAAAAAATGAATGTTACCAAAGTTTTTTTTCCTATAATTTATGTAGTTACTAATCTACTACAATCAATCCTCATGTCTAAAAAATTTAAAATCACATCAAGATTCATGATAGATTCTTCTTCAAATACATGATATGTTGAAATTGTAAAACCAATTGCAAATATAATTGAAGAAGAAATTATAGAAACAGACTATGATATAACTTGAGTTTATCTTGGTCCATCAACCCACAAATGTGATATTCACAACTTCAAGAAATATGTTTCCATGTTAGTTCAGATAATTAAGGAGGAAAAGAAAACTAAGGAATAACATGAAGAACAAGTTTACACACTATCTACTTAGAATAGGTCAATTATTTATATGAGTAAGGATCCTCTTGATGAAAATCCTCTTGGCTCAATTATATGACATAATTTTAATGATGATATTAATATTGATAACATTTATATAATTAACAAATACCAAAGATATGGTAAATTTATAAAGATTTGGGTTAAACAAGTGACTCTTGATGTCCTCAAATTTATTGAAGAAGATAGAATGTCTTATGCCTCAATGGAAGAAAAATAAAAGAGAAAAAATTATGAGATTGATGAAATCAATAAAGAAGAAGTTTTGTAAAATAATTTAATTAGAGATCTTCAAAAATGGCTTTTGCTAATGAGAAGCTATTGGTATCTAGACAAGTTTTCTCAACAGTTGAAGATAAATTTTATCATGTATGGGAAAAAATTGCTTGAAGAGGATATTTAAGATTATATAAAACTCAAAAAACTATGTAATGACATCAAATATGAATAAGGGTATACATATGGTCTATTCATTTTGAATTTATAAAGGAAGGAAACACTAAACTCTTCACCATTGTAAAAATGAAAGGAAGCTTTCAGAAGATTATAAATGAATATTTTTTCAATAAAGATGGTTTTAATCTAGAGGTTATGAAGAAATTGAATGAAATTTACTCAATGAATAATATACTTCTTAATTTCTTTGAGAAAGTCAAATAAACAAATGAAACATTGAAAACATGGTTGGTTCACCTCTCAAACACATTTGTTCCTAAGTACAAATGAAATTATCTAGTTGTTCAAGCATTTAGAATAGATAAATTTAAATCTTCTCAATCAAAGAAACAATAATAGTATCAAACAATGACATTAAATGATTAGGGTTCACAAAGCTACAAAGATTCTCTTCCTTCTTAACCTTTTCTCTCTAAATTATATTTTTCTCATTTCCCTTTTTTGATATAACTTAAGTCATTATAATTCAATTTTTTTGAATATAATTATGAAAAATAAAATTGAAACTAGAATTATTACCTCATAAGTAGTTATGAGGTGGTTAGGAATTATGTTTTAAGTTGAAGCTATAAATAAATTTTGGGTTTTTTTGACAATCCAATAGATCTTGGTGTAGAAGAAAGTGAATAATACAAAGTCACTTTATATAAATTTGTGTCATATTATGTATTCACATGGTATATGTTACTCTTATGTTTAATATGTATTGTGATCAATATTTCTTGATGCCATTCTATGATTTGTTAAACTTTTAACATTTCTATGTGATTTTTCTTATACATGCAAAAGTGAAATCTACATTTGCTCACTAACTTATGTATTTATTCCTCCATTATTTTCTCTCATAAGCTTCACTTATCTCCACTTTTCCTATCTAAAATTTTATTATTTCACATGAAAAAAACCCTAAAATCAATAAATTTTTAATGTTAATACCATATAGAGTTTACATTTTTATATTTTTATTGCTTTCAATAAATGCATCCTTACTTGAAAATAGAGGATGGACTTTGTCCCACATAATATTTATAGGTTTCATCCCCTTGAAAAAAATTCTAGCCTATATGTGTACATGTTTTTTCAATGTATTGCCTATTGTGCACATAGAATATCTTATATTAATCATGTTTTATCTTGATTTCTTATGGTCCATATGTCTTGCTTCATGAGATTTGCTAACTATGTCTGATTGCATATACTATATAATTTGATATACTATGATTGGTGCCATTATCCATATCAAGTATTCTACTACTTGTAGTATATTATGTGTGTTTCCTACATTGTTATGGTCTATACCATATGCATCTATTGGTGCATATTACTACTACTACTACTATGTGTGATTCATTGATATATATATATATATATATATATATATATATATATATATATATATATATATATATATATATATATATATATATATATATATATATATATATATATATATATAAAACCCACCTAGAGGAACATTGATAAGTTGAGGCAAGTACTTTGTCCCTGTCTTTACCATGCCATTTTAGGCATCTTACCCTTACCTATGTCTTATAGGTTTTCATCCATATATTTTTCATTCAAATATTACTACAACCATGATCCTATTGATCTCAAACTAATTATATATTAGGACCTAAATTAACCTACTTAGACCTATCCACATTGGGTACTACATATATGTTTGGAAATCCCATTTCCTACCATATTGACACATATTGCCTTCCCATATCCATATCATTCTCACATGAGATTCTGTCTTACTAATGATATTTACTTGATATATATCTATAGATACACACATGTTTATAAATATATTTACAAAATATTCTAACAACTTTAGATTTATTTTATATGATAACACAAAATGTGCACAACTCTTTCCTTTTAGATGAGTGATTATAGGAATAGATAACAATCAATCACCTCAAAATGGGGGCATACATCCTAATATTATATTCCTAGTTTTATAGTTACATGTAATTTTATTAATAGATTTTTTTTTACAAATATGGACTAATACTTTTTTAAATATCTATTTCCCCAATCAAGATGTAGATTAAATTTGTCAACTCTTGATCTAAAAACCTAAATGTCTTCAATTTTCCTTTAAAATATTTAGTTCCAAGGTTTTAAATTTTAGTTTTTAGTTACTAGTAATAAATAATCCCAATAAATACAACTTGATACATGTACCATCAGACATATTCATTCTTATGCTCATATATCAATTTATATTTTGAGTTTATATATTAACCTAAATATACTCATGAATACTTGATTATATAAGTTTTACCCTTTTGCACTTTAATTATCTTGTGCACTTAAATTAGACCTATGTTTTTAGCTCAATCTATCCTAAGCACCTATGAAGACCTATTTATATTTCAAACCATTATTTTTCATCTACATAAATGTTTTGATTACTAAAAACACCCTTATGAATTTGTATGGATAAACCTAGATCCAGAATTCATTTATTTCCCTAAAGTAAAAATATGTCTAATAGGGATAATAATGACAATGAAACATGTCCCCATAGGCTAATCCTATCATGTAGCCCTCTAAATATCAATTTTAAAATGTTAACCCTTTCTTATCTCTACCTTACATGTTTTTAATATTATTGGCTTGTGGTTTACCATTTTGAATTGATATAAAATAACATTCTAGCCACTCATTCTATCACTTAGAAATTTCAATTTAAAGGCATATTTACACAAGCGCACATTGATAAAAACTTCCCTATTCTTCCTAATATTAATTTTGATCACTAAAATCAATTCTCAGTCAAGTCACATGTCTATTTTATTTATCTCAAATAAAATCGTGATCAAGTATTTAAACCATTTCTAGATGCATTCATATAGTCAAAGAAACACAATTGCACAAGGCACTCTAAGTGGCAGAACTACACGGGCTTGATTCCATCCTTAGAGTATCATATATGTAGGTAGTGTTTAGTCATAGTGGGGGTGATTGGGGTTAGCTCAACTAATTACACTCCACATTTTTCTATTTGAATATATTTAAATAATTAAATGACCTATTAGGGTTTAAACTTTGGTGAATATATTTGTTGGTATTCTACAAACTCATGGAGGTCAAATTTATGTACACAGTCTTAATTATAATTATATAAATGACTGTGCCCTAAGTTTTTTTTTTTTCAAAAGATAAAATATCAACAAACATGGACAAGAATGATAGTAGAACTTATCCCAGTCTGTCATTCTTGTCCTTTTATATTTCCATCTCTAGTTTCTATGGATTTGCAGATCTTGTTCTTGATTTCATGTTTCTTCCCTTTTTAATCAAACACCATAAAAAATCGTATATAAATAACCAAGTTTTTACTTCCAATTCATAGTTAGTATTATTTCAATTATTTGTATTTAATCAAATTTTGTATTTCACTTTCAATTTGATTATCAAAAGGGTCATTTAAAACATTCTAATTTATTCTATTCAATCAATCTTAATTAGAGTTAATCCACCATTAATATAATTTTAGATAGAACATATTGGTGAACCCATATAATGTTTAAACATTTAAAACCATAAGTTCTTTTTAGGGTTTCAAATATTTTATCCCAGGGTTGAGATAAATTCTTGAACTTTAAACACTAAAATAATCTTCTTTTGACTTTAGATCCAAATTTGACACCAAAATAACTTATTTTTACCTTAAACATAATAACTGACACTGAAAGCACTTTTTAAAACTTAGTTTTGATATCTAACATTGAAAACATCTTCTTTTAACCTTGAAATTTAGAAGAATTTACTAATCTCCATACACAAAAAATCCTTTTTTCCTATCATTTCAATTATTGTTATTGCTTACAACATCTTTTCCATGTTATTATTTTCAACATTCTTCCTTTTACGATCTTACATTTCAGTGTTCTCTTTCTTTATTTTTCAAAGATATATGGCTAAATTGGATGAACATTATTGCTTCAAAAATTTCAAAAAATAACTAAATAAAAGAATAAGATGTAATCACCATTAATGAAAAATTTCATAAATTTAAGCATGACATATGAACAAGAGAATTTATACATTTAGAATGTTATATGTATTAATCATTAACAATCTCAAACACTATTTAATTATGGTTATTTAAATATTAAATCAAAGCTCTTGTGAGTTACTATAAGAAGATGAATTGCATGTATTAATCCTTTCATTTTTCCTACTTATAGACCTAAAGGTTTTAATAGTTACCATCCCACTCCAATTATTCACCCATGGATTATATTAGATTATGTAGTCCATGATGTTAATAACCAATGAGGCAGGCAACCACATCATGGAGGCAATAAACATGTTCCTCCTCAACCTCCTCCACCTTATGCGAGGCAAATAAACCAATCTAAAAGGTACAATATCAAAATCAATTAAAAAATACCCATGCAAAAATTTCAATTTTGGAGTAAGTAAGAGCTCAACAACTTATAAGGACATTTGACATGTTGTGTTAAGGGACAATACTATTCCTATCGATACCAACCTACTTATTTTTATTCCATCATGAGGAATTTTAAAGATATGGATAAGATGATTAATTTTGAACATGAATAATTGTCAACAAAAGATATAATCATTAAAAATACCCAACTATTTATTCAAGTAAAAATATAAAATAAAGGAAACAAGTGGGTTTTTATTGATGCGAGATCATGAGTAAAAATTTGTAGTAGTCCTTTTTGATAACAATTGGGTACTAACTGTGACAGTCTTAACAAATAAATCAAACTATCAAAGGATTTGATTATTGTTCAAGATAAGTTTTAGGAATAATCTCTTTAAATGTAACATTAGGATAAAAATTAGTGTCAACTATGTTTCATGTTATGACTAATCATTTTGCATAGGTGCCTTATATTCATGCATAAAGGATACTCATATGAATTTTCTATAGATGATCATCCTTTTCAATTTTATAAATTTCAATCATCTCAATCATATGATCTAGCTATTATTCCCCCTCCATAAGTTATCCCTTAGGATAAAAAATTCACATATGAAATTAGAATAACATACTAGTAAAAAGAAAGTGGATCAAGAACAATTACAAATGGATAAATAAGAAATATTTCAAACATAAAAATAAATTTAGAAAATAAAAATAGAACAAACAAAGGTACAAAAAGAACTTCAAAATTTTTAAGAAGAACAAACAAGATTTTGTTAAGAATATTTTTAAAAGAGTAGTAGCCAGAAATTTATTAGTTATAAATAGAACAAATTGAGAAGGATAATTTACAAAATGAACAAACAAGGATACAAGTAGAAGAAGATAATAGACAAAAATAACATTAAATCAAAAAAAATAAAAAATAGTCTATTCTTGATCTTCCTTTATCCATTAATTTAGAAGAGCAATATGGTCATGCTTTTTTATTTTCTATGACATTAATGATGATGAAGCTAACATGTTCAATATGATAGATGATAAAATATGTTAGATAAAATTCAATCCTCTAGATGACTATTTATCTCATACTTTATTTAAACCTATTACTCTAGGAGTTTATTGTGATGATTCAAATCTAAATATTATAATTTAGTCAGATTCAAAAGGCAAGCAAATATTAGGTATTCCTAAAGATGATAATGTGAATAGTTGTTGCAATAGTAAATATCATATGGCCTTTATGACCAGTTTAGTGAATAATTTGGAATTTTCAGATACAAAGGTTTTTTCAAAATTACAAATAATTCCTTAAAAATACATTCCCAATTTTTTTTTATAAATAATAAGGTTATGACATTACCTACTACTCAACATTGATCAGTAGCATACCTTTCGTATACATAAAATAAATAATTTTGTGTTTATAATATAATCACAAGACATGATATATAAAGTTACAATACATTTCAAGATAAAATTTAAAAGTAAAATCATGAAGGCATTATCAGATTGATACAAAATCAACAAACATCTCTTACTAAAGGGATTCAAAAATCATTACCTATAATTATAACATGCAGAAAGTGTCCTTAGAAAAAAATGTTAACCATCATAGTATATATGAAATGATATTATTTTTATCATAATCATATTGATATTACTAAAATGTAAACTATTTTCATTATAATAGGATTACCACAAATTGGATACACTAGTTTTGATTTACAGCGTAATGTAGACTAGGAAGATGTCCTTTGATATATCAAATACCCAATTATTTGTGGACCCAAAATTGTCAATATAAAGGTATGGGTTATGCCTCATACACATTGAAAACCATTTACATTGGAATATAATTGTTACAACAAATGTGATCTATGATATACTGTATCCAATAAGGCATTACAATTTCACATGAAGGAAGAAAAATTCACACACAACATGATGGTAATAATGACCAATATGTTGATTGAGAATAAGAATATGCTATGTACCTATAAAAATCTAAGAACTTAAATACTGATGAGGGTGATTTACTAGATGATTTTTATCATAAATTAAAACATGCTTTAATGAATTCAAAAAAATAAAAATTTGATTGTACACAACTTCTTAATTTATCATATTATTCTTCTATTTAATGATGCAAGTGATTGATTGATAGATTTTATAAGTCCTTGGATCTCATTGAAATCTTGGATTCTTAACTCCTATTTTTCAACTTACATATCTGAGCATTAAAAACAATGTTCTATTTTAAAATATTCAACCATGTATCTCTTTATTTCAACAATCTGCACTAATCAAATTACATTTTATGTGAAGGACATAATTGACTAGTAAGAATATAATTGATTTATAATTATTTCCCAATTGGTATATTATTTACTCTACAAAATTACACCCAAAATTCAAAATTTAAGCACATAGACCACTAATTCTTCCAAATTTTAGCTATTTTACTCAGTCTATGTACGAAAATCACTATTTATTGATGTAAAAACTTACTTGTTTTATGATATATTTGCTTTATCTAGATATATAAATATACACATGTACATTTTATAAAATGAGAATGCACATTCCTTATTTTGCATAATATCTTTGCTCATGCATGCTTTCGACTGTTACAATGGGGGCATCTTTCTCATACATAGCCATGTCATCATTCCTAGTGCATATCATGACATATACACATGTTGTAGACTATCATATCCATCTCATTTATTTTAATTTTGACACATTAATTTTCACTTGTTTATAGTGTCTCTAATTTTAATATTATAAAAATACATAAAATTTCAAATATTGTAAAAATATAAAAACATTTAAAATACTCATAAATATCTAAAATCAGGACCCAAGCATGATTAAACATCTAGTTTAGATCTTTTTAATATGTTATTTATCTCATGAATATTATATAGCATATATTTTTTTATCACACATGTATTTCACTAGTATTTATGAGTACTATGAAAGTCATATAATCTCTTAACAAAGACTAAGATGTTGGACATGTCTCTACCTAGTAGCCTTGTTAAACTAAGGCATCTTATCTATAGGTAATAATAATATGTACACATGTTATGATTCCATGAATCCTATATTTTTGTGTTATACACTAACTATAAATTTCTTGCTAACATTTCTAGCTTACATTTATCTACACTTGGATATGTTATTTGCTATGATATGAATGCATTACATATGCATAATGTAGACTAGATTTCTAATCTTATACTCCAATGTTGTTACTTATACATAGTATATCACCTATAATTTGTGTATTTTATTTGGCCCTTATCCATTGTGTTCAATCTTGAATAAGAATAACTATGAGATCTTTTTTGATATGTGCGATATTTGAAAATGTCAATTGATTTAGTCCATGACCCTTTATTGTGTGTGACATTTGAACATGTCTATTACTTTAGGTTCTTGGGCCTATGATGTATGATAAATTTGAACAAGTCCTTGTTTGAGACATTACTAATGTATTTGAGTGTGGTCCTTTGCTATGTACTTAGGGATATGATATATGGGTTGATGGAGATGCCGACATGTGGCACACATCCCCTTAGTTATATGGGTACAATATATTAGGATAATAGAGTAACTTATGGAAGTAGTATATTGGGTAATGTTTGGCCTACATTGGATTAGGAGGTTACCCATCCATGGGTTAGATAGATGTATATATATAGGGGATGAATATCATGGTAAAGATATCAAGTAAGCATTGAGTCTTCTATTGTAAGAGGCTATTAGAGGTTGTCCCCTCGAAGAGACATTGTGGAGTTATTCCTTCTTAAAGGAGTATTATATGGTGTTTCCCTACCATAAGGGTATTTCTGCATATATTGAATATCAGGATCATTACAAGTGGTATCAGAGCTTCGATTTGGGCAATTTGTGTGGAGTGAAACACTAATTTCACTATATATTCTGAAATATAAGGAATTTTAATTTGAAATTTCTACTTAAGATGTAAGAAAATATAATAAAAGCGTAGTAAAAATTTCAGAATTTTTTGATTCGTTTTGAGAGAGTTATTGATATTTTAGGGTTTATAATAATTTCTCTATATCTTCCGAAATATAGGGAATTTTTATTCGAAATTTTTACTGAAGATGTAAGTCGATTTAAGAGAAGTAAAGTCAAAATTTTAGAATTTTTTTAATTGTTTGGAGTGATTTATTACAATTTTATGGATCAATTTTGACATTTTAGGGTTTCATGAACCCTAATTTATTTGTGGATCATGGAGTTGCAAATATTTTTAGGGGAAGATGATATTAATGCTAGATAATGGTGGATCCTTTTGAAGAATCATTTTACAAAAGCTTTTGGGCAAAGACGATTAACTCCTTTTTTGTCTGGACCTGCACTACATTGGTTTGATCAGTTGCGCTGTATAGAAAGTTTTTCTTCATGGCAAGAAATGGAACAGATATTTTTAAATCGTTGGGCTATAAAAAAAGAAGTAGAAAAAGAAGAAGTAGTAGAAGAAGAAGAAGCAGAAAAAGAAGAAGAATAAATAGAAGAATCATCAGAAGAACAAGAAGAAGAAGCAGAAAAAGAAGAAGAAGAAATAGAAGAATCAGCAAAAGAACAAGAAGAAGAAGAAGAAGAAGAAGAAGAAGAAGAAGAAGAAGACGAATTGGATGATAAGGGTTCAAATAATTTGTCTCCAAAGAAATCTGAGTCAATTTTTCAATTTCATGGATGCATTCAAAAGAAGAAGGTGGTTGTGTCCATAAACCCTACCAGCAAGCATAACTTCATTAACATGAATGTGGCCAAGCATCTACATGTTCAAGAAAAGAATATCAAAGAGGTTCAAGTAGATGGTAATAATATTTCAATGTTTGAAGATCTAAAGCTCATTATGGAAAAATATGTTTTGCATTCAGATTTTTATGCTTTGGATATGGATGATATGGATATAGTTCTAGGATATCCATGGTTAGAGACTTTGGGAAAAATGAATATCAATGTTCAGAAAAATTTCATGAGGTTTTGGTATAAGAAAAAGAAGATCACTTTACAAGATATCATAGTGAAAAAGACACCAATAAAAATCAACGTAGATCATAAGGATGAGATTGAAACAGGTGATGAAGATCATGATGAAGATTTAGATGATATAGATAAAGACACACTACAAATGAACAATTCATCTACTCAAGAGACAAAGAAGGAAAAGGTGGAAGAGGTAGAAGCAAAGGTGGATAAGGTCAAAGTATTGAAAAAGGTTGAGGTATATAGACACCCATATCATCATGAGAGGAAACAATCATGGAACCAGGTGAGGAAGTGCCATAACAACAATCATTTTGTCTATACAGGAAATAAAATTTCTAATCATTATGGATATGCATGGAATCCAAAGAAAAAATACTATGGCACATGGAATGAATGGGGAAAACACTATGACTATGCATGGAAGAATACCTACTATGGTCATGGTTGGAATTAGAGTAGCGCAACAGAATATGGTACATGGAATAAAAATAGGAATAATTATGCTTGGAAACCAAAGCATTATAATTATGAATGAAATCAGAGGAGCACAATGGAATTTGGAAACAAGCTTGGAGAGCTATCACCTGCCAATATCACATATGGATGGCTAGATGATCAAGATTGGAAACAAGTGTTCAATGATTTGAAGCACACTCATTATTTGGTTTCTTCCTATGTTTCAGGGATGAAACATGTCAAGGAGGGAAGGAATGCTATGTACCTAGGGATATGATATATGGGTTGATGGAGATGCCGACATGTGACACACATCCCCTTAGTTAGTTATATGGGTACAATATATTAGGATAATAGAGTAACTTATGGAAGTAGTACATTGGGTAATGGTCAGCCTACATTGGATTAGGAGGTTACCCATATATGGGTTAGATAGATGTATATATAGGGGATGAATATAATGGTAAAGATATCAAGTAAGCATTGAGTCTTCTATTGTAAGAGGCTATTGGAGGTTGTCCCCTCGAAGAGACATTGTGGAGTTATTCCTTCCTAAAGGAGTATTATATGGTGTTTCCCTACCATAAGGGTATTTCTACATATATTGTATATCAAGAACATTACATCCTTGGCCTTTTATGTGTAACTTATATTGTAAGACATTTGAAAAGTATGTCCTTTATATGTGTCCCTCGGCCTTCTGGTTTGACATTTATTATTGTTGTGTATGTGTTTTTTTATATTATTAAGTTTGATAAGTGTCACGATCAATATCATGCACTAACTAACACATAATATACTAAATTTACATTCTATTACTATGAGATTCATTGATACATTTCTAGATGACTTGCTTCATTAGTTACATACATTATTCAAATGAAACACAACTTAATATGTGGTCATGCTTTCTAAATATGCTAAATTATTCAATGATTAAATATTATTAATCATGCCAGAGATTCATTTTATTTGAGATGAGTGATTTTAAAGATAAATTACATCATCTCAAAAGGGGGCATTTCAATGGACTTTTCATACATGAAACAAGCCTTTTCAAAATCAAAATCAGTTATGGCACAAAATACAATTTCAAAAGTTGTAAAATGGTTTAAAATTTAGTTTTTAGGTACAAATTATTGGGGAATATGACATGCATATGCACTCATATTTTAGTTTCAAATTATAAATGCATACAATTATGAGTTAATGATATAAATTCATGCACATGTTTCTAACATATTTTTTAATTTTAAATACAGTTATAGATTCTACATTCTATAATGGGGAATGATACAGATTCATGTCATATTTTTTAAAATACTATTTTATATCTATGGACATGGTAGGGACATGAATGTGCTATATTCTATTTTAATCATGCATTTAGGAAAAATGTTGTAATTGAATCTACAAGCCATCTACAATGGTTAATTTACTTAAGTGCATAATACATAACCTGGACATTTTTGGGCCTTATAACACTATAGCCAATGAATACATTTTGGATTTAGATCCATTTCATATCTTGGGGTTACAAATAC
The DNA here is from genome assembly GCA_037957365.1 of Torreya grandis. Lineage (NCBI taxonomy): Eukaryota > Viridiplantae > Streptophyta > Pinopsida > Cupressales > Taxaceae > Torreya > Torreya grandis. The sequence goes on along the minus strand of JARHVA010002559.1, from coordinate 1,889,046 downwards.
CATCTAAGTTAAATTGATGTTTTTTCATCCCTTAATGGGTGTTATTTGTATTTTACAATGTGAAAATTTAGTTTGGGGGTTGATCAACCTCAAATTATCCAATGGTTCAACTAAGGAACCATCTTCACCAAGTTTTTCATGAGAGACACCATTCTGTAATGCTTCAAGGAAGTATTAACTTCAATCAAAGTAAAAAAATCAACATTGATTTAACATATATATGAGTACTCTTTCCCTACTCTCATTTTGAATTCAAGAATTTTCAAATTTATATTATCAAAAGAATAAAGTAACTAATTCGTGTGTTTTATATGGTTTTCCAAAGACTACATTGCCTTTCACAATTTGAGTAATATCTCAAATACAAAGCATGTTTTACACATTAAAGGGTGGGGTGGAGAGGGGGCAGGGGGAAGGGAATAAGAGGAGGGGGAGGATGGGGGGAATGTAGTAATATAAATCTAGTCATGAATACCTAATTATGTTAGTTTTTCCATTTTCCACATTAATTAACTTTTGCACTTAATTTGGACCTATTTTCCAACCTCACTCTATCTTAAACACCCATCAAGACCTATTTTTATTTTAAACTATTATCTATCATCTATAACAATGTTCTAGTTATTAAAATCACATTTATGCATTTGTATAGACAAACCCATATCCAAAATTCATTCATTTCCCTAAAGAACAAAATCAACCAATATGTAAAATAGTGGTACAGTAGGACTTGTCCTTATAGGTTGATCTTTTCATGTGTTCCTTTAAGTATCAATTTTAAAATTTGAACCCTCTCTTATCTATATCTTCTATGTTTTTAGGATTCCTAGTGTTTTGTTTCCCATTTTGAATTACTATAAAATCACACTCAAGTCACTCATTTTATCACTTAAAAATATCAATACGGAGGCATGTTTACACAAGTCCATAGTGAGCATAAATTCCTTATTCTTCAAATTTCTAATTTTGAAAATTAAAAGCAGTTCTTAGACAAATCATATGTTTATTTTATTCATCCCAAATAAAAACATGATCAAGTATTCAAGCCATTTTTATATGCATTCATATACTCAAAGGAACACAATTATAAAAAGCACTAAGTGGGAGAGCTATGTGGGATTGATTCCCTCCTTAAAGTATCGGATACATAGGTATAACTCAGTCATCATGGGGGTGATTAGGGTAAGCTCAACCAATTACACTCCAACATTTTCTATTTACAAGAATTTTAATCATTTTATGCCTTATTAGAGTTTCAACCTTGGAGAATCTATTTTTCAATGTTTTACACACTTGCAAAAGTAAAATATGCACATACAAATTTAATTTGAGATGTCACAAGTGACTTTTCCTTAATTTCCTATTTTTTTCAAAGAGAAAAATTGACCAACAAGGATAAGAATGGAAGTAAGACCTGCCCTAGTTTGTCGATCCTATCTTTTTATAGTTCTAGCCCCAACTTATAAAGAATTACAAATCTTGTGCCTGATTTCTTATTTATACCTTCTATCAATTAAACATAGTCAAAACTCAAACATGAAAAGCTAAGTTTATCCTTCTAATTCATAGTTAATCATCTTGTAATCATTTTTACTTTATCAAATTCAGTATTTACTTTTAATGTGCTTTTCAGAAGGATAATTTACAAAATTATTATGCATTCTATTCAATTTATCTTAATTAGGGTTAATCTACCTTTTAATCTAATTTTAGATAAAATAATTTACTATATTTCCACTGATCTATCAATATATTAAGTACTTATATTTATTCATGATTGTTTATTGATACACCAAGGTTACCAAATTTACAAATCTAGGACGTAATTGGAAATTATCTCAACATCTAGATTCTTCATCCTTCAATCCCTTAGGTAGTGCATATACATGCTTCAATTTTGTTTTACTTTGAAACATACATGCACATCAAAGTTGGGCATTATATAGACACATACTTTTGGTAAAAGATCACTTTTCATTACATCTTTATCATGCATTTCCACAGTTAGTCTACTCATGTATATTTGAATATTTTAGATATGTTTACCTTAAATAATAGTCTAATTAGTCTTGATTCATCTAGTTTTCTTTCAATACACCTCAGATTTGTTAGTTGTCACCATTAGGATCTCATATAATCATCCTTTGCTCATATTGCTCTTTGTTTTGATTAGTTTTACCCTCTTGTTTAGAATCAAAGGTTTGCTAATTTTTACCCCTTCTTCCATTTTTACCTTCATCCTTTTGTGGGTTAATTATGCCTTACCCTAATTTCCTATGCCTTGAATTTTTCCTTATCACTATTTTATAAGTTTGGTTTATACTCCAAGTGTCCTAGGGATCTATATATATACAAATCTATCCTTACTAACTTCATAAGTGAACTAGGAACCATATCTCTTAGAAGCCATTTATTTAGTAAAAAATCATTAAATCTTATCAAGAGTTCTACAAATTCAATGGACCCTGCACATTGAGCCTAATCATATCATCACCATTCCAAGTTTTGTGGAATAACATCTTATACAAAAATTAGGCCAAAATAAATAATATAATGACATTTTATTATCTAAGAAGAGGGTCCTTTAGTGAAGTCATATCTCTCATTTGTTTGGGATATAAATTAAATTTGATTCCAAGCATTCAGGATATGCAATTCAACTCCTCATTAAGTTTCCCAACTAAGCTAATTTTCACACACAATATTTTATCGATACATTTTTTGAGGATTAGGTAAAAACCAAAGGAGAAGAAAAATAGAGTGTTTTTCACTGAGTTAAGTGAAGAAAATCCATATTGCAGATTAATCTTTATCTATGAAGCAACCCTAAAATTTGTAGAGCTCAAAAAATAATAAAGGATACAATTGGTGCATGAGGACACAATTGGCAAATAAAAGTGACCCATTACTGATTCTAACATAGACACAATCAACATATAGTCAATTTTACCTCAAAAGTAGAACATAATTAAATTACTAGGTTTATAGTTCAATAACACACAAAAGGTGTTGGAAATATTGTCATTGATGTCAAAGGTCTAGCATTATTGGTGATAAAGGCCCCATTGCATTTAATGATATTTGTAATAGATATATCTTGGCTAATGTGAGTTAATATTTATTTAATATTAAAAAATATATTTTTTGTTTCATATAAGACAAAAGAAGGGCCCATGGAGAGTCAAAGAGTCACAGGGTAAAGACAAAAGAAGAATGGGATGCATTTTCCCATGAAGAGTCATCTTGGGGAATTCCAAGAGTTACCAAGTGACGACAAAAGAGGAAGGGTGCAATTTCTCATGAAGGGACACTTTAAGGAATATGAAAAGTCACCAAGGTAAAGATAAAAGAGGGAAGGACGTCTTTGCTCATGAAGGGTCACCACATGACTTTTCAAAAGTAAGGATATGAAGGGTCATATAAGTTTGGCACCATTTTCCATGAAGATTGAAGGGTCACAAAGGGGGAAGGCCAAAGGTCATTTTGGAAAGCTATAAATAAAGGCTTGAGAAGCCATTTGTATGTGAGGAAGATAGAGGTTGATTTGATATTGTAATATCTAGCTTAGAAGAGCATTGTGAGAGATGAATATGATTTGTATTTATTATATCTAGATTAGAAGAGCAAAGGTGAGAGAGAGGAAAGAGATGTTGTAATGAACTATAATTTGTTGAGATAGCAACATTGAGAGATAGTTGTGTGGTATACACAAAGGGGTTGGTGCTCATGAATTATTGCTGTGTTGGTGCTCAGCAAAGGGGTTGGTGCTCACAAATTTTTGCTGTGTTGGCGCTCAACAAAGGGGTTGGTGCTCCTGTGGGTTGGTGCTCATGAATAATTGCTGTGTTGGTGCTCAGTAAAGGGGTTGGTGCTCTTGCAAGTTAGTGCTTGCAAATATTGTTTGGTTTGGTGCTCATTCATATACTTTAGATTTTTCTCCGTGGTTTTTCCCACATTGGGTTTTAATGTTATATCTGGTGTCTCTCTATCTTGTGTGGTGTTTATTGTTTCAGTTTTATTGCATATTTTGAATGTTTGATTAAGTGGAATTTGATTAAGGGAAAGTTTTATAAGATATATGATATACTAATTCACCCCCCCTCTCATTATATCCCATGCTTAACAATTGGTGTCAGAGCGGGTTCCTTCAGAAAGGGTTTAACAGCTTGAAGGTAGATCAAAGAAAAGCATAAGATGGCCAAGTAGATAAAGAAGGAGAATCAAGAGTTGAAATCTGTGGTTGAGGCTCTTAAGGAGTAGGTGTGTATTTTGGATTCTAAGTTGGATATAGAAGTAAAAGAAAATAATATATTTATTCAGGATCTTAAAAATTAGTTAGAGGTTGAAAATTCAATTTTAAAATCAAGAGAAGAAGAGTGTAATCAGTTGAAGGTTGAGTTAGGTTATTTAAAGGATAATCATGAGAAGCTTATAATCAAGGTTGAGAAAGATCTGAAATATTAGTCCGAAGAAAGAAGGATGCAAGTTTTGAAGGCAAATCAAAGAAGCCGATGAGGAAGCCCAATGCTTTTAAGTTTTCAAATTTTTTTCATGGCCATTGTTTTGTTTGTCATCATGTTGGTCATAGGGCAAGAGACTGTATGAGGAAAAGCAATCAATCAAAGGGAGATCTCAGTCACATTCAAAAAGAAGGTATGAGAAATGTTGTTTGCTTTTATTGTCATAAGGTTGGCCATATTGCTAAATTATGTCAAAAACAAGTAAAGAGATCTTCAAAGTATGTCAAAGGTTACAGAGCCCCTAAAAGATATGAGAAGAGTCAAATTAAGGTTTGGAGACCTAAAATAGTAAAGGTTGATCAGGTTGAGTTTAAGAGTGAAAATGAATTACTCGCTATAGTAGATAAAGAATCATATAGGAAGGATTGTGAAGAATCTCTTGTTACATTTGAGCATGAGCTTTGTCAAGATAAGATAGTTGCAAAAGTTGAGAAGATGAAAAACATCATAAATGTTAAGGTTAGTAAGTCAAAAATATTAGACATGCTTAAACGGATTCTAAGAGAAAGACACAAGGAGGACATAGAGGAGATGTGGGAATCTCCTGAGATTTATTTCTAGAACCCTTTGTGTGGGGTGTCTGTTCTAGGCTTCAAGAAGACACTTTTAAGAAAAAATTGAAACATGGTGGATGCTATTGGGTCTTGGCTATGTTGCATGACAAGAAGGTGAGTTGATAGATTAATTTGTATATATTTTGAGGGAATAGATTTTTGAAGAAAATTTTTGCACCGGTGTTAAGGTTTGAGGCTATTAGAATGATTCTTGCATATGTAGTGTTTTAAATTTTTTACAGTGTTTTAAATGATTATGGTCATAAGAAATTAGAATGTTGAAAAAGAGCTAACAGTTTTAGAAATAAGGAGAAGGATACTCATGCAGATTCAATCAAGAACGACCAAAGTTTTAAGGTTCCATTTCAAGAAGAAGGTTTAGATATGTTCATGGTAGAAGAAACAACCTAAAGATTCTATGTGGGTACAGATAGCTTTGCATGCAAGAAAAGAAGATCAGCCATGGTTCATTGATAGCGGATGTTCGAGGCATATGATAGGAGATAAGAGGAAGTTCATAAATCTAAAGAAGATCAATGGTGGCACAGTGAAATTCAAAGATAAAACCACTACCAAGATATCCAAAAAAGGTACTTTGAATTTGGATAATGGTAGAACCAAGACTAAGAATGTTTTGTCTTAAGCATAGTCTATTGAGTGCAAGTAAAATATGTGTTCAGGGATACACATTAAATTTTTATGTAGAAGGCTATGAGATTAGAAGAAAATAGTCAAATGAGTTGATTGTAGATGCTCAAAGGATAGGCAAAGATTTATATGCATTATCAGATATCTTCTCAAAGGCACGATCAAAGGACACATTTAAAGATCTGCAAGAGGAGTTGGGAGTAATTTATTTTACTTCCTACCTTTGAGGTTTAGCATCAGTTGAGGGGGAGCTAAGTGTTAGCTCCAGGTAGGCCCTTTTCCATTGATGTCAAAGAGGGAGAATAATAGGTATAGGTATAGGTGCAAAAATAGGTATAGGGAACAGGTACAGATTGCTATAGTAAGGGGGAGTTACTGTATGTTTTTAGATGACAGTATGTGCAGGTGACAAGATGTGGTAGTTTCAGGATTGAGGTTGCCATCAATGACAAAGGGGGAGCTTATTGGAAATATTGTCATTAATGTCAAAGTTCTAGCATTATTGGTGATAAAGGGCCCATTGCATTTAATGATGTTTGTAATAGATATATCTTGGCTAATGTGAGTTAATATTTATTTAATATTAACGAATATATTTTTGGTTGCATATAAGACAAAATAAGGGCCCATGGAGAAGTTAAAGAGTCATGGGATAAAGACAAAAGAATAATGGGACACATTTTCCCATGAAGATTCATCTTGGGGAATTCCAAGAATCACCAAGTGAAGACAAAAGAGGAAGGGCATAATTTCTCATGAAGGAACACTTTGAGGAATATGAAAAGTCACCAAGGTAAAGACAAAAGAGGGAAGGATGTTTTTTCTCATGAAGGGTCACCACATGACTTTTCAAAAGTAAGGATATGAAGGGTCATACAAGTTTGGCACCATTTTCCATGAGGATTGAAGGGTCACAAAGGGGGAAGGCTAAAGGTCATTTTGGAAAACTATAAATAAAGGCTTGAGAAGCCATTTGTATGTGAGGAAGATAAAGGTTGATTTGATATTGTAATATCTAGCTTAGAAGAGCATTGTGAGAGATGAATATGATTTGTATTTGTTATATCTAGCTTAGAAGAGCAAATGTGTGAGAGAGAAAAGAGATGTAATGAACTCTCATTTGTTGAGATAGCTACATTGAGAGATAGTTGTGTGGTATACACAAAGGGGTTGGTGCTCCTGTGGGTTGGTGCTCATGAATTGTTGATGTGTTGGTGCTCAACAAATGGGTTGGTGCTCATGAATTGTTTTTGTGTTGGTACTCAGCAAAGGGGTTAGTGCTCTTGTGGGTTGGTGCTCACAAATTGTTGTTGTGTTGGTGCTTAGCAAAGGGGTTGGTGTTCTTGTGGGTTGGTGATCAAGAATTGTTTCTGTGTTGGTGCTCAACAAAGGGGTTGGTGCTTTTGTGGGTTGGTGCTCATGAATAGTTGCTGTGTTGGTGCTCAACAAAGGGGTTGGTGCTCCTGCAAGTTGGTGCTTACGAATATTGTTTGGGTTGGTGCTCATTCATATACCTGAGATTGTTCTAAGTGGTTTTTCCCACATTGGGTTTCCACATTATATCTGGTGTCTCTCTATATCTTGTGTGGTGTTTATTGTTTTAATTTTATTGCATATCTTGAATGTTTGATTAAGTGGAATTTGATTAATGGAAAGTTTTATAAGATATATGATATACTGATTCAACCCCCCCTCTCAGTATATCCCATGCTTAACAAAAGGTTTTCTTATTTTAAAATTAAAAATTAATCACTAAGGTGTGTTTATTTCAATTTTCTTTCTACCTCTTTCTGTTTCCATTGATTGTTCAACATCTTCATTATACTTGTTGGTTAATGCTTACAACATAGTTAAAATTTAATAGTTTTTAATTATTTCATCAACTTAAATCTCCATTATAATATAGTCTAAATACATTGTGCAAAGCATAATTATACCCCAATGTTTACCATTTAACTAAAACACTAGTCCAAAATATAAATATTCTCTTTTTCCTACATTTAATAATCATTCAAATAAATTGATTATGCCAACAATGGCTAGCTATGTTGAAAGAGATATGTATTTATTTGATTAGACATAAATTTGAGTTAAAATTTTTCTCATTGAAAATTTAAGGTTAAAATCCATTAAAAAAAGATTTTTTCATAAATTGCACTTCCACTACTCCCTATAATGCATATACCTTTTCTTTTTGAATTTTTTTTTGAGTTGAAAAGTAAAACATACTATCATATAGTATATAAAAACCTAGATCTAAAAAAGAATTTAGAGAGGTTTCCAAATGCCTTTCAAAATGAATTGGATTTGCTTTAACTGGAATAAAATTCACTCTATTGGATATCATCTTTATTTCATGAAAACTAGATATACATACTTTGCAAGGCATAATAGGTTATGTGGCATATACTATTTTGTTCCATGTTCACACTCCTCAACAACCTGATTTCAACAATGTTTATTAGCCTATGTATCCAATTTGATCTAATAACATAAATGCCCTAACAAAAATATCCCTTTATATAAACCCTCCCACCTAATCCATATTAAATGATCAAATTTTGTTGATAATATTGAAGCAAGGAAAATAGATTTAAGTAAATAAAAATGAAAAAAAATACCTCAGGTAATGTAGCTCATAGAACTTATAAGGGAAATTGTTGGAGGCAAAGAATCCATGGATTTTATAGAACAACTCACCAAAATCCATTATTAGGGCTATCATGTTACTATCTAAAACAACATTGTCAGGATTCAAATCATAGTACATAACTTGGACAAAAGAATCATGATGAAGATATTCCTTGCCATGGGTTGAATTTATGGAAATGTTCAAACATTCATCTAGTCCCAATCCACAAACATCCTCCTCATTAATGTTTAGGTAAAACTTATTTTCCAAGCTACCACTAGAGATGAATTAAAGAACCAAACCTTTGAAGATTGCGTATGAACACACACATATGGCTCTAATAAACCATAAGTGTCAAATCCTTGTCAATTATTTGCATTCCATCTTAAAAATATTATCACCTTCTTCATTATAGACATTTATAACATTGATAACAACTAATTTTTCATCACTTAAAATTCCTTTATAAAACGATCCAAAGCTACCCTCTCCAATCATTGTCTCACTAAATCCATTTTTCACAATGAAAAGATCCTGATATGAAACTTAGAATGCTCTCAAAATGTAAAGTTTAAAATATAAAAATGTCTTCTTGAAAATTCCCATATTTTTATTCCCAATATGAATGAGAATAGTATAAATGTAGTAACACCAATAAATGGAAGAATTACTTTTATAGGTAGGTAATGTTTTTTGTGTTCCCCATTGACTTGCAACTAACAAATACATTTTTGGACCACAGAGGCCTAGATTTCCCATTAATAATAGGATAAGTGTTGTGTTATTAAGAAACAATACTCATTCTATAATGGGACCTATTAAATTTTTGAAATAATGATTAAATTTTTTAAATAATGATTAAGAACTTTTAGTTGTCTAAGAGATGAGGGTATTGCACCTGATAAGAAATTAGAAGATAGATCAAGATCCTGCATATTTGGTAATTTTCCAAATACATCTAGTATCAATCCTTCAAGGAAAAGAATTATTCTAACACATGTAGAATCTCTCCATCAAGTTGATTATTAGAAACATCTATTGCCCGAGTACTTACAATTCTACTTATCTATCAAGGCAAGAGCCCTCGTAAAAAATTCTAGGATAAATTCAAATATAACCTAATATTTTTAAGTTTGGGCATAAATTTAGCAAGTATTTGGATCCTCTAATCATTGTGAGAAATTCCAAGCAACTCCAAAATGGGACATCCCTTTAAGCCGACCAGGATTAATCCTCAAAAGCAATTGTGATGAAGACTCAATCTTCTTAGTTGTTGAAGGCTACCAAAAGAACCAAATATTGTTTTGCATAGCTCCCCTAGCTAAAATATAATAATAATAATAGATTTTACATTTGACCAATATTATTTGGCAGGCTTCCTTTTAATATGTTTTGGCTCATATACAATTTTTCCAACTTATAGAAAATTTTAATAGCTCATGGAATGTAACCACTTAAAAGATGATGGCTTAACTAAAGTAGTTTAAGTTGGTAATATATTGAGGTATTTCTATATATATATATATATATATATATATATATATATATATATATATATATATATATATATATATATATATATATTCTAATTAGCATATGGTAAACTATTCACTCGACTCCTTGAGGTCTGGTCAAGTGATTCAAGAGCATCCTTCTTAGATGACTCAATTTGATGTTGTTTAAGCAATTTTGGTTTACACAAGTATTTCATGGTCAATTAGCATTTTTAGAGTTATTAAAATGTTTTATAGGTGTTATGAGTTTTAAAATACACCTTGTAATGTTTACCAAGGGTCTAGAAGTGCTAGATTAGGTTATAAATTCATATTGGTGTTTTCTTGCCATTTTGTCAAATTTGAATTCTTGAATAATTTAGCCTAGAATGGGTGTTATAGGGGTTTGTCAAGAATTCATCAAGGTTTCAAATGAATATGGAATGTTAATAAATATACCATAGGTATAAATACATGGCCATACATTACCCTTATAAGGAGAATCAACCTTGATCTTTGTGTAAGGTGTAAACTTCCTTGTTAGTGACCGTTGGAAGGTCAAGAATTGGTTAAGGTAGTTGTTGACCAAATTTTACCCACAGGTAAAATTTTTGGTTCCCTTCCTTGTCGTTCATAGCAGTTATATTTCAAATTGTTCAGGTTTAGCATTTTTTGGTTCAATGTACTTGGTTCAACAACTTAAGTTCACATGTTCGGTTCAATATTGGTTCACCGGCCTTCCTTGGCTCATCAGCATGCTTAGTTGAACCGTTGAACCATTTTTGGTGCAACGGTTTGGGTTCAACAGAAAAGTTCAATGCATGAGTTCATCGGCCTTTCAGTTCATCAGCCTTTTAGTTCATCAACACGCTCCTTTGAACCTTGAACCGTTGAACCAAATTTTGGTTCAACGGGTTCGGTTCAAAGGGCTGCCCTTGGCTGAAGGGCAGTCAAAAGTCAAAGTGCCCTTTTGGAGGGTAGGCAAACACTTCAACTTTTCAAAGACTCAGGCACAGTCAAATAGTCAAAGGGTTTATTGAACATAATTTTTGCAGACATTTTGTCCATGGAAATACATAGCAAAGCCACCCGGGGTTTTAACCCGAGGAAATTATCCGTGGACAATTTGCCTGCAGGAGCCCGAGAGGACAATACAAAGATAAAGGGCCTACCGAAGGACCTCGAAGGGTAGGTGCCCTTGCGGGGGACTTTCGACTGGGCTGAAAGGACTTTTCAAAGGGACAGGTGTCGGGAAAATTACAAGACATGGAAGCGTCTGAGAGGATGCCACGTGGACCCGACTGACGTGGCAATGAACCCGATGGCATTTTAGCTAGACCCGATGATGTCCTGGTGGATGTCAAATTTAGCAAAGTAGTTTAGCCATTGATTCTCAAGCAATGACACTCGAGAGGCTGTCAATTTCAAGAGGATGGAATATCTATTGGTTTTCAAAGCTCGACAGCCGGATGAGCATCAAATTTAGCAGAATAAATTGGCCTTTGTTTCTAATTGAGAAAGTATTGCCAAGGAGCCCAGAATGTAGCAACCTACTGAAAGTTTGCCCATGGGGGGCTGAACAAGCCAGATAGAGACAAAAATTGATAAAAGACAAGAAGACATACATGGAATGAGCAAGCAGTTAAGTCCAAGTGGTGCCAATTTGAGAAGTGACTCCAGCAGGTGAAATAGTTCCTTTGAATTGATCATGAGAGGATGCAATAGCTAAGTAATATAACCAATTTCTTTATTTTACATTTAATGGGTGGATAAACCACGTTTTGACCTTGAAAATGCAGACTCCAAGCAGACAAAGCACACGGCTCATTAATGTTTTTGGCAACATGTCGAAGGGACGCGATGGCCACTTGTTGAATGAATGTCACATGGGCTTCTTTATTTTTATCATATATATTTGATACTTGTTCATTTGTAATCATCTTCCACAATTTTACAAATTGTAGCTCTGCTAAAATTCCCACCTGAATCAATAAAATACAGTTTTGCCTCCATCTTGGATAGATATTTAGTGTATGTTATGAGTGTTATTTGTGTTTAGTCATTATCTTTGATGCTCTCATAGGTTCAACACCAACAGACCAGTTATCTACAAGGTGCCAATTTGCAGCTTACAGGAGAAGAGTTCTTTTTGGAAGTATAAAATAGGGGAAGTCACTTACAGTGTGTATTATACAACACCTTGGTGAGTCTCTATTTCTGTGTTTTCATGAGAACCTCCCTATCTTTTTCTTGCAGTCTGGTCCTTTTGCCAAGCCTGAAGTGTATGTCTTATTTTTATCTGATTCTGAGTGTGGATGTGTGAAGGTCAACCTATTTTTGGTGTATCACCTCCTTAGAGTAGTTTGTTTACCTGTATCTCTCTCCCTTTTCACCCCCCATTATATCTATCTATCTATCTATACCTGTATGTATTTGCACTTGCTGAAACAAACATGATACATCAAAGGGAGCTAGCCCTTATCTAGAGACTCTCCTCTCTAGCTTCGCTATCCCACAGGCTAGAGAGGAGTTTCCATGTTGTGAGGAGAATGCAGGAACCTATTTTCCTACCACTGGGTGCACTTTCCTGTGTCAATAATTTTGGCACACCTGATGGGACTCTAGTTTCAACTTAGTAAAGTTCAGGATTGATGCTGGTCCTGATATAACCAATTCAACATTTTCTAGCATCTGGTGACTCCACTAGTAAGAGCTTCATTTTTATTTTAAGACTAGTTGCTTAACTTTCTATGCCTAAGGTCACCACAAGGTCTGCTTCTAGAGGGGTTCCTTTTGATTTCATTGAGTTACCTTTGAACTCTGTAAAAAGGCTAAGGTTTGAGAGAACTCGTCCTTATCCAACAAATGACCCTCCCAGACCTATTGAAAGGGCCACATACGCAGCACAGCCGTAGTTACAGCCCATCCCAACCATGGATTTGCCTTTTGTAGCTTTTCATGGTTAGAGCCCCTTAAACCTCCCACGCTATGATCCAATTCTGGGAACAACCTTAAAAATGTGCCTTCTTTTGATGGTAAAGGGTCCATTATAGCCATTGAGCACATTAGGAATATTGCCAAGCTCTGCAATATTCACAATGTAATAGAAGAAAATATTGCCATCAGATTGCTAGCATTGTCTTTGAAAGGCAAGGCTTTTGATTGGTACGGGACCTTGCCCATAAATTCAATACATTCTTGGAACAAATTGGGCACTCAGTTGACAGATCATTTTGGGGAAAAGAGTAATGGCCTCTCACTTGTTGAGCAGCTGACGACCATAAAGAGAGCTCTGCATGAGTATATGCAAGACTTCAACACGTGATTTCAAAAGATTTGGGATAGAATTCCCATCCTGGTAAGGTTGACTCTTAGCTACACTTTCTTGTACTATTTAAAAACATTAAACAATGACATTACAGTGATGATATAATCTATGGGAGGGCATATACTGCCTGCTGCTTATGACATCACCATAACAGCTAAGAATTGCTTGGTACAAGCTGGAAAGATCACCCCTAGGCCTCACATGCCGCTTTCCCAGAATTGTTGCCCCCAATTCAAATCATTGCCCCCACAATTGCTCCCCTACCTATCATTGAAAAACCAGCTGTTGTTCCATCAAATGAGCTTCATGAGGTTAAGAGTCTGTTGCAGAACATGTCCAATGAACTTGTTGCCATTAAAAGGCAGCAAGCTCAAGGTAACAGACCAAATCAGGGATACCAGAATTATGGTCAAACCCCTAGACCCCCCTTTCAGAATTATAATCAAGGTCAGGGGCAGCTCACTACTACTAGGCCATTTCAAAATTACAACACCGGTCCCTCCTCATCATCTAAGGCCATGGTGCCTATTCAAAATAATCTAGTACAGGAGCAACCAAGCTGTTCGACCATGGGATATGGTCAAGAATAGGCTGTTCACACAAATGAGATGATAAATTATTTCTAGAATATAGAAAATCAGGCTGCTACTCATTCCTAGTTTTTTGAGGTTTTAACTCAGCCCAACACGAGTAGCAATCAGGCCCAGCTAGATTCTACTCTTATGAATCACCTAGAGGGTGAGTTTTGTGCAATCAATCATGGGGGCACTTTAGATAATTAGGCTGATTGCATTACAACAAATACAAGATTTAAGAGAAGAGTAGTGGGAGAGGTGTAGGCTACCACTTAGGCGGTAGCAGAACCTCCTCCATCACACTCATTTCAAAAGGCCGCAATTTTCAAACAGCCATTTGTACCTTCAGCACCTCAGCCTATAGCTCCAATTGGGATCAACGCAAAAGAAAATGTGAAGGGAGGCAGTCCTCAAGTCAATATATTGGACCAGATGAAGAAGTTGCATATGAGCATCTCTTTATGGGATTCATTGTCTCTTCCAGGACAGAAGGACGTATTGAAGAAAGAATTGCATGATATGGACCGACAAGCTGCCCCAGCATGCACTGATAATGTCGTGATGACAAATGGGCAGCCTTCCACTTCAGGTCAGGTAAAGAAAGAAAAAAAGATTCCCCCTTTCTATGTATCTTTGGTCATAAGGGATTTATTGATACACAACTGCATAATTGACAGCGGGGCCACCACCTCAGTGATGCCCAAGTGCATACTGATAAGATGGGATTGAAGTATGAAGAAATGAACAAAGGAGTCCTGTAACTAGATGGGACACCTGCAAAAATAGTTGGGATTGTGAAGGGTTTAGGCTTGACATTACATGCTTTCCCAACCTTCTCAATCCCCCATGATATAGTGGTAGTGGATGTTCCTCCATATTTCACAATTTGCTTGTCCGGGGACTTCACGTCAAAGATAAGTGGCTATCTAGCAGCGAATTGGTCATACCTAGTTTTTAGAACCAAGTATGGGACCAAGGTAAAAATTGAATCTGAGCCACTCTACAAGGATCATCTAGAGCCATATTCGCCCAAGGAAAAAAAAGTCAGTTACACTATTATCGACCCAGAAGAATCCCAGACAGACCAATCTCCGTCCTCCGCTCTTGAAGGAGTCACAAACTTACTCTTGGATGAGTGGGGAAATGATAACTTCGAGCATGATCCTTATAAGTTTATTGAGGAGGCAGACTTTGGAGTCTATTGCTTGCATGAGGAAAGTGCCTTCATGCCCAATTTAATGAAGGCCAGCTAGGACGACCTTGGTCTATGGCAGCTATATTTTGATGGTTCCAAAAGTAAGCTAGGCATTAGTGGTGGGGCAATGTTGATTTCCCCTTCAAAGGAACGGTATTTTTCAGCCTTCTATTTCCAATTCTCTTGCACAAGTAATGTTGTAGAATATGAGTCTTTGATCCATGGGCTTGAATGGGCAAGAAAAAGAGGGATTAAGGAGTTGTAGGTCTTGGGAGACAGTGAGCTAATTGTAAATCAGGTAAAAGGCCAGAATCTAACAAAGAACTCCTTGCTAAAGTCTTACAAGCATAGGGTCTGGGACTTGATGGAAGACTTCCTTGCCTTCAACATTGCCTCAATTCCTAGGGAGCAGAATAAACAAGCAGACAGGCTGGCAGCAATTGGTGCTCAGTTTGACGTTTCAAGGGAAATAAGCCGAGATTATGGTTTGCACCATTTGAAAGTGGTAGTTTGACCCTCCATCCTTGACAACATTGCAAATTGGAAAGTTTTTGAAAGTGACCAACAGATAGCTTTCTTCCTTCAGGAAGAAGCTGAGTTCACAACACACAACCAAGCAAAATTGTAGTAGCAATATGGCAATCAGATTGTTTAGTTGAAGAACAATAAACTCCCTAAAGGGCTGGTCACACTTGAAAGCATATTCAATAGAGATGACCAATTAAGAAATGACAAGGCATGCATCAAGACCAAAGAGGAGAATTACGAAAGGGTCAAAATCTTCAAGGACAAGCTATTGGCGCTTGGAAAGGTCTGCACGTTTCAAGAGAGGTGAGCTTTCATTCTACTATGTCAAGAATTCACTGATGTCTTTACGTGGGATTACAGTGATTTAAAAGGTTTTGACCCAAGGCTTGCTCAGCACACCATTAAATTAGAAGAAGGCCCCAGGCTAGTCACACAAAATCAAAGACCTATCAATCCTAAAATTGAGCCCCTCATGCAGAGGGAATTGGCCAAATTGATTGAGTCTGGAATTATATTTCCAATCAAACATTCCTCATGGCCGACCAACATTGTTCTTGTTAGAAAGAAAAATGGGGAGATCAGGCCATGTGTCAACTTCAGAGACCTTAATAAAGTCTCTTTAAAAGATCATTATCCCCTCCTGAGCATGGAGTAGATCCTTCAGAAGGTAACTAGTAGCGAGCGTTTCTCCCTCTTGGATGGTTATTCAGGGTATAATCAGATTCTGGTGTAAGGCTGTGATCAGTAAAAAATAGCCTTCACCACTAAATGGGGAATGTTTGCCTACAATAAGATGCCATTCGAGCTATCCAAAGTTGGTGCTACAACAATGTGCTGGTATACCTTGATGATATAACGGTATTCTCCAAGGAAGTGAGCTAACACATAGAACACCTCAGGTAGATTTTTGAGAGGTGCAGGGAATTTGGCATCTCTCTTAATCCAAAGAAATGCATGTTTGCTGTTCATGAGGGGAAAATTCTTGGCCACATTGTGTCCAAGGAGGGCTTATCCATTGACCCCGAGAGAGTTTGATCCATTCTGAAGATGTCCCTACCAAAGCACAAGAAAGGCCTACAAAGTTTCTTTGGTGGGATAAATTTCATTTGGAGATTCATTCTGAAGTTCGCTGAGATAGTTAAGCCCCTGAACTCTATGCTGAGGAAAGGTGAAGAATTCAAGTGGAAAATGCAAAAAAAATATAGCTTTGAAGCCATCAAGTAGGATTTAGCCTAGGTGCCCACTCTGATCAGCCCCGACTTCAGTAAAGACTTCAACCTCTATACATTCAGTAATGAAGAAGTGATATCGCCATGCTTAGCCAAGCAAATGGTGATGACCTCAAGCAGCCACTTGCCTTCTTCAGCCAGGGGTTAGAGGACTTCAAATTTAGGTACACGTATGTAGAAAAGCAAGTCTTAGCAGTAGTATGAAGCTTAAAGAAATTTAGGTATATGTTGTCTAACAGTAGGATTCACCTTATGGTCCCACATCCTGGCGTCAAGGATTTCTTGACCAATCGAGATTTGAATGAAAAAAGGGCAGGATGGATTACCAAAGTGATGGAGTATGACATAGACATTAAGATCACCAAGCTGGTGAAGGGCATAGGCCTGTGTAAACAGCTGGCTACAGATTTCAAACAAAAAAGAGAAGACAACTTGTTGATCCATGATGCAACCACTGCAAAAGAACTAGCTGACATTAAGGATTGGATGCTAGACATGAGGCATTTCCTTTTCATGGGTGAGTGTCCACAGGGTCTTGATAAGACTGAAAGAAGGTATTTTAAACTCCAGTCCCTTCCTTACGTTCTGGTTGATGAAGTATTATTTAGGAAGGATCTCTCTAGGGTTCTTCTAAGATGCATTGACCCCAATCAGGCTGCTAAGGTACTAGCTGAGTTTCATGATGAGCCAACAGGTGGTCATTTCGCTCCTAGAGCTACTACAATAAGGATAATGAGAGCTGGCTATTTCTAGGCTACTCTTTTTAAGGATACCCATGCCTGGGTAAGAAAGTGCCAGAAGTGTGCACTTTTTGATGGAAAACAATGATTGGCTACCATGCCTCTACAGCCTATTCAGGTGGAACAACCATTCATGTAGTGGGGCCTGGACTTCATAGGGATGATCAATCCTCCTTCTAGTGCTAGACACAAGTGGGTTATAATAGCCACAGACTATTTCACAAGGTGGGTGGAAGTTGTTGCTCTGAAAGAGGTGAATGAGAGTGCAGTCCTGGAATTCTATGAGGACCTGGTAACATGATTTGGGGTCCTGGCCACCATAATCTTAGATAATGCCTTGGCTTTCCTGGGGACCAGAGAAAGTGAATGGGCACTAAGGTATGGTATATATCTTAGCATTTCATCAAATTATTACCTGCAAGGAAATGGGCTGGCTGAGTCCACTAATAAAAATTTGATCAAGATTATAAAGAGGACCATGGAAGAAAATCAGAAGACTTGGCATGCCAAGTTGAAGACAACTCTATGGGCCAATCAAATCACTCTAAAGAGAGCAATCATAAACTCTCCATATACGCTTGTATATGGAAGGGAAGCTAGGCTTCCCATCTCACTCGAATTGCCAGCACTGGATCTCACTCATCAGCTGCAATTAGAAGAAGGAAGTAACATGGAGGTCAGGTTGTGCGAGCTAATGGAGCTCTAAGAGGTAAGGAATTGGGCTATGGCTTCTATGACCAGTCGCCAACAGTAAGTAAAAAGACACTTCAACAAGAAATCTTTGCCAAAAGATTTTGCTGAAGGAGACATTGTCTTAAAGTGGGACGAAGATCGAGCCAAGCCTAGAAAACATGCAAAATTTGACACCTTATGGAGTGGTCCTTACATAATTACTCAGTGCAAGCAACATAATGCATTCCAACTCTCTAGGTTGGATGGTGAAGAATTGCATATCCCAGTTAATGGGATACATCTGAAGCTTGCCACTGAGTCACTTTTCAGCTGTACATATTTTCCCTTGTTTCTTTCCTATTTTCCCTAAGTGCTATTGCACAAGTCATAGTTTTCTTAGTCTTGTGTGTGCTTTCGTTTCCTTGGAGGTAATCTGTGTGGCTAGTTCTAAGTTTTGTCAGAGCTCTTGATGGTTTTCAAAGTTATCATCCGACTCCATGCCTAATGGATTGCAAGGCAACTAGTCTCTAAGCATAGCAGGCATGGTTCCCCTGGGAGTCGCCAATTTGTTGATCAAATTTTACCCATAGGTAAAATTTTTGGTCCCCTTCCTCTCTTACTGTTCATACCAGTTATATTTTAGATTGTTTAGGTTCAGCATTTTTTTGTTCAATGTACTTGGTTCAATGGCTTAAGTTCACATGTTCGGTTCAATATTGGTTCACCGGCCTTCCTTGGCTCATCGGCACACTTAGTTGAACCGTTGAACCATTTTTGGTTCAACGGTCTGGGTTCAACGGAAAAGTTCAATGCATGAGTTCATTGGCCTTCTAGTTCATCAGCCTTTTAGTTCATCGGTGTGCTCCTTTGAACCTTAAACCGTTGAACCAAATTTTGGTTCAATGGGTTCGGTTTAAAGGGCTGCCCTTGGCCGAAGGGCAGTCAAAAGTCAAAGTGCCCTTTTGGAGGGCAGGCAGACACTTCAACTTTTCAAAGACCCAGGCATAGTCAAATAGTCAAAGGGTTTAAAGAACAAAATTTTTGCAGACATTTTGTCCTCAAAAATACATAACAAAGTCCCTCGGGGTTTTAGCTCGGGGAAATTGTCTGCGGATAATTTGCCTACGGGAGCCTAGGAGGACAATACAAAGATAAAGGGCCCGCCAAAGGACCCCAAAGGATAGGTACCCTTGCGGGGGACTTCCGGTAGGGCCGAAAGGACTTTTTAAAGGGACAGGTGCCGAGAAAATTACAAGACATGGAAGCGTCTAAGAGGATGCCACGTGGACCCTACTGACGTGGCAATAAACCTGATGGCATTTTAGCTGGACCCGATGACGTCTTGGTGGATGTCAAATTTAGCAGAGTAGTTTATCCATTGAATCTCAAGCAATGACGTTTGAGAGGCCATCAATTTCAAGAGGATGGAATATCTGTTGGGTTTCAAAGCTCGATGGTTGGATGAGCGTCAAATTTAGCAGAATTAATTAGCCTTTGTTTCAAACTAAGAAAGTATTGCCAAGGAGCCCATAATGTAGCAACCTACTGAAAGTTCACCCCTGGGGGGCTGAATAAGCTAGATAGAGACAAAAATTGATAAAAGACAAGAAGACATACACGGAATGAGCAAGTAGTTAAGTCCAAGTGGTACCAATTTGAGAAGTGACTCCAGTAGGTGAAATAGTTCCTTTGAATTGATCATGAGAGGATGCAATAGCTAAGTAATATAACCAATTTATTCATTTTACATTTAATGGGTGGATAAACTACGTTTTTACCTTGAAAATGTGGACTCCAAGCAGACAAAGCACATGACTCATTAATGTTTTGGGCAACTTGTCAAAGGGACGCGATGGCCACTTGTTGAAGGAACGCCACATGGGATTCTTTATTTTTCTCATATATATTTGATACTTGTTCATTTGTAATCATCTTCCACAATTTTACAGAGTGTAGCTCTACTAAAATTCCCACCTGAATCAATAAAATACAGTTTTGCCTCCATCTTGGATAGATATTTAGTGTATGTTCTGAGTGTTATTTGTGTTTAGTCATTATCTTTGATGCTCTCATAGGTTCAACACCAACAGACCAGTTATCTACAAGGCACCAGTTTGCAGCTTATAGGAGAAGAGTTCTTTTTGGAAGTATAAAATAGGGGAAGTCACTTATAGTGTGTATTGTACAGCACCTTGGTGAGTCTCTATTTCTGTGTTTTCATGCGAACCTCCCTGTCTTTCTCTTGCAGTCTGGTCCTTCTGCCAAGCCTAAAGTGTATGTCTTGTTGTTTTTGTTTGATTCTAAGTGTGGATGTGTGAAGGTCGACCTATTTTTGGTGTATCACCTCCTTAGAGTAGTTTGTTTACCTGTATCTCTCTCCCTTTTCACCCCCCATTATATCTATCTATCTATACCTGTATGTATTTGCACTTGCTAAAACAAACATGATACATCAAAGGGAGCTAGCCCTTATCTAGAGACTTTCCTCTCCAGCTTCTCTGTCCCACAGGCGAGAGAGGAGTTTCAATGTTGTGAGGAGAAGGTAGGAACCTATTTTCCTGCCACTGGGTGCACTTTCTTGTGTCAACAGTAGTTATAGTTGATACCAAACTCATATGTTTTTGGTTTATCAATAAAATTTAATGATGTATTTTAATTAGATAGGGTTATGGAACCAATTAAATGATAATGGAGACTCTCAAATTTGATTAGTTTTGACTGCAACTCTATTTTTCTGTGTGTACATAAGATGAATGATTGTTCTCATAATGTTATAAGAAGGGAGACTCAATAATGATGTGTTATTGATGCTTAATGTGGTTTTTTGATTTAATTTATTATTTATAAATTTATTTGAATGACTATTTTTATTAAATGTCACACCACTTTATTTAGGAGTCCATATACCCTGTTGAGTTCATGTTCGCACAGACTATCAACATACAAAAATGTTGTAAAGAGTTATAACAGAAGTGCTAAAGTGGTTCATTTATGGTTTCATGATATGTGTCGAGTTGTTTTTGGACCAAATTCAATCATTCATAGTGTTATAATAGCCTTTAAGAGACTAAACCCTTAGATACTTTTGCTTGTAGACCTTATAGACTATGTTTTCACATACAATAAGAACAAAAACATAGGATATTTTTGTAACATAGGAGTTATGGCATGAGTATAATGCATGTAAAATATGAGTAAGGATGAGATGGACCTAAAAAATTTATTACAGGATTTTGGAACCTTATTTAGAACATGTAATAATAAATTATTTCCTCTTGGGCCTTGCAGACCCCTGTCAACCCTAAACTGGGGTTTCAAATTTCAAACTCATTTTATAGGAAATTGAACCAATAAAACTTTATAATTTTTTTAATTTTGATATCCCTAAGTTAATTTCAATATATTATGAATATTTTAGAGTAGTTGGTTATGGTTTCATACTATTATAAGGCATTATGTGCAAATAGGGCTAGTGAAAGGCCTAATTAGGCCTAACAATGACCTAAAAAGTAATAAAAGAAGGTCTTCCAATAAAAATTTGAATGTGAAACTTTATATAAAGATGATAAAGGATAAAGGGTATCCTAAAGTGTTAGGGGTTTCTCAAAATACATCTGTATAAGATTATACTAGCATATATAGCCCTAAAAAATGCTATAAGGATTGTCTTGAGAAGATAGAGTTATGTCGGATAACACAAGAAGTATTGAGGAGTTTCTAAATGGATAGATAGGTATAATAAGACTATTATAATAATTATAAAGACACTAAAATTGATAATATTATCCAATGAACCTCAGATCCATTGAATGAAGAATGAACTAGTGAACCATTATTAAAGAAGTGATTCTTGAAATAAAGGAAGTGTGAGTTAGTTTGAGTTATCCTATACATAATTTGGTATAATATATTAGGATATATTGGGAAGTTATAAAAAATAAATTTAAGGTATTGTAAAAGTATCATCAACTCAAAGGAGGTTACAAGGCATTGGTTGTTAAAGTGAAAAACCTACAGGCAAGGTTGCACGCCATGGCGTTAGCTCAGAGGAGAGAGATGAATAGAGGTGATGTTAGTGAGGGAGAGGATGAGATTCCTCATGAAGAATTAATATAGGAAGGATATGAAGTAATATTTAAATATATATTCATTAGAGCCGTACCTCAAGTGACTTCAAAGCCCAAGATGGAGGTGCCTATGTATGAGGGCAGTCTTAATGTGGAAGAGTTGGTGGATTGGATCATAGCCATGGATAAGTAATTTGATTATGAATAGGTGAATGAGAAAAATAAGGTTAATTTTGAATTAAAAAGGCTAAAGGGTCATGAATTATTGTGGTGGGATGGCATATATGAAGATAGAAGAAGAAGGGGAAAGGATCAGATAAGGTCATGGGATAGAATGGTGGAAAAAGTGAAAGTAAAATTCATGCCTAAGGAATATCAAACCCACTTGTTTAAGAGGATGAAAAAATTGAGGTAGAAATATATGATAGTGAAATATTACATAGAGGAATTCTACAAGTTGACCATTTGAGCAGGACACATAGAGGAGGATACTGAGAAAGTTGCTAGATACATGAATGGTTTAAAGTTTGTCATTCACTATGAGATAAGCATTATGATGCATAGAATAGTTGAGGAGGCATATAAATATGCATTTAGGGCAGAATATAAGTTTTCAAGAAAGATAATTCAACTAAACAAAGGTAGAGGTGGTAGAAGCTACAGAAGCAGAAGCCAACAAGAAGGAAGAGGGTAGCCAGGTAATAGAATTCAATGATAATGTCAAAGCAAAGAAGTGGGTAGTAGTTTAGAGAATTCAAGTGCATCAAATAGAGGAGGTTATAAATATAGATGTGGCAGATCATATGGTATAGGAAGAGACAACAATTGGTTTTCAGACAAGTACAATAAATTTACAAGACATAGGTCATGTGAGTGTCTAAAAGATGCTCAAAGTGGTAGCTCTTGGAGTGAGAGTATAAACCAAGTAGTGTAGCAAGAAGATGAGAGTGTAGATGCATGAACTAACTATGTGGAATAACCTGAAACATGGGAGATCTTGTTGATAAAGAGAGTCTTGTTGAAGACCAACCAAGAGGAGAGAGAACCACCACAAAGAAAAACATTATTCAAAACCATGTGCACGAGAAAATGTAAGTGCTTAAAATTTATAGTTGATAATGGTAGTACATATAATCTAGTGTTTTATTTTATGGTGTATAAAATATGCTTATAAATAAATAAGTATCCAAGGCTATACAAGGTATCTTGGATTCAAAATAGTTATCAAGTCCTAGTGATTGAACAATGTTATGTAGACTTATATATAGGTGGATATAAGGATAAAATATTTCATGATGTCATTCCCATTGATGTGTATCACATAATTTTTGGGAGACCATGGAATTATGATAGGATATATTTGCATGATGGGAGAGCTAACACTTACACCATTGAGAAGGATGGCTGTAAGAACACATTAAAGCCATTGAGAGACAATGCATGGAAGGATACACCAAGTGGTGTCATGATGTTTGGAGAGAAGGAATATTTACCCAAATAAGTTAGTTTTAGTAAGGAGGACAAGAACATGATAGTTGAAAGCAAGATCCAAATTGATGAGAGTGTAGTACAAGTTGGCAAAACAATGGAAGAAGAGAGTGCAGCAATTGAAGGGCATTTAGAGATGTTAAATGCAAGAAATAAGAAGCTATTGTAGTTATACCATCAAGGTGAGTTGATCTTAGATGTGCATGTAGAATTATTGTTTGGAACTTTTTCATATCACATTTATTTCATACAAAAAAATGAGTATCTAGACCACTTTGATGAGAGGGTAGGTCTGTTGAGAGCATTGGATATGAAAGGAAAAGACAATGATCACAAAAAAATGAATTGAAACAAGAGGTATAAAATGAAGTTGTAGAGGTTGAGAGTCTTGTAGGAGAGAAGAGGAGACAAGAAGAAATATTCCCATAAGCAACAAACCCAAATGTATACAAGACAATCATGACTAAGTAAGAGTGTGGTTTTCAATAAGACAATCAGGTGGTTGTTTCTATTGACTTGTGTGTTCCATGTGTAGGTTATTTGTAGGAGAATAACCAAGTGAAATATATGACCAAGTGGGAGACTAATGTATAATAATTCAACCTCAAAGGAGAAAGCAAGGTGGAATTGATCAAAGTACCATGAGGTCTGTGTGCCACTCATAGACCTTGGGATCCAAGAGGGTGTATCATTGTTCAGTTAGAAGTGAATGTGAGAAAGAGATATCGAGGAGGTCATAACAAGTTGGAACAAATTTCATAGAAAGTTTTCTTTCACATCCCATTATAATGATGTAGGATCATCCTTCTTGGATGACTCAATTTGATGTTATTTAAGCAATTTTGGTTTACACAAGTATTTCATGGTCAATTAGCATGTTTGGAGCTAGTATAATGTTTTACAGGTTTAGGAGTATAAAAAAAAACCTTGGAATGTTTACCAAGGGTCTATAAGTGCTATAGTAGGTTATGAATTCAAATTGGTGTTTTCTGCCATTTTGTCAATTTTGAATTTTTGATTAAATTAGCTTAGAATGGGTGTTGTAGGGGGTTGTCAAGAAGTCATCAAGGTGTAAAATGAATAGTGAATGTTAATAAAGAAAAAATATGTCTAAATACATGGCCATAGGTCACCATTGTATGGAAAATCAACCTTGATCTTTGTGCAAGGTCTAAACTTACTTGTTAATGATCTTTGAAAGGTCAAGAATTGGTTAAGGTAGTTATAGGTGATACAAAAATTGTATGTTTTTGGTTTTTAAATCACTTGTCATGATGTATTGTAAGGAGAGAGGGCTCTGAATCCAAGTAAATGATAATGTAGACTCTTAAATTTCATTAGTTTTGACTTCAACTCTATTTTTTTAGTGTGTGCACAAGATGAATGATTGTGCTCATAATACTACAAGAAGGAAGACTCAATAATTACATTTTATTGATTATTAATGTGGTTTTGTGAGTTAATTTCCAATTTATAAATGTGTTTGTGTAATTTTATTTTTCTTAAATTTCACACCATTTTTTTATGAGTATATATACCCTATTGAGTTCATGTTTGCAGAGACCATCAACATATAGAATGTTGTAAAGAGTTATAGAAGAACTGATAAATTGGTTGGTTGGTGGTTCTAAGGTATGTTTGGATTTATGTTAGACCCAATTCAGTCATTCATAGTGTTATAATATCCTTTGGGAGACTAAACCCTCAGAGACTTTACTTGTAGACCCTTTAGATTATGTTTTCACACATAATAAGAATAAAATCATAGTATATTTTTATAATAGAGGAGTTATGGTGTGAGTATAATGCATGTAAAATATTATTAAGGATGATATAAACCTCAAAAAATTCTCACAGGCTTTTGGAACCTTATTTGGAATGTGTAATAACAAATTGTTTCCCCTCAGGCCCTATAAACCCCTGTCAACCCTAAACTAGGGTTTTGGATTTGAAACTCATTTTACAAGATATTGAACTAGTGAAACTAGTGATATGATTAATTTCCTTTCAAGATATTATGAAGGTTTTGGAGTAGCTGGGTATGGTTTTGTACTGTTATAAATCATTGTGTGCAAATAGGTGTAGTGAAAGGCCTAAGTATGCCTAACAGTGACCTAAAACATACTAAAATAAGGTCTTATAAGAAAATTTTGAATGTTAAAATTTATAAATATGTGATAAAGGATAGAGGGTATCATAAATTGTTAGGGTTCTCAAAATGCATCCATACAGGACTGTACTAGTAAAAATATCCCAAAAAAAGACTATAAAAACTATGTCTTGAGAAGACAGAGTTGTGTAGGATAGCACAAGAAGTATTTAGGAGTTATTAAATGGATAGATAGGTATAATGATACTAGTATAAGAATGATAAAGACACTAAAAACCATAATACAATCTAATGAACCTCAGAACCATTGAATGAAGAATGAACTAGTGAAGCATTGTTAAAGAAGTGATTCTTGAAACAAATGAAGTGTGAGTTAGTTTGAGTTATCTTTTACATCAACAAGGAAACAAAGGTAATTTATGGGATAGGTTTTTGGTTTATTATTATGTGGAATGGGATTTATGATAGGTGGTGGAAATGGGTTCTTGTGATGGAATGAAAAGGCCTCAGTAGTGCCTTGATGTTGGTTAAAAGTGTTATGCTGTGCAAAAATGAAGGTCCAAGGTCCTTCACTTTTTGATATCATAAAAAAGTGAATTTATTGGTCAATAATAGGTTTGGGTAAATAATAAATCTTAGGTTAGATGAATTTTAGGAAAAGGTCCACTCAATTGGGTTGAATCTACCTGATCAATGTCATACACTAAATGTGAATGATATAAGATGATGTTAGACTCAAGGAGAAGAAGGAGGTGAGGATGAGAGACTAGGCCTAGATAAAATTATGTATGTATTTAGAGGGAGGAAAATGATAGGTGGATTAGGGATACATTATTATTCTTTGAGTATGGCTAAATAATCTATGATGAGGTGAAGAATTAGATCAAAAGACCTTATGTCTCAACTTAGTGCTAATGTTGGATGTGTGACAATGGTGGGACTAGGAGCTCTAACTCTAGGGAATAGACCATGTTGGATAAGACCTGGTGTCTCAGGAAGGGTCATCTAAATAATACTAGGTAAATGATAGGGACAAATGTATGAGTTATTTTAGATAAAGACTTGTTAGGTGTGATTGTTGGAATGTTGAAGCAATGCCTAATGTATGATGCTTGTATAGATAGACAAAATTATATAAGATGTAGTTTTTTGCATGGATTTTAAAGGATATTGATATGTCTTACATGTGTTAACAAGAATTTTGATACTATTTTTGTTATTTGTGGACTTTTCTTGGTTTTGTAGAAGTAAATGTTTATTTGCTGAAAATGAAGTGCTAAAAGTAAAGAATAGCAAAGCTAAAAGTAAATGAAAGTAAATTGTTTTTATATTATCATTTTTTCAATGTTTGTAATATGTGTAAATAATGAGAGAAGTAACTTATGTAATTATGTAATATTGATTTTTACAAATTCTACTTGTGTGCAAAACTAGATGAGATACTTTTATTTGTTTTGATTGTTTCTATATGAAATTAACTAGATGTATAAATTGAATCTATGTATGAAAGTACTATGAAAAGATAATTTGATTTAAAACAATAACAATGAAACACTTTCTATATATTTTCTTCTTCTCAAATAAACTAAACTAACTTTTCAACCTTTTTATTTTGCGACAAACAAAACCCTTTTCTTTTTAATGGATTGCTAAGATGAAAATAAGAGATGCAAGTTCTGATTTTTTTTATTTAGGAAGAGGAAAATGAAATTGATTTTAACCCTTCAAAATAAAAATGATAATTGATCTACTACCATTGTGCATGCACCTATTGTTTTATGTGTTTCTATGTTTGGCTAGGTGATTTTTTGGAGTGTAATTATTTGGAGTGCAAGAGACTCGTTTAGATATTGAAAGAGAAAAGTTGTATTGGCTAGAAATAATCTAAAGACATGCTAATATCTTTTTCAAGTTGATTGAAAAAATGTATTAAAAATTGGGAATGAAATTAATCTAATGAGATGAAAGCATAAATAAATACTAAATATATTTTTGTAGAAAAGACAAATGAAAAGGGGTAGATCTATTTCTCTATCAAATTTGATGAATTTTTTTTTAAGGATGTCCTTTCTAATCTTATTATAGTGAAGGGAGCTAAAACTAAGATTGGTACTTTAGATTAAAATTTGAAATATTATAAAGTCCCTAATATAAGTGAGACTTTCACAACTCTATGGATTTAAATACTTTTGAAAAAAAATCTTGAGGAATTAGGGCCCAAAGCAGACCCAAATCATGTAGTGGAAGAAGCTAGGGTAGAACCAAAGGCAATATTAAATAAAGGAACAAGTGCCTATCTTTTAAGTGGAATTTTTTAGGGTATAGATATGATCAAAGTTTATATCTACTTTTTTTGAAGTTGTCTCTTGAATATGAGGAGGATTAGACTAAATTTTTAAGTAAATTAAAATAAAGTTTCATAAAGGCACCTGAATCAATGAATATGATCTTTCACTCCCAAAAAGGAGACAGAGGGGGTGGAATTTAGTATGGTATATTTGATGATTTATTACATCATGTTGGGGATGGTGTGCATAAGGTAGGCAATTGTATAGTAGATTATTTCCTAATAGTTCCCTTGTTATATTCATTTTATTAGTGTATGGATAGACTGGATGTTGATTATTTGCTGATTAGATTGGTCTGAAGGTTAATTGTTGGCTTTTTATATATTTGATGTTTTTTTATAGTATATTATAGGAAAAGGTTTTTCATGTGATCTTTATTTTTATACCCTTTTCTCATTTTTTCAAGGCTATGGGGCCTCTCTCTCTCTCTCTCTCTCTCTCTCTCTCTCTCTCTCTCTCTCTCTCTCTCTCTCTCTCTCTCTCTCTCTCTCTCTCTCTCTCTCTCTCTCTCTCTCTCTCTATTTTACAAACAATATTATATCTAATATATTTTTAAATAATTAGAAAATAAATATAGTATATTTATTTGTAACTAAACAAAACATTTGTTTTGATATGTATGTATTTATGCCATCGTTACATCATTTTTTAGAATACAAAATTTTATCAAAAATATGGTACTAACCTAACATAGAAAACATACAAATTTTGACAAAAAAGTGGCTTTTTAGAAGGCAAAAATGTCATGAAATGGTTTTGTAAAAGTAATGCAAGTAAAAATATGAAATTCTATTATTTTTGTGCCACAAAAATAATGCAAATTCATTTAATTTTCACTTCCTAAAACATTATAAAATATATTTTGGAGTTAAATTTGAATGTATTAATTTTGCTAATAACCCTTGTGTAGTAGTGAATCCTACCTTGATTACATGATGGTCCACAACATTCTCAGATATTTATAAAGAATTCTTCTTCTTGTTCCCATGATGTATGTGGTCTCAGAGAGATATAAGACATAATTATTCTTCCTCCCATATTGAAAGGGGTCACAAAGAGCTACATTGCATACTTATCTTATTCTCTCATTTGGAAGAAAATCCAAAGAGTTATAAGGCATATTCCACTTGGTCTTCTCAATAGGACACACTTTCAAAGATATGTGTTTCATAGAGTTGGATTCACAATTTCAACACAATCAAGTATATTATTTCATATTTTTCATTTTTATAATTGAATTTATCAACTTTCCTTGATTTTCAGTTTATATAGTCATTAATTTGCTTTTAAATGTTCTCCTTATATTTTTAGGTACCTATGTTTAATTCAAATTCCAAACATAGTCCAATATGGATGTGTGTTTTAGGATCTTCATTACTTTTCATAGTGGCAATTAAGACACTTTTACTAGATTTAGAGGATTATAGGGTTTACTTTTATTTTATTCATCACAAGTGCTTAAATTTGAGATATGTTGACATTGCACCTCTTTTTGAATTAATTTAAAATATAATAATTTCCTACATTGACTTAAAAAATCTTAGGGGTTTTGGTCATAGCATATTTTACAATCCCTCTCATGTACACTTGTATATTTTACTTTGATATATAATCACAAACACACATTAATGTGGATCATTATGTACACACATAATTTTGGTGTGGGGGTAGTTTAAAATGTCATATTACATTGATTTAGGTTTCTTGTGTGATTTTATTTCTATCTCTAATTAGTCTCTTATTTTTGTGTTTATTTATCTTAAAGGGCCAATATTCATTCCTTGACTCTAATTTCTCTCTCCTCCCTATTCTCCTAATTTTCCTTATGTTTTTTAAGTTTTTTATAGGATCATACGACTACATCATTAGTTGATGAGGAACCTATTGCTACACTCTTGATCCATTCTATTTGTGTGCCTCATTGACCCTTCTTCTTGTTTCTTTGGTATTTGTGCTTTGTTTTGGGGATAATATCCATTGTTGTGTGTGAGATCAAGTGTGCTAATATAAGTTTATGTGAAAATTAGAATTCTATTTATACAAATATGCATTAGTGAATATAGGATAATAAAAATGTACAAGAGAAATAATTTGAAAGTAAGATGTCCAAGAAAATGTCAAGAGTGATAATTGAAAGTCTAAGAGAACAAATTGAAGTGCATAGGGTTGAATTTCCTTTGGATTATTCATATTGCATTATTTCGCATTATTCATGTAGTGAAGAGTCATGTAAACACTAAGGCTTGCATCATAACAATTATTTATTGAACTACATAGAATGATGGTTTATTTTTTACCCAAATTTTAATATTATAGTGTTGAATAGATATAAAACATTAAAATATTAGTCATATGTTAATATATGACATTCAAGCATAAATATGAATGTAAATTATAAAAAATTGAAATTGATTGATAAGTGACATATGCTCAATATAATAATTAAACAATTAATGAGATACTTATATTTTATAGTTTTTGGTTAATTGTAATATATGTCTAAAAGTGGAAAATAAAATATGAAATTCATGTGATATATTAGCTTTGAAAAGAGTATGTGATTGTGTTTGGACAAGTCTATGCTCCCCAAAAAACTATACAATGTTGACTTCTCTATTGATTTTATATTTGTTCAATTTAAAAGTGATAAAAATGTGATTTATATTCAACATATGCATGTATATACTAAGAGTGATGGTATATTTTGATTCTATTAATAGTGCATTGAAACTGCTACTTTCTTTCTCCTTGTTTTGAAAATCCAAGGTGTTCTTGTGTGAGCTAAAAACTTGCAAAAAAGAAGGGGAAGTGTAATGGACTGATATGAACCACATCACCTATGTTGATGATTTATAATTTCCTAATATCTATATAATCTAAGTAGGGAATCCATCCACACATAGTTTTCCCATGTAGTGTGACTGTACAATTGTGATACTTTAATGTATGCATGCAACTAGTAATTTGGCTTCGATACTTGACACTGTTGGATCTTGAATTAATTTGAAATTATTCAAACTTGATTTGTGATTAATCCTCAAGATTGATATTTTACTAGGGAAGAAAGGGGATATTTTCTCAATATGCAGTGGTGTAATAGATAGATTCCACATAGATATCAAGTCCCTTTGAAATGAGGCCTTTGATTTGTTTATATACTAATCCTTTTGAATAATTTACTTTAGCTAACCTGTGAAATGTGTGAGATGAACCAAATGGATATTTCATGTTTTATAAACTAGTTGTTTAATGATGTAGGGACAAGACCATGCCTATAGAATGTGAACATGTCCTAGATAAACACGAATAGATAACTCTAGGCCAGGAATAGTTTGAGACTGATATAAAATAGTTTTAGAAATAACTTGGTAATTATTGTGTAGTAGTGACATATAATAGAGGGTTTGATTCTGAAAATATATTTATGACTATACAAATGGAGAGTAAGACTCATATATTTGAGTGTAAATCAAGTGGTTCAAGATAAGTGAATAAATTAACATTATCATGCACCTTTGACCAAATTTAGGTATCTATATTTCCCACACCTTTATTAGAAATAAAATTTCTAGAGTAAAGGAGAAATTTAAAATTGAGTGTGTAAAACACTTTTTTTATTTTGATAGGAAACTGAAATTGTGTAGGGAACTCAATTTAGAAAACCCTAAAACAACACATGAAGTATTCAATTTACATATTTTAAATTTGAAAAATAATAAATTTGAAACTTGAAATTAAAAGGATAAAAAGAAAGGGGTACACTTGTAAGGAGATGAAATCATGTTTCCCTATAATTTGTAAAATATGATGAAACATTGGATAAAAATTTCCCTATGTCAAAGCATTTGGAGAGATGGTTCCTCATGTTGAGCCTTTAGTGATTGAGATTGATCAAGTCCCAATTTTAAATTACTAGTCAAGTTCTTGAGTTAGAAACATATATGCTCCAACTCTCTTAAATGGGAAGAAGTACCTAATGTACTAACCCAAAATAAGGTGAAACCATGAAGGGTTCACGAGAAGTGATGTTGAATCCATTGAGCATCATTAGAATTGAATGTACATCACCTATAATATAAAATGGAACCACATGGGTTCACTAGAAGTAATGCTAATTCCATTGAGTGTCTCTAGACTCGAAATTACATTATAGATAATAGAATGAATCCCACCATTGCAAAGGGATATAAATTTTATTTGCATGATTGAAATATAGTGAAGAATATTAATTCCCTTTCATGACTACAATGCTAATAGATTTTATGTGCAATAAAAATCATTTGCCGTTGAATTTGTAAATATTATTGTAGTGCATATGTTCATTAACTAGTATCATGCCTTTTAAATCTCTCTCTCTCTCTCTCTCTCTCTCTCTCTCACACACACACACACACACACACACACACACACACACACACACACACACACACACACACATGCATGAACTATCATTATGACCGATAAATATATGCCTAATGATATAGAATTCCATGCATCTATATGCTTAACTGTAATTGTATGTGAAACATAGTAATTTTTTTCCTTTATTTGTTTTGCATATGCATTCAAGTGTCTGTGAATATGTATTAGGTAAAATTTAGGAATGGAAATTCAAATGAAAGTGACAATAAAGAACATGAAAAATTACTATAAATCAAATCCTAAAATCCCCTAAGTACTCATGATTGGATAAGGTAAGTAAATCAAATGCAAAAAAACAATTAAAGTATGAAAATTATATGTCAATATTGCAAAAAATTTACCTCCAAATGTGAATGATGTGCCCCAATAACAAGTTAGATGCTTTGATACTTGATAGGAGTGTTCAATTTATTAATTGGCTCAACAATTGTTGTAATAATGTAGGACATATGATGGATTGGTGATGGATAATAGAAAAGTTGACAACATTATTCTAAATATATTCAAAGTTACCTCATCCCATAAATTCATAAGTTAGATTTTTCATGGAGGATGGCTGCTCATATAAAGGGATGGAGGTAATTTCAAAAGAATTTAAAAATCCTTGGATGATTCTATAGGAGGAAGAATGTAGAGGATTATAGAGTGTATAAGACTCTAAATTCCATTAGAGATGACAAATGATGATTAGGTAAAGATTAGATAGTGATTATAAAAGTGATTTGCAGAATAAATTAGGGGTCATTGGATTTAGGTGAGGGAACAATTTAAAATTATAAAAATATAGACAAGTTAGATTTAGTGATAAGTGGGATTGTTATGAAGAGGATTAATTACAATGTAGAGATTTATAAGGTTAGTATGTGAGTTTATAATGAATGGGGTTATATATTAAGTCTAGGAGAAGTAATAATATTATGTTAATTAGTGATATTGTTGATGAAATTAATAATGATAGAGGAGAGAGTAGATTTATATGTATAAATGATATGTAATCAAGTATTTATAAAGTGAATGCATATGAATGTTACATACCCCCATAATCTATATCAATGTGTGGATATATATCATGTATATTATTTATGAATTGATTTGAATCTTTGAACCTTGTATTATACAATAAAATATTATTGTTTTACTTGTGAAGACTCAAATGTATAATACAATACCACTATACTTTCCCCATATTGAGATGAGGGATGTCGCCTATAAGTCACACATGTCAAAAAAAGAGTTAAATGTATCATGTGATAAATATGTAATCATGGAAATATGTGGAGAGTATGTTCTCATAGTATATTTTATGTCATCAAGGCATGTATGAAACATATGTAAAGAGATGCATACAAGTGTCATGTCTAGATATCTATAGGAATGAGGCATGCAATAAAGTAATAGTTTATTTAATAAGACTACATGATAAAAGTGCATGCTATTGATCATGGCACAACTAAACAAAAACAACAAGCACAAAAATCACAACACACAATGTCACACAATATTAGACATAAGGCCAAGGGCCACATACAATAGACATGAAATGTCATAAAGAATAAGGACAATTGCCATACACAAAAGCCTTAATTTTTTTGAAAACAAAGGACATAAATATGTAGCATGTACAAGGACAAATGGTTTCACACAACAAGAAATCAATATCTAGCATATCATGTTAATAAGTTACAATATTGAAAAGGCATAGAATAAGTGAAAGCTATTTTATACATTGATATGTATCAATGCCGAATCATAGAAAAGTAGCATATCTATGTAGCATAATGTAAAATATGAAAAAATAGAAAGAAAATTATAAGATATGTAACTCAACATGGTAGAGAGGTGATACATAGATATAACCTATGCTAATGTAAATATAGAATAAGATGCCCCTGACATAGGCATGGCCATTGGTTATAAGAGAGTCTAGCATCTAAGAATCCCTGTATAATATGTATATCTTCCATCACACACATATACCTCATGAAATGTGTGTGAAAAAATAATATGTTATCCACCAAAATATGTGATAAAGAACATATGTTAAAAATCAAGCTAGAAACTAATGTCATGCTCAAGCCGTGACTTTTTAGAATATTTTAAATGTTTTGGTAATTTTGAACTATTTAAATGGTTTTGTTTTTTTGAAATATTTGAGTGTTTTGATATTTTTAAAATGATTTGAAGTGTGAAAAATGAAAAGAATCTATCCAATGATTACATCAATGGGAGAACCATAGTGTGTGCTTGTATCATAGAATGGGAGGGTGATTTTTTGAAAATTAAAAGTGATACATGTGGATGAATCTAAATATGAAAAGGAAGCAAGTGTTTTAATTTAAATATTTTGATAATTGATCATAGAATATTGTGTAGTATGTGTAACACTAATGGCCACATCACTTGTGGGATTTTCTGTATAGTAGGATAAGGTTTCACCACTTGTGTTTATTGTGGAGCATGTTAAACTATACTATGTGTTGCCTTAGTACTCACCATAGAAGATGAAGATATATTTGAAATTTGTATACATGAAGCTAATTATTTAGGAGGGTGTATTTCTCTCCACTAAACTAGATATATATAAATATCCTGCATAGGTGAAATAAATGTGTCTACACTATGCTCTTCAATAGGCATAATAACCAATTGCAGTAGTTATGATGAAAATTTTTATGCATTTATTTTATTATTATGATAATGAATTTTTTATTGTAGTTGTGAATTTGCCACTATTATTCATAACTGTAATTAGTGTGATGTCTCATGAGTATGCAATAAACAAAATATGGTATGCTTAATTGATACATAATACCACCAATCGATCGATGTTTTTTAGGTGTTAAGGTAGTTAGATTGTGTGTAAATAGTATGTGCAATATTGTTCATGGTTTATCATGAAATAATGTTACCTTCAATGAAATGGGAGCCTTTTTATTTGACATTTTCACATTTTTTATTGAAATATAGAGTTCATTTTCTTTTCCAAATCTCTGGCAAACATGATATTGTCTTTTATTTATATGAAGTAGTAATACAACTATTATGTGTATGTCAAATACCATAGTAATCTTTGATTTTAAAGGGGATTTGTTGAATTTACCAATAAAGATAACACTTGAACTCTATTGTGTCTTTATGTGAACTTGTGATGCTTAATTTTCTTCATGAGTAGGTATGAATCACTCTTTATGATTTAATTTACTAAACTCATCCACCTCATATGTATGCATCTGATCAAGTGGGATGGGTTATATAGGTGGTATAATATAACAATACTTAGATTGAGATTGTCTCAAATTTTAATGTTTGAAAGGGTTATCATTTCATAGAATCATATACCTATGTATGTCATATATAAATTTGATGTATCTATCAAATTTATAAGGTACAATCTCCATCGCATGAATCCAAGATCTCCCCAAAAGTAAGTTTTATTGTAAATGGTTAGGCATGACTTAAAAAATAGTCGGCACCATCTTTAGACCTACTAGTAAATCTGATGTGATGGTTCTAAGGATTTGATGAGGAATATTATAAAATCCCTTGATATTTTGTTTTAATTTTTAGATGTTGTTCATATTGATACCTAGTTGCTATAAGCAATCATAGATACAAATATTCAACCTTGAACCATTTTCAATCATCACATGTTTAACTATATTTTCTTTCACTTGAACTTGAATAAGTAGTGGAAGATATTGATCTATGATATACTTAGAAGGTAAGTCTTCCTTATCCAAGGTGGTGACATTTTTTGATATCCTTGAATGTATTCATGATAGAAACAAATGGCATGCTTTTGATGTTGATTGTGTATCACTAAGAAGATGTGTATCACACAAAATTTAATGCAATATATTTTTGTATATTATTGATCTCTTTAATAACTCTAATATATATATATATATATATAATTTATCAGGGATATTATATATTTTCTCAATGATATCATACCACTTATATTGGTTATTAGGTGGAAGGGATAGGGGTTGCTGAGGAGGAACATGTTGAATATCTTCATTATTTCATAGAGGATGAAGGACTCCATCTAGTGTTGATAACATGAATAGTGAAATCTAAAATAAGTTATGGATGAATAATAGGAGTGGGTTGGTAAGTAAGAAAACCTTGAGGTCTAGAGGTGGGATGCATAAAATGAGTCATGCATGCTCTTTGGCACATAGTAATGAAAAGTAGTAGCTCATATTGGATATTTCAACAATATGAATTGAGGAAGGCTTGAGATTGTAAATTATTCAGTTCATCCCTGATTTAATTTTTAAACTTTAAATTTTAAAATAGCATTAAAGGTGCAACTAGGCATGGGATGTTTGATTTATAGGCTCTTAAATATAATGATCCTAGTTGTAAATAGTGAATAAATCTCAAAGGGGCATTGACTTTGGAGGATTCCACCATATTATAGTCACACTATCCCATCTCTTAGTTATGTTGAGAGTAACTTTCTTGGGTAACTTATTGATGTTATACAAAACCAAACATTTGAAAGGCTTCCTTTGGATAAAAAAACTAAAAATGTCTACACTTTTGATATACTTGTTATGTATGTGGAACCTAAAGTTCATATATAGTTTTGTCTAATGGCTCTAATATTGGATTAATACCCTTCATAGTATGGTTCAGGTAAAAATAATAACTGATTTTCTTAGAATGACAACACCTATGAGTTTTACAACTACCAGAACATAGTTATAGAAAGCAAGATAAAGAAAGAAAAAGAAATAAAAAACCAATAGAAGAATTTTTTTGTGTCTAAAAATTAAGAATTCAACCTTTAACCCTAGGTCAAAAGAAAAGCAATAGAGCATCTCTCAAATAAATTCATGGAATGACGATCAAATTTCTCTTTAAATTATGAAAATCATGAATTTAGATGAAACCCTATAACAAAAATTAAAAAAAGAAACGTTCAATAAATAAAAGGGTTTCCCCATATGTTTTAATCTATTTTTTATTTAATAGGTATAAGACATTGAAATATTTTTTAAATTGTATTATATGACATTCAAGCACAAATCTGAATGTAAAACATAATTAATTAAAGTTGAATGATAAGTGGTATATTCTAAATATACTAATTACAACTAATAATGAGATACTTAGCTTCTCTTATTTCTAGTTGATTGTAATAGATGTCTAATAGAATAAGATAACCTTGTGATAACTCATATCTAAAAATAGGGTCTACAACTATGTCTAAACAAGTTCACACTCTCTGAACAACTACATAGTTTGACCATGTCTGCTAATTTAGGTTTTACATTTTATTTAAAAGTAACAAAAGAGTGATTGCTCTACTACTTTTTCCTATGTCTATTGAGAGGGTTGACATACTTTTATTCTATTAATACTACATAAAGACCTTTTCTTTCATTCTCCTTACAATGAAAACTTTAGGTTTACTTATGAGAACTAGAAACCTATAAAAAGAAGGGGACATGTAATAAGTTGAGTTGACTCCAATTGCCCTCATTGATGATTGATTTCTACCTACATATCTATATATTTTGAGGAGGGAATCAAGTCACATGTAATTCTCCCACCTAGTGTGATTTTACATTTGTGCTCCTTCACTATATATATGCAACAAGTAATTTGGATTTGATACTTGACAATGTTGGCTCTTGAATTGATTTGGAATTCTTTAGAATTTATTTGTGACTATTCCTAGTAATTGAATTTGGGAAGAATAGAGTAGATTTGCACTGTGTGCATTGGCAGAATACATATATATCAAATCAATTTGAAATGAGGCCTTGATTTGTTTATATAATGATTCTTTTAAATAATTTTCTTTGCCTGATTTACGGAACATGCATATGACCCATATGGATATTTCAAATTTTAAAAACTATAAATTAAATGGTGTAGGGACAAGTCATGCTAACTAAATAGGGCTGAGACAATGGACTTGTCTATAGAACCTAAACCCACCACGGAGAAGCAGGAATAATTGAGTTGAGACTGGGAGTACCCTAAGAATGATATAAATCTATTTGAGCAATGACTTGGGAATTCATGTGTAATAAAAATGTGAAAAAGGGGTCACGCCTGCATATAAATAAATGACTAGAGGAATAATGAATAAAAGTCATATATTTACAAAATTTTAAGTCAAATGATTCAAGATATATCAAGAATTAACATTGTCAATTACATGTGACTAGATTTTAGTATCTACAGTTTCCAACTTTTCCAATGATGGTCTATTTGATGCAGGTATCCTTAATTGACTACCTAGTTTCTAAATATGTTGCAATGATTTATGAGCCAATTAAAGTTTTGAGAAATTTTAATTGAAATAATTTTTGATGATACATATTGAACATTGAAAAACCGAGCAAAGTTTTTGGATCTCTGGAACTAAAGATTAGAGCCATTAATTTTATTTCAGCAAGGAACTGGTCCCATAAGCACACTAGTGTGCCCTTGGTAATGGCAATAACCTAACATTCCAAACTTGCTCAAACTTTTAATGATTTTAAATTTTAAAATATTTTTTAGGTTTTGTTTGCTTCAATGCTTGGACTTGTTTCTACCTATTTTCAGTCTCATATGATCTACATTTTCGAAAAAAACCAATATTCTGTTAAAAAGCCCCCCTCTTTCTTATTTTTAATCATTTTATCAATATACTTTCATACAATTAAACATGTTTTTACTATTAAATTTACTTTATTTTATTTAGATTTAAATATCAACATAATGTATATAACCTGGATCCACTTTATCATATTACAGGAATGTACATGGTCTTTAAGCTCATCTCTTTAAAAGCTTGACAGGTCCTACGTTTTCAACTAGGATAGAACATGATCCATTTTCTTTAAACTTTATTAGTTTTATTTTCTACAATTAATTATGTATAATATCTATTATTTATAGAAAATATTTTTCAGTAAAAACTATATTTATTACCATAAAATTAGTTTCAATTTTTTTTCATATATATTTAAGTTCTGGAATAATTACTAGTTGGTATACAACAACCAGTATTCTGTTGTATTTTTTCATAGACCCCTTTTTAATGTTTAAGTTCCACAATATAAAACAATCTGTTCAAACTTGCCATCAATTATGTTGCAATGTAGTAATGTATCACTTTTAAAGTAGTTGAATAATATGAAAGGAAACTTATCACCAACAAATATATGTATTGTACGCTATTCCATGGTTGCCTATGTATTAGATTTTTGTTCTGCTTGTGCTTGCCCATCTTTCTCTTCATGTTGAAGGGGCATCATCTGCTTCTTCTGGGAAGGTCTCCTGAACAACATGATGTGGGGTTCTGGAAGGTGGGTTGCACAGTGCTCCCAACCCCGCGATTGAGTGACACCAAGGTCTCTCCATTCTTTCTGCAAGCATAAGAAATTTTTATAGAATATAAAATATTAGAGTGATTGATCGAACTTACCTCCAAAATTAAAAAGATCAATATGAAGAAAACTGTAAAATTTTAGCCTGCCTTCGAAAATATTATGTAAAATTGAACTATAATAGCGCTTTACTTCTTTGAGTAATCCCACTTTGTAGAGATATCCACCCCAGCGTGTAGGAACTATAACATGCCTATACAAAAAGAAAAAGAAGAAATATATTACAGCCTACTTTCCTTGATAAAAAACATATTCATAGCATGCTATAAAAAAAGAAAGAAGAATGAAGATATTATATTGGTTTGCAAGATCTGTTAATATGGACTCACAAACAAAACCTCAATCACTATATAGCAATTAATTTTTTTTTCATTTAAAAAAAATTAAATTAAATTGATTAAAAAAAAAGTGAGTGGATGAAATCATACTCTAAAACAATCACATCGATCAAAGTCTAAAAAGATCAACAACTACTATAAACTTTTTAACCAAATAACAGTTAATATTGATCTCCTACCTGTACTCATAATGGTCATCGTAATACTTTTCTGAGTATCTAATTTCCAGTATTTCCTCTTCTGTGGGCTTAATAATATTTTTCATTTCAACAAATCTGGAAGTAAAGGAAGATGACTGTTTGTTCGATTAGATAAAGATGAATGGGCTGGGGATTACTACTATTCATAGAAAGATATGTATGATCATGAATGTTTATATAAATTGAAGAAAGGCAGAAGATAAGTGGGAGGCAGGTGAAAGATCAGTTTTAGTAAGAATTAATGACGTTGGATTGCATTCCCAAAGCCAGTTTGTCCTGGTTGCCGTAGTCGAATCAGCGGAAGGCGTTACTCTAATTATTAAAGCAGTACTGTAACACGGTATCCTTTAGTTGGGACATTAAGGTGTGTATATTGGTTCTTATTAGGTTATTTTCTCTAATTATTGTATTGATTTATAGTGACTATTACAGGTATATTTTTGAAATAATCACATTAAGATGGGCATTAGACACTTGTAAAAAGAAAAATAATTATAGTTTTTTTACAAAATATGTAGACTTGAAGAAAAACTATATTTTCTATGAGATTCTTTTTGAGTGTCAAATTTATTGGGAAGCTAACTTTGTTTTTTATTTGATATTGTAAATGTTGAGGGGTTTTGAAGATCCCGAAATTTAATATAAAGGAGAGAAATATGTATTGTTTACACACAAAAAGAAACGGCTTTACCAGCGGCAATAGGGTAAGCACAACAACATACTAAAAATAACTAACAAGATAAAACAAATAGTGGTTTTGCCCAACCACTTTTTGTAAATTAACAAAGATCTTCTAATTTCTTTCTGTTTTTAACAACTATTTTCTATGGTTTTGTTTTGAGATCCTCCGAGTCATTAGTTTCTACTTAGATTCCCTCTGAACGGAGGGTCATATAGGAAGGTTGTAACACTATTTTAGTACCTTTTTTTCTTTTTTTAGAACCTTTGTCCAGCCTTCCTTATCTTTTATAATAGTACTATACTGGGATTTGTCTTCCGCTACTAGGTCCTCAGAAGTTTCTACCTTAGAT
Source organism: Torreya grandis (assembly GCA_037957365.1). Lineage (NCBI taxonomy): Eukaryota > Viridiplantae > Streptophyta > Pinopsida > Cupressales > Taxaceae > Torreya > Torreya grandis. The sequence continues at coordinate 1,847,531 of JARHVA010002559.1, read as the reverse complement.
AATTCCAAACCTAGGAATTTATTAGAGGAGGAGACTGGTGTGGAGGGGACTACCATGTTCGTGGCTTTCCTTGGAGAGATTAGCTCTTTCAACAGAACGTCTTCAGATTGAGAACTTTTAAGGTCCTTATTTAGAATAGAAGGTTCAGGATCTTCTAAAGGTGACTCGCTGTTAGAACCATCTGGATCTTCTTCAGCATCCACATACAAAAAATAACTAACAAGATAAAACTAACAAGATCTTCTAATTTCTTTGCCCAGCGGCAATAGGGTAAGCACAACAACATACTAAAAATAACTAACAAGATAAAACAAACAGTGGTTTTGCCCAACCACTTTTTGTAAATTAACAAAGATCTTCTAATTTCTTTCTGTTTTTAACAACTATTTTCTATGGTTTTGTTTTGAGACCCTCCGAGTCATTAGTTTCTACTTAGATTCCCTCTGAACGGAGGGTCATATAGGAAGGTTGTAACACTATTTTAGTACCTTTTTTTCTGAACCTTTGTCCAGCCTTCCTTATCTTTTATAATAGTACTATACTGGGATTTGTCTTCCGCTACTAGGTCCTCAGAAGTTTCTACCTTAGATAATTCCAAGCCTAGGAATTTATTAGAGGAGGAGACTGGTGTGGAGGGGACTACCATGTTCGTGGCTTTCCTTGGAGAGATTAGCTCTTTCAACAGAACGTCTTCAGATTGAGGAGAACTTTTAAGGTCCTTATTTAGAATAGAAGGTTCAGGATCTTCTAAAGGTGACTCGCTGTTAGAACCATCTGGATCTTCTTCAGCATCCACATACAAAAGGTTAATGTTGTAGTATTTCCAACAAGAAAATTCTTTTTTTTTTTTTTTTTTCTTAAGGGAAATGCAATTTTTGGTTGAATGCCCTGTACTAAAACAACTATGAAAATGAAATAATAAACCTTCATACTCCAGGGGTTAGGACCAAAAGTAGTCCACAACTTGTAAAGTGATATTTTTAGGTAAATTCTTAGAGGTGTCAATATTCACTAAAATTTTGGCAAAAGTTATGTAATAAAAATGATCAATAGCAAGATGCTTTTGCAGGTAATCACCCAGTGAATTACCAATAACCTTTAGACTAGATTCAGTGCAAAACTAGAGAGGAAGATGAGGCAGATGAACCCAAATGGGTTTTTTATTAAGTGGTTATGTGAGGAGCTTTAAGGCCAGGGACCATGGTTTGATGACAAGTGGTAGTGATTCAAACACCAAAAATTATTTTAAATCTCTTCCTTATCTTCAATATTGCAGTAAACAATAATAAATAATATTTATGCATAAGGGTAAATATCAAGAGTACCTAATAGGAGGGGTTGCCAATGCTTCAAGATCTAGGCATGCAGCTCTTGAAGTGTTGGCCAGTGACTCATGAATTTGCAAATGAAACCTTTGGCTGAGAATAATTCTTCTGATCTGATCACTTGTATGATCTCTTCTTCATCAAAGATCACAACCAGGTTAGAAGGTGCAGGTTTGAGAGGTATGGACTCTACTTTTGGAGTTGTCTTGTGAGATACTTCCTTAATGAAGCATATATGCTTTTGATGGTCCATCACAACTTCTATTTTTGTGATGTATAGGACTTTGTTAGCAATAGGGGAGATTCTAACATGAATAAGAAGGGGAGTAACATCGATCTTCCACCTAGTGATGGCCTTCTACCTAGAATTACCAAACATAGAATGGCTTTAGCCATGAATATGAAGGGAAGGAATGTCATTCTTTCACATAGTGACAACCCTCTACCTAGAATCACTAGACACAGGAAAACTTCTACCCTGAGTGTGAGGGGAAATAACGATTGTCTTCCACGTAGTGATAACCATCTACCTAGATTATCTAGACACATAAGGGCTTCCTCCATGAACATGAAGAGAAGCAAATTTGTTCCTCTATAGTAGAGGCAATCATATGCACATAATCATCAAACAGTGGATCTTTTGCCAATGAGTGTCATTGGAAGCAACAATGGTCTTATGCATAGTGATGGCCTTCTATCCAAAATTGCCAAACATAGTGGATCTTCTACCATGAGCATGAGGGAAAGAATTGATGGTCTTATGTATAGTGACGTCTTTATGCCTAGAATCACTAGACATAGGAGATCTTCTACCAAGAGTGTGAAAATAATCACTGATGGTCTTCCATGCAATAATGACCTACTATCTAGAATCATCAAACACAAGAGAACTTCTGCCATGGGTAGGAGGGGTAAGAGGAGTGGAAGAACCCATGTCTATGGTTTTCCCTCTCAAATTGAAATTTAAAATGTTGAGGGTCTCTAGTAATGGTCGGGAGCACTTTAGAAGATCATAAGTTTTGATTTTCATTGGGACGCTAACTTTATGACCTGAATCTATGATGCAAATCTAGTAAACCCTATTAAACCATAACCCTCAAACATAGTAGATCAAAAGTTATTAGGCCACACCAAGAAAATATTAGTAAAAAATATAAGAGATTTCCCTAATTTCATGTACCTTGACTTTTATTTATTACACTATTATATGATGGTTTCATACATCATGCCCTAAATAGATTTATATGTAAATTTATTCTTTGTCATTTTTAAAAAGTACAAGAAAAGTTGACCTCAAGTTTTAATCTCTAAGTTATTGTGTCACACATTGATTCTACTTATTGATACACTTATGTAAATTTATTCCTTGCCATTTACCAAACACAATAAAATTTGACCTCAAGCTTCAATCTCTAAGTTATTGAGTCACACATTGATTCTACTTATTGTTACACTTGTGAAGGATCCTACCCATTGAGCCAATATTATTTCTAAATACATTCAAGTCTTGTGGTATCATTTCTTTGTGCCAAAATAAGATTTAGATAGGTACATATAGTTATATTTTATTATCTAGGAGATGATGTGAAATAAATTCTCACTTAGGTTGTGATTATACTTACGTGCACAAGTAACTATATTAACTCTTATTTCGAGTGTGTGGGATATATAGCCATGATTTATCAAGGGGTATCCCACATCATATAACCTTTATATTTGATTTATTTTGCATGTTTATGGTAGATTAGGTCAAATAGTGAAAGATAATTTCAGCTCATTTTGCTTATATTTTTTCACAATGATCTCATAGTCCTACTCACCATCAATCAATGCACTTGCCTAGACAATTACCAAATACGAAACTAAGTAGGGTACACATTACTTAGTTGGGTACACATTTGGAAGAAACAAGGGGTAAACTTTTGTTGGGTTAATGATTTTGTCTTGTACACATTTGGAAACTTGTGATTCTAGTCCAAAACATAGTCAACTTAGATTTGTAAAGCACAATTTAGTCAAATTCCATAGCCCGTCTCCACTTCCATAATTCCATAATTCTACCCAGTTGTGTTTATTTTCACCTTGTTTTTATTTTTCATCACTTTTCATTACTTTTTCAAGTATTTGACATACTTTTGGTTTTTTGTAGGCATAGGTTGAATATCTAATTATTGTTCTAGATTTCATTATCATAAATATAGCTTATACCATAACTTTAATTCATTGTGTGTAGTTTAATTATTCTATCACATTAAAATTTAAAACATTTTGGTGAACTCAACATGATTTGAAAGCTAGAACCTAGGGTTACATAACCCTCAGTCCCCTAGGATATGAATCTTTTAAATTTTGTTTTCTTTCAGATTTTCATTCAAACTCTCTCCTTTCTTGTTCCTTACCATTAGGCTTCCCTTTGGCCATAGTATGTTGTTTTTTTAATCTTTGATTTCCTTTCTTTTGATAGCTTATACTTAGGCTGCTATTTTTTCTCTTCTCTCATGTTTATATCAGATTTATATATTATATTAAATTATAAATGGAATGAGGACCATATAGCTTTTAAAAAAAATAGGTTTACTGATATGGTTGTTATATAAATGTTTATCAAACTTTCCATGCTTCTTTCTTCATATTCATCATAGAATACTAACTCATGGATTGAGACATGATAAGATTGTATGTCATAATGATTATTTATGTGATGATACCTTTATAATTGATAGCTTTTATTTCCATCCTCTTAGTGATAGCCTTTCTATTGTCGATTGTATGATAATTCTCTATCAGGTAGATGTCACAACAACCTGAAGGGGTAGGCTACACAATGCTACTATAACTCTTCATTTGTTTCAAATTCAAGGCATGGTTAACCAAAACACCCCTCCTCAAGCCTCTAATACCTACCTCTTCCTTCTAGAACTATGAATTAATTACCTAAACCCTATGACTTTTTGGACCAAATTCAAATACACATAAGGAAATTTATATTCTAAAGTTTCTCAAAAGGTCAAATTTTTTAAGAAAATATTGTGGGATGTTACTTTGCAAAGTGATATTCAATCTACTTAATTTTATTTTATTCTTAACACATTTAAAGATTGTGAAAATATCATCACTTTTGATTTAGAATAAATATCTTCTAAGGAAATCATTGACCACGATCTTCCATCGTAAACTCAAACTATTATAAATAATACATGAATCAAGAGGGTCCTCATAGATATTTGTTTAGGAATGAATATTATTAGTCATGCCTTCCTTAATGCACTAGAAATTTATCATAAGTTACTTTTGCCTTGAAATACAATCATATAAGGATTTAAAAATCATCCATAAACCCTTTAGGAACAATTACATTTAACTTAACTATTGGGATTAATCATATATCTATACCTTGCCAATTGATATCTAATTAAGTTAGCTACAATCTTTTATTTTGTAGATTATGGATTCCTACTATGAATGTGGTCTCATACATATTACATATATTCTTAAAATGTATCCTTAAGATTTTCATATATACTTTTTATGTAGAGGATGTGCCTTTCCAAATTTAAAAAATTGTTGAACCCATAGAAACACTTATCCCCCGACTAGATAAATCGTAACCAAAGATCATAACACCAAAAAAATCTATTCCCATGGAATTAATTAATTCATATGTTAAGGGTGAAAGGAATAATAACAATGATTATAGTTGTTCTCAAGAGGATAATGAAAAAAAAAAGATGATTACAAACCTGATGGAATATATGAGCATCTATGAAAAAATATTTTTACACCATGTGTTCCTAGAAAATAATCAGATAACATGAATACATTTGGTATTTTCCAATTATATTCTATTCCCTAGGATTGTGGGAACCCTTTCACATCCTTCATTATTAATAATGTACTATTTTCCAAGGATAAAGGAACACAACCTATAACGAGTACTTGTTTCAATACTAATAAAACTAAAGAATCTTTTAGTGCACCACGCCTTCAAAAAATATTGAATTGAATTCAAATGTATTAAAAAATGGGATACAAAGGTAAAAGATTATGAAAAAATGAGAAAAGTATTAAAAATTTAATAATATAAACATCTCATTAAGTCAAACTAGGTCTTGGCTACAATAAGAGACTAAAGCTAAAAATATACCCTATTAAGTGGATCATAAGACTCATAATGGTTATTATAATGATTTGTGCTTCAACATATAAAAATATAAATGCTCACTTATCCAAGTATAATATGTCCATCAAAATGACATTTAGAATGTTGCAAATAATAATAATTAGGTCCAACAATGGAACCTTAAAGACCTTATGCCTAAAATGATAAATAAGAAGTATTTGAATGAATAATTTCAAAAATAATTTAAACATGGGACATCTAATAATCTAAACTTGTATAAAAATAGTTTCTCAAGCAACATGTACAACAAGTTCCATATAAAAATGTCGACCAAGTGCATACACTATATTGTTAATAATGGCTTACTCAATTTACAACATAATTGGTGCAAGCATAGATAAGGTATCCACTTAATGATAACCTATAGCTCTATGATGCTTAGATATTTACTCATATGAAAACACAAAATTTAAACCAAATATGCAGACATGACCACTTCAAATGTTAGGGTTTCATTAATTCAAAACATTACAATGGTTGGACAATGTACAATACACCACAATGCCTTTCAAGCTTATTTTATAAGATTAAAACATGAAAATAGAACTACTCTCTACTGTGTTGTACTCACCTCTACATTAACTCATGTGATTATTTAAAGTAACTTCTATGACCAATATGAATATTAATATGACATGAATATATTTTTTTAGAGTCTCTTCAACTTCTTTGATCTCAAAAAAACACATATGAGTTTGGTTTATTTCAATTTTCATAACTTTAGGATTAAATGCCAAACTACTAGAAATAATTCCTTCCACATGTCATAAAACAAATAAAAATGAACATAACTATCTTTAAAAAAATACAAGACCTCCACACAATCAAAATCATGACATAGAGACTGAAAAATAAGGCTCTAATCACCTCCATAAAGTTTTGCTACTGCATTAAATAACCAAATTATTGAGTCCTTGATGTTCAAGTGACATAACAAGTTGAATGACATATGTAAAACCTTATTGTAAATTATCAATATTTCTCCAATTGATTTGAAATTTAACACACAAATATTTAAATGCATATGTTATCATCTCATGAAGTCTCTCCTACTAGTTTGTCACTATGTTGAATAATCATCTTGCCCAATGTTTATGACCAATGAATCAACATAGATTTAAAAACATATGAAAGAGATTCACATTACTGTGAAGCATTATAATAGGTTTAAAAACTTACATGAATAAGGCCACATATAAAACACAAAACAAAACCATAAGATATCATATTTTTAGTTGATGCAAGATTTTCCTTCACTTTGGATGCTTCTGCATCAAATACCTCAATAATGAAAATCTCCATGAGTTCATACTCATGAACCTATTGTGAGCTCCTCTATAGTCTTACCATGTTGTTAAACATCAGACACATTCATCCAAGTCACATCTTTGGTTGTTTCATCCTTCCATTTAACCAAGTACTTTTAATTATCACTACCCCTTGTCTTCTTTCTTTGGCTACTAGAAAAAATTGCTCTCTATAATTCAAGTCTAAAAAATCCATAATGTCACTCATTTTTCCATTAGCACATGGTACAAATATACAAAATTGAAGATAGTTGAGATGCTTACTCCATCCAACAATTCTAATTTATAAGCATTAACTAATAAAATTTTCAAAATATTACAACACCCAATCTTCTTCCACTCAATTTTATTGTATTCAACATTTAGAAACCTCTCCTTGCTCAAATGTGCCAAAACCAAGTCCCCAACCTAAAAATTCAACTCTCTCCTTTGTATATCAGGATGTTTCTTAGATTTTTTAACACTCTCTTTAAGTCTTCTCTTGGCTTCTTGATGCACATCGTGCATAGTCTTCACCTTCCACACTTCTCCTACTCATCTCACATGTACTCCTAAACTCACATACACCTCTAGGTATACTTCCATATACTATTTTAAAAGGACTCAAACCTATACTTTGGTTGAAAAAATCATTGTAAGCAAACTCACCTTGTGCCAACATCAAATTTCACTTTTTGGGTTAATCACCAACCAAACATCTCAACAAATTATTGATACTC